>JAXCLR010000063.1:28376984-28405727 GCA_035584095.1 Annona squamosa | reverse complement strand
TATATGATGAAAGAAAAAGAAAAAAAATTGGACGAGATCCAATTAAGAACCCGCCGTGTGATCAGGGCAACAATCCTGAGTCACGTTTACCAATCGATAAGATTTTGGAGTAAGGACTATGTGGACGCCTCGGTTCGGGGCGCCACAGTTTCATATCTCTTTTGTAGTTTGGCAAGAGGACCCTTAGTCATATTCGCTTGTTGTGAGAACACTGAACAATAAGTTTATTGCCTTTACATTACTATTTACTATTTTAAACTCTTTCTCTATCCATTCAGAAGCTTTCTCACTTTCAAGTAGAGTAACATCATCTTAAATAACACTCCAAGAATCCATATCAGTAATCATAATTAATTGTTTCATTCTCAACTTTTAATAACTAAAGTTGTTTTCACAAAAAAGTGATTGTCTAGTTAAAGATTGACCCTTCGCAAGTTGATTGGCCAGCTATGGTCTTATATTCAGTAACAGCTTGCTCTGATAAAACATGTTGGTCCCAAGTTATTAGCTTAGCCCAAGAGAGAATGTGTGAATTGGGATTTTAAAAATCTTGAATAGTTAAAATTTACTCTGGATTAGTTTTATCCCCTTTAATGAAATAGATAAAGAAAGAGAGAGAGAGTATGTGAGTGAGAAATAAAAGCAATTACATACAAAAAACAGAGAGAATTATAGTGGTTTGGACAACATTATTGAGCATATAGTGTTTTGATAATAGATAAGTTAAGAATTTAATTCTTGACATGTATTGTTTGTATTTGGTTTGTGATGAACGGTCGTAACAAGTCAGTATTGAATTATGTTGTGAAGTTGTCGAGGTTTTGTTGTAAAACTTCAACTGTTTTGATTTGAAACTTCAATAGTTTTTGGTTAAAACTTTGACAGTTTGTTTAGCAAGATCAATGGATAGATGATTGGATAATGACGTGGCTAGTTTAAGGAGCTATCTTTGGTTGTTAAGTTGTTACAGGTTGTTGAAAAAATTAGATTGATTGAGG
This sequence comes from Annona squamosa, assembly GCA_035584095.1. Classification (NCBI taxonomy): domain Eukaryota; kingdom Viridiplantae; phylum Streptophyta; class Magnoliopsida; order Magnoliales; family Annonaceae; genus Annona; species Annona squamosa. Next base: position 28,404,729 of record JAXCLR010000063.1, on the reverse strand, counting down.
ATTTGGTGGAGAAAATCTCTCTTGGCGGTTTCGATATGTTAAGTTGTTATAGTTTGTTAAGAAAAATCAGATTGGTTGCAGATTTGGTGGAGAAAATTTCTCTTGGCGATTGGATCTTAAAAGTTATAAATAGAAAATGAATTTCAACTGAAAATTCAATTCAGAGAGAATATTTTCAAAAGTGGAGATCTGTCTTAAGACATTCTCTGTGATCCTCTATCCATCTGTTAGAAGCAACATATTGAAGATTGTTGTGATCATCCTACTGAAAGCTTCATCTCCGTGCTTTTGTGCTGTTAAATTAGTTGTAAACTTTATTTTGATTTTTATTTATTTTAGCTTAAATTAGAGGCTATTTAATTTAAGAGCAAAGTTTTTATTATGATTTGTGGAAAGCTTCACATGCCACCTAGTGTCATTTTTGTAATCTAGAATATGATTGAGATAGTACCACTGTAACTTGAGTTTTAAGTTAACTAGTGGAAACTCAAGTTAAGGTATTGACTTGGAGAGTGAAGTATGTGTGTTAATCGAACCATTATAATTTGTAGTTTCTTCTTTGGATTATTTTTATGATGTTTAAAATTTATTCTGTTCTTTCTTAGATCACTCTTTGTGCTATATTTCCTTTCTTTTATCAGTTTCATACAGGCCTAACAAACACCACTACTCTACTTCTTTAAGCACATATTCTTTATGCTTTGGGTTCCACTATCACAGTAGTAATACAACTAGAGCCTCAGTTCTCTTCTAGATTTTGGCTCTAAGAGACCCTTATAATAGTAACACAAGTAATTATTGAATTCCACTCTAATTGAATACTACTTGTTGCTCACTTTGACTTTAGTTTCTAGTACTAAGTTAAATAGCCAAATACAAAAAAGAAATTGTAAATAAAATAAACATAAATGTTATAAAGATATGTAAAACAATGAGGTGCAACAACAAACTTTTGAGAGTTGAAGAAGGTAAGTACATTTGAAGCTCTTGTAATAAACCTTAAGAGACTTGCTTGAAAATCACTTAATGGAGTCTTTAATGCTTGTAAGTGGGAAGGTTGAAACTCATTCAATTTTTAGCTAACACCTTGAATGCTACTCCATGTATCTTAAATAGATGAAAAAGAAATTCAAACTTTAAATTGTTGGTAGGAAACATTAACTATGCTAACATTCAAAAATTTAAGACTTTTATGACATAAGTCACATTTCAAGTCGACTTGGGCTACAACTTTAGTAGACTAAATATTTCGGTCTCTAGCACTAAGTTCATCATAGAGTCGATTTGGGACTTGAGACTTTACCTAAGTTGCATATGAAGTCGACTCTTCACTATATATTGGGGTTCCAAAATAATCTTACTTCTTGGTTGACTTTATATAAAACTTGACTCAAGTCGTAAGTGGAGACGACTTAAGGTTGCGACTTCACTTCTATTACTTAGAAAAATTTACAATTCTTTATATGATTCTTTAAGTCTTATGAATTGGGTTGACTTTTGATTCAATTTTACCTAAGTCGCATGTAAAGTTGACTTGGAGTTACGACTTTCGTCTTCAAGTTGTAATCAAAGAAAGCTTCGGGTAGTTGATAATCCTCAAGTTGTTGTTTCAGTCGACTTTGGTTTACAACTTTACTTAAGTCGTATGTTTAATTGACTTGAGATGCGATTTCAGCTGTGAAAGCTCTCCACTCAAGTCTTTGTTTACTTGAAGTAGATACTAAAGTCAACTTTTGTTCTGACTTGACCCAAGTTGTTCTTGGAGTCAATTTGACTTTTTGACTTTAGCTGTTTAACCTTGAGATTTAAAAATTCTGATTTTCATCATAAAATCAAATTCATTATAGCCTTAATTATCTCAAATTGATTGTTAATCATCAAAATTGGGATAAATTTTGATTTGCAATTTGGCTAGTTGGGTTCACAATCTCTCCCCTTTTGATGTTTTACAAGATCATTTTGAGATCAATCATTTCTTTAATCATAGGCAATATTATAAGTTAAAAACTTAGCTTGATATGCTCATTTGCATTGAATTCGATGTAAACTTCAAAATGAAGATTCAAATTGGCAAAAAAAATTCGTATTAATCAACACACTTCACATTCAATTCATTTCATTTCATTTACATAAGAAATTTGCGACCATAAATAATAATAACCTAAAACAGTTCATTTCATTTCATAAAAGCTTACAAAATGTTTCAAAATTTTCCATATACAGCCTACCCAGTCCATAAGACAATTTCTCACCTTTACTTTCCCTTTCAAACTCCTCAAACCTTTCCCTCTTTTTGATAATCATCAAGAAGGGGTTACATGAATGCAATGGATGATTTGGTAAATGCAAAAGGGGTAATGGGATGGGATAATTGGTCATGAGAATGATGAAGCCAAGATTGAACAAGTAAAATGGTTGATGTAATTGTGACATAAAAAACATCACAGTAACTTTTATTAAATTCCTAGCATGCCAGTAAACAATAAAAAATGTGCATCCCGAAAGAAATTGATGTTCTTTTGGAAAATGAAAAAAGTAACATTTTTACATTACTTTCTTCAATTTTAATATGATATTTTGACTACATACAACCTTACTTTTTTCCAGTATTACATTTTTGTACAATTACTTATGTATTTTATCCTTATTCTTTTTATTCCTAATTAGTATTCACCTTATTGCTAAAATTTGATTTATCTGTTTATTGTTTTATCAGAGATATTAGTCATTTTATTGGAGAAATATATTAATAAAATAAAAATTTTAAAAATAAAACTAGTATTAAAATATATGAAAAATGTAATATAAAATTGTAAAATGGGACATACAAGAAGATGAAGTAAAGTCAACGTGGGACAAAATGACAACTAGTATAAAAGAATTGGACAAAGTATAAAAAATATTGTTACATGGGAAAATTTGGTGGTGGAACAAGAATATTCAAAAAGCTATAAATGATAACCAAAACAAAGTTTAAAAAGTGACAGAGTAAAAAAAATAATATAAGCTTACAATAGGAGAAGCTTTCAAAAAAGTTACTAAAAAGATTATAAGCGAGGCTAAACACAACTTATAACAACTTATATAACAGATTAAGAACTAGATAGGGTGAAAAGAATATATTTAAGTTGGCTAAATTAAGAAAAAATAAAGGCAAATATTTAGCAATATTAGTTATATTAAAAGTGAAGACCAAAGAGTTCTAGTTAAGGGATGAAATTAAAGAAAATTGAAAAACTTATTTTCATAGTCTACTAAATGATATTCCATCAGAACATTTAACATTAAATGTTAGCTTAAATAGATAAGAAAATAGGAATATCAGTTATTTTCTAAAAATTTAAATATCTGAAGTAAAGAAATCTAAAAAAATGAAATATGGAGAAGCCTTAGGCCCAAAATAATAGACCAATTGAGGTATGGAAGTGCATGGGAGATGTAAGTGCTACACGGTTAACCAATTTCTTTAATAAAATTATAAAAACAAAGTTAACGCTAAGTAAATGTAGAAAAATACTGTAGTCCTAATATATAAAAATAAGAGAGATATTTAAAATTGTGCAAACTGAACATAGACTTATTGGTCCTGAGTTAGTAGCAAAACCTACAAGGGGAGAGGTGAATTGGGTTCTTTTAAATTATTTTTGGTGTATTAATCTTAACCCTTTGTAAATCAAGTCCCTTTCAAGAAAAACCTAGAGAATAGAAGTGCAAGCAGAGCAATAATACCAGACATATGAAATTCTAGTAGTTCAGGACAACCCTCCCTACTCCTCTCTTCCAAGAGCACCCTTTACGTCTTGGGTTCCACTATATTAATGAGATCATAATTAGAGTTATTGCTCTCTTCTAAATTCTAGATATAGGAGGATTTTACATAGATAACATAAATACGTGGTGAGTCACACTCCAACCATATACTACTTATCTTTACTTGTCTTGCCTTCCAACACCAAGCCAAGTAGAGTCACAATAAAATGGAATAAAAGAAGATTTTACACTTTACAAACTGTGTAGAGAATGGTTGAAGTTGATGAAAGATTTTAGCACTTGCAAATGAATAGTAGAGTTTTTCTTATAGAATACTTAAACGATCACTTGAATGCTTGTAAGTTAGAAGATGAAAACTCAATAATTGCTTTAGCCTCTTGACTTCATTTGATGAGTTTTAAACAGAGAGAGAGTAAATTCAAACATTACGAGGTGGGTGGCGCGCGTTTAATGCCTCACTTTTGAATTTTTTAATTGTTATAATCCAAGTCTCATTTGGAGTCAACTTTTAGTGTGACTTCACCCAAGTCACAGGCTGAAATCGACTTGGGTTGCGATTTCAATTTTCAGCACTTTATTCTTAATAGTTTTCTCCTTACTTTCATCCTCAAGTTCCATTTTGAGGTCAACTTGGTCTATGACTTGACCCAAGTCTTAAGTGAAGTCAACTTGAATTACGATTTCACAATTCATCATGCTCAACGGAACTTCAAGACTTCATAATTTGAGTGCCTTGACATATATGCCTTTGTTTCTTCATATTTTAGCTTTGTATGTCTCAACATTATTCAATCTTTACAAATGTACTTTTGTTCATCTTAAACCATATACTTGGTCATCACTCATTTGAACCTTGATCAATGAATTCATGACATCGGTCTTTGATCTTAGAAAGGTATGGGTTGCTTGAACTTTTCTGGTTGATTTTTAAACTTGAATCTACTTGTTTTGAACCTCCTTATACTTAAGTCAAGTGCTAGGTCGACTTGACTCAAGTCGCATGATTGAGTCAATTTCACCTAGGACTTTACCCAAGTCGCACATTGGAGTTGACTTGGATTGTGACTTGACTTCATCAGATTCAGCATCAGAGCCCTAAAGTCCATCCAAGTTGCTTATAGAGTCATCTTGGGCTGTGACTTGACCCATGTTGCATGCAAAGTGGACTTCGAACAAGCATCCATAATTTTAATATTGTCCAAAAAATGTCTGTTGAAGTCAATACTAAAGTTGACTTGGATATCATTGTATTGACTTGAACTAAGTCAGCTTGATTGTGCGACTTGATCTGCCATAACTTGTTTTTTAAATTTTCCATCTTGCAACAACTAAGCACACTTGTTAGTCTCTTAATTTTTTCAAATTTGGATTGTTAATCATCAAAATATAGATTGTTCTTAATTTATGTTCGCAATCTCACCGCAAGTGTACGGATCGTAGATTGTAGTATATAAATTATCAATCCTCAATGAATTCAGGACTACAAATTTTGCTTTTAAATGCTTTCGTGTTAGATATAAAATGGAAAGAAAAATGGAAGACAATATAGTAAATAAAATGGAAAAGAAATAGAAAATGGAAAGAGAAAATTCAAAATTATAACGAGTAGAGAAAACGAGAGTGCAAGTACTTAGGGTGTAGAATTTCACATGCTTCTTTTGCAATGGGTAGTGATATAATGATTTAATCTGGATATTATTTGTTAAAGGAGAACAAACTCTAATTTATCTTTGCACATTCTCTCAAAACCTATGAGGCGTACTTTAATTTTCTTAACCACATATTCTTATGGGATTAAGTTAATTAAAATCTATTAAGTTTTGTGCTTTGTTCATGGAATTCTTCAAGGTTATTATGCCTATTCTCATGGTCTTAGATTTTCAGGTTTAATATCTTCATTATCGTATATTAGGTTTTCATCTCTCAGTTCCATCACCTAATATATAGAATTATGCTAAAGTACGGGCCCATATACAAAGCAAGAATTAAAATCACAAGATATTAAATTATCAATAATATCCACCATAAATAAATTAAAACCCACACCCACTACGTTATACTCATGTTACATCCTTAACCTTAGATTTAGAGTTTAGCCAAACATGTTTAAGTTAAAAATAAAATTAAAATCAAAATCCATCTTAAAAAAGAAAATTAAAATTAAAAAGGGAAAAGATAGGAAGCTTATTGGTTTGAAACTCCCAATGGTGTGTTGACCGCTCCACGCAACTCGGCAGTCCGCCTCTTGCCTGTGCTCTCCACCTCCTTACTCGCGCTCTCTCTCTCTCTCTCCTAATTTTTTTCTCCAATTCTTTCAGCAATGAATTTTCTATCTGGAATCCTCTTCCCTAGGCATACCCACTAGCCCCTTTTATATGTGCAAGATCGACCCCTAAATTTGTGTTAAACTATGCGCAATGAGTAGCTTTTGCATCTACTTGAATTACGTAATTTGAATTGCATGTGAAATTGCCTAGACGTATAGCTTGCGTATGATAGTCAAATAAAGTCCTTCAAGCGGTGGATTACATGGGACAAATAAACACGCACGTGAAATTCTGATGGTGAGACTGTGATTAAATTAGAAAGCTGAGATGGGTGGTTGAATTGGTGGAATTTTGCTGGACAAAAATCAAGCCGTTGATTTAGCATCATTAATATTGGACGACTGCTGATCTACATGAGGATGGACCACATGGATTGATGAGGGTGGTTTTGGATGTGGAATGGATGGCTGAAATGCTGAATTTCTGGAGGGTGATGAAATGGATGGATGGCTCAAATGGAATTAATGCATGACCAACTAAGATGGGATTTTTTTGGATGACCAGTGATTGAATTGGATGGCCTAGATTTTTACTGTTGATCATGGTTAGAATTTTCCTGGATAAAAGAAATCCAGGCCGTTAATTTTCTAGTGATCTAGTGGACCTTAATGGATGGCTGGATTTTTGACGGTGGACCCCACTGTAAAGCCCCTTAGTTTTGGTGATTTGGACGACATCTGGATGCATTAAAACATCAACGGTCCAAATTGTGGGGCCCACTTGAAAATTTGTAAACCTACAAAAAAATATATTTAAACCAAATTATTCGCCTAGTAAATTAATAAGTAGGTGATAAAAAATATTTAAATGCCAATTATTGCAACATGTTAATAAAATATACCAATCACATTTGATTTTGTGTCAACAAATAAAAAACATATAATTTCAAGCCAAAAGATCACAAAAATTGTTTAAATTGCTTAAAATTAATATTTAATATCCAAATGTTGCAAACCCACATTTTAGAGCAAATTTTTTTTAAACTCAATTAATTCCCCACCAAATTGGTATAAAATTCCCATAAAATATTTTATTAATTTCAAATTATCAAATACCCCCACATTTGAACTTTTCTTTGTCTTCATGTAAATACAAAGGAATTCAAGAATAGATTACAAAGTTTTAAAACTTTGAGCAAAACTGAAAATAAATGTTTAGCCAATAATCAAAACTAACAAGAGTATTAAACTAAAAATTTTAAAACATGACACTTTTTGAAAATCTCGATCAACAATCCCTTCTCACATAACTAATATTGTATACCCTGTCACCTCCTTTGCTTTCAATCATTAAGAGTTCAAAAACTCCCGTAATAAACTCTTAATTATCAGATATCTTTCCCATTTATTTGGTTATTCAATACACACATTCAATAATTCAAATAATGGTAGTAATGTAGAAAATATCATTTAAATTATCTCATATATATCTCATCAAATTTTACATTTAAATTTTCTCTGCCAACTCAATTAGCCATTCATAGGATTATAAGGGCTTAGTAGAACAACAGTTAGGTTTAGCACAAGAAATAAAATTGCAAACATTTTCATAAAAATTGAAACGTCACCACATGACTTCAGCCTCATTTTATAACAGGAAATAATGCTACCCCCAAACTTAGTGCTTTTATTCTTTTTCAAGCCTGATCTTACCCTTGATTTAGCGGGTTTTTTACCAAGTCTAATAATAATTTCCCTCACCATATTTCAAGGTATTTAGGAAGTCATTTTCATTATTTGCATAGTTAGGAGTCAAACCTTATTCCCATTTTAACTTTTAGCTCAGAATTCAATTTCAAAGTTGGTTCAACTAAGTGGGAATTGAGGTTTGAAAATTTTTTTAATTCCAGCCTCAATATAGGTAATCAATTGTTATACTTTCAAAGATAGGTTCATAAAAAATGCCTTAATTATGTCCATAACTTGGTTAAATTGAGTTTTGGCTTTGAAAATTTTTCAACCAAAATAAAATTTCTCATGTATATGGGAAAAATCTATAGTCGTAAATGACACTTGTGTGTATTAGAAAAACCATTAATAATTAGAGAGGATTTCTCTTATTTTGAAAGAAAACAGAATTGTTTCCTAGGTTTATCAGTTTCATCAAGTGATTCAGGACAAAAATCTAAATATTTTTAACAAGAACGTGTTCAAAAATAAATTTAACATCTCATTAGGGTTCAGTAATTTTCCTAACTCAAAGAATTTAAAATTCCAAGTATGTTTGCTTACAAGACATATAAGAGTTAAAAATGGAGTTTCAATAAATCTAATATCATAATTTATGTAAGAATTACCCAAAATTTTCAAAAAAGTTTAAATTTTTAAAATTTTTTTTACAATATCACAAAAATTATAATTATGATAAAAATATAATCATCAAGGTAGTAAAAAATATTTGAAGAAAACTAATACAACACATTCACCCCCACACTTGAAATGGACATGGTTCTCAATGTACATTATGTCATCTGAATAAATGGAGTAATAGTAAAAAAATATGAGATGTTAACTTCCCTGTTTTGGCGAGTTTAACCGAATTTGCATCCATGGTACTTCCTTCCAAGTAAGCTTTAAAAAATAACTAATAAAGCACCAAATTAAAAAAGTATCAAAATTCTAAAATAAAAGAAACGAAAAGAAAAAATAAAACTAAAACTCCCCTGCAAAGAAAAAAAATTCTTAGGTCGCCTCTAAAGCAGCGCTTAGTTTAAAGTCGTTAGCTCAATTACAGTTTCATCATCATATATCCACCAACTCCAACTTTCTCATTTTCTTGATTCTTTTTCTTGCCTCTAAATTTTCTTGCATTCGTCGTTCCTTGAATTGGCCTCCATATTTACTTGAGAACTTTTTCTACCAATGAACTGATGCAATTAGTTTTAAAAGAACAAGAAGAAGGAGATTGAATAGTTTCAAATTTTTTAGCTTTTCTTTTTTGTTCATCAAATTTTTGTTGTTTTGATCTCCTGCTTTCAGATGTTGCCACCGATTTAGAAACTTGTTGATTTAGGTCTTTCACAGCTTCTCCTTTACTTATGGACATCTATGGCGCCCCAACCCGAGATGTTACATCCTTACTTCAAGACCTTGTCGATTGTTAAATGTGAATCAAAATTGTTACCTGATCACGTGTCGGGTTCTTAATTGGAGCTCATCAAAATTTTTTTTTTCGTTTCATTTCTTTTATTTATCATCATTTATTTCTTTGCATTCCACATCATTCATCTTACAAGCGACAATACACTTGTAATAAATTGCATATATTATTCATAGTATCTCATCTTGCTCTTTTACAATAGGGGTCTTTTTTACTTAATCATGACATATTCACTTCATACATACATCCAACCCTTAGTTCACATAGAACTTAAAATTCTAAATAAGTTCACATATACATCAATATACATTAGAGCTTTAAATCATACTATCCCATTCATCATGGCTAGTTGTTATAGCTTACATGGACACCATCTCGTACCTTTCGTTCATTGCTTAGATTTGCAACTTCCTGAGTTTCCCGGTACCTGTCTAAGATTTGGGAAAACAAAACATGAGTGATAGCGCAGTAAGCAACCATTTTATCTTTTATGGCAAGATTTCTTTAAAAACATTTTCGTAAACATCTTGAACACTTTTTTTACCTGGGGACATTTATATGTCCCAAAACATTGTCATATAATCCTTTATTCATAAGGACAATTCTATGTCCTAGAACATTTTCATAAACTTCCATTCTTAAAACCATTTACAAGTCACGTCTGGGCTTGTTAAGGCAAAATATATGTGTTTGACCTATTTAATTAATTTTCTTCGGTCTTGTGTGAACATTTATAATGTTCGAAGACACTTACATAAAACCTTCTTTTGCCAATGGACATTTTTTACATCCAAAATATTTTTCATCATAAATTTCTTTAGATAAGGGACATCTAATGTCTCAAAATATTTTTGATATAACTTTCTTTAGCAATGGACATTTATATGTCCTAAAATATTTTTCTTCAGAAATCTTTTTGGAAATGGACATTCATATGTCCTAAAATATTTCTCATTTAAGTACTTTAGCATTGGATATTCTCATGTCCATAAACACTTTTCACAAAATCCTTTTCGTAATCCCTATCTTGGGGCTTGTTTATAGCAAATAAAGCATAAAACATAATTTTTATGTAAAACCTATTTCATAATCCTCGTCTTGGGGCTTCTTTATAGCAAACAAGATATAAATACATATTCATTTTCTTAAAAGTATTTGCATAGAAAATATTTCATTTCATCCTTATTATTTATACTTTTTGTGTAAAACACCCTATTTTTAGAATAATCATTTTGTATATACTCATAGGGTGTGTTTGGGAATAGATAAAACTTTTGATGAATAGTTTTGGAGAGTAAAAATTATCAAATGATATAATATAATAGGGGTAATGATAAAGAGTAAAAAAGATAAAGTCAAAATAGACAGGTTAGTTGTGTGGAGAGTTGTGTAGAAATGATTGAAAAGTAGGGTAGTTATATAGGAAAATGTGAAAAAATAATTAAAAATACAGTATTTATGGATAGTAAAAAGTTTTAGATTGAAAAATTTTAACTTGACATTTTCATCACATTGCCAAACACACCCATAAAATCCATTTATGATAACTTTTCATAAAATTGCTTTTATGTCCCAATTTTTAGCTTTTCAAAAGTAAAACATATGCAAATGCATTTCTTCATATCCAGTACTGATACTTAGCACGGGATCATTTTACCTTATGGGAGAGAATCCATCATTAACAGCACGCTTATCAGATGACTGTTCTTTCTTCTTCTCGCATTTCAGGAAGAGCACCGCTGACCTCCTGCCATCCCTTAGCGACTTGGCCATATGTAGAGTGGGCCCCAGTCCATCTCTGACCGTGTTCTACAACCGACCTATTTTGTATTGGTGCACCATACATCATCATTACAAACCACAGTTCGTGAGGTTTAAAGTATCACAGACTATAGCCCGTGTTCTTTTATACTATCTTGAAAAAGCGGGATCACAGACTGTAGTCCGCATCCATTCTAAAAAAAAATCACAGATCGAGGTCTGTGTCTTTTTAAATCATTTTGAAAAAGAACATCACAGATTGCAGTCCGTGTCGACTTGTAAAGCGAGCGCACCCACTTTAACAAGTTTAATTTGAAATCTAGTTTTAAGATAACCTTCCTTAAATTCTTTTAGAAAAATTTTGAGTAAAATATTTTGATGAGTAATTGAAATGTTTGAGAAAATAATAAATCTTAAAATCCGTATGATAAAAGAACTTCAAAGCTTTTGAATTTTCAAGAATAAACCACATGTTTTCCTAGCTTTTTGTTGGTTTCCATTTCGAGGCCTTTTGCCCACAAAGGTCATGCAATTATATCATCCCCCTCTTTACCATCCTGATATCAATTCCTTGTCCATATATTCAATTTGCCATTTTCACATAAAGAAGGGCTTGTATAGACCACTTTAGCAACCTGAAATCAAACTATTTTATAAAATCAGATTATCTAGTCAGTCATCCTTAAATCCCTTTAAAAAACATCCACGTAAACATTTTTGAAGTATTTTCAAAATATTTTCTACTTTAAGGAAATCAAAACTTTTCTAACATCATTTCAAAACATATGGACTATGTCCAAATCATTGTTTATATTCATGTGTCATGACATAGAAAAATCAATCTTTTTCGTAAATCAGATCCCTTTTTCTTTTTCTTTTATAAACATAGTTGTTTATCTCAAAATATCATAAGAGTAATTCAAAACTTATTTGCAAATATTGCTTTGTGAAAAAGGATGAAACTCCTTTTTTCTTATAAAATCCTTTTAAAAATAACATGATAAAGAACTTGCTTGCTTGTGAGCAAATTTTTAAAACTATCAATATAAAACATAAAATCCTTTGAAAATATCATCATGAAGAACTTACTTGTAAGCAAATTCCTAAATCCATAGGCATAAAGCATTCCCAAACTTTGGCAACACTTGTAATAAAATAATTATCTTAAAAAGTGTTGTTTGTTTCTTATGAAGCAAACCTTGAGGCTTTTTCATTAAAGTCATCTTTTTTCCAAAACTTGTAACTTTTCATTAAAATCATCATTTTCAAAACTTATGCTTGCCCGCTTGTAAAACATTCATAAAAGTATGGACATAACATCTTAAATCATTTCAACACATAGAGAGAAATCAATAATTTAGAAAGTTTGCTTGCTTACCTGAGATAGCCTTAATCCCTTTGTTCCATTCTTTTTCTTACCTTTGCCTAGATAAATGAAAATATTTTATTTATATGCATTAACTTCAAATTCTTGCTCCCTTAGAGTTTTTCAACCTGCATAAATCCATTTGGATTTACATTATACTAGCTTAACCCTCATGTCTTTTAAGTCAAGTGTTCATACATAGCACATAGCTTATATATATCATATCATCCATTCATTTATTTTTTAATATCCTTATGTAAGGTAAACTTTTATACATATAATAACCATTCATTAAATTATTATTTAAAGTTTTATTACCTCCATTTATTATTTTTAACATATTTTTCACTTTTCATATGCCGGTGCTCATTTTAAGCACTTAGTTTATAACTTAAGTATCATATATAAATCTCAAAATTTGAGATTATAATTAATTACCAAAACAGTACCTTAATCATGTATTCTCTCACATTTTCATGTATTTTTGCATTTTAGGAATTCACATAAGTTATTCATCACTTGTCCATGCTTAGCCTTCCACATACACTTAACTTACAACACATAACTTATATATTTTCTTAAAATTTTTTAACATAGCAACTTGTGTCCTTATTCAGAATGATTAAATTTCTTAATTAAAATATAATTTAGGGTCTAATTTTGAAATTTTATTCCATTCATCATTGGATTCCAAAACAGATATGTTAGGACCCATTTTCCATCCTTTCAATCCTCTTTTGATACTTAAATCAAAACATATTTCTAATCCATAAATTCTATCAAATAATCATACTTTTCTTAACTCAAATTTAGGTTAATATCACATATTTAAAATCCACAAATTGGTTGCTTACAAAACAGCAACTTTCATACACATTTTGAGTATCCTTTGCACCCCTCTTTGGACATTCCTATGCATACCCTTAAAATCAGATTTAGAGCAAATCTTTCCAACCCATTTTGAATGTCCAAGTACTCTAAATTTAGGATATTTTACCCTCGATATCATCCATAAACTCATTAGCATAATTCATACTTCATATATCATAAAATATGAAAATCGGGTCATATACATAACCCTAAGTTCCATACTTTCTAAAATTTTTAGCATATGCCCAAATCAACATATATAACTTGTAAAATCATGATTCATAATCTAATCATGATGTTACTTCAAAACAACAACATTTCATATGAGTTTAAGAAATTTCTAGCTAAGTTTAGTAACCCATATTCAACCCTAATCTCCATTTTTTCCCTCTTGTACCCTTGATTTCATTCTTGTCATTCAATCCTCATTCAATACCCTAATCAAGGGCATCATGAATCATCCTTTAAGGGTTCATTATGAATCATATTTATGACTTATAAATTAAGGTGAAAAACTTAGAATTAAAGAATTCAAATCATGAAGTATACTTACTTGAATTAAATTAAACTTGAACTCAACTTCCCTAGTTTGAATCCCTTTATTTCTTTCCCTTTTTTTTTCTCTTTTTCTCCTCTTTTTCTTGCCCTTATATTTCTGGAATAGGGATGTGCAACAGCTGCCTTGGCTTGGGGTTTTGCTCCTTGAAATTTTCTCTCTCTAACCCTTCACACATATAGACGTCCCCCCTTAATATAAGCTGGATTTTTCTAACTTTGTGACCCCTCTTGCCACATCAATTAGAGGTTAATTTAAAACATGTTTATCCCTTATTGACATGACACATCCACATCAAAGTAAATTTGTGTAATTATCTTGGGAAAAATTCATCAAATCATGGATAAATTTAGCCCCCTAGCTGTCCACACACTGACATCCAATTGCAGCAGCTTTTACAATTTTTTCCACAAAATGCAGCTTTAATTTATAAACATGTAATTACCCTAGCTAATAGCTTACTTAGAGGTCCATTTAACATTAATAAAAAATTCCCAAAAATTCAAAAATCCACCTTGAACGTCCACCTCTTCCTAGCTCCACCTTACATCCACTTGGAGATGTCCACTTGTCATGGACCTTATGACATTTTCTTACCACAACATCAACCCATATCATGTCCATAACTACCCTAGCTGCCTAGGCCATTTAAATGCATATTTTGCATTTTTTTAAAAATAAAAAAATCAAGTAAACAACCCCTTTGGACGTCCATAGGGTGCCACCACTTCAAGCTCCTTTGAGCTAGCCTATTAGTCATTAAATCATCTTATTAAACACTTGATATTTTCATAGATTTTGTTATTTTAGGAAATTCATAAAATTGACTTGTAATTACCTCCTTTTGACACCTCATTTATGCCATTAATTGTATAATTAACTACTTTAATTTTAACATAAATGCAAGCTACTTTAAGGTACAAAAGTCAAAGGTGCTTCTCCTATTTCGTGTAGGCATAATACCACAACACTTATCTTAATCTAATCTTTTCCTTTCATTGATCTCATAATTTTAATCGTCTATTTCAAATTTTATCTCAATCCGATTTTTCTATCTCAAGTTATGATCGTTTGAAATCATCTGTGGATTTTGGACAAAAATGATCAATTATCACCCTAATCTCATCAAAATTTTCATAATTCAACATTTCCATAAGATTGAGCACAAAATTATGTGCTTACTTTTTAAATTTCATCTCAATCTGCCTTACAGGCGTTAAGTTATGAATTTTCTAGCATTTTCCAACTTAATTCTATAATTATCATTCTAATTACCATTAATCAAACCATGAGAATTAAATTAATCATTCATGACACACTAATACTTTTCAATCCTCATTAGGCCTCTTTCATTATATTGACCCATAACAGCTTAATAATCATCATTCTTAACTATTTGCCCTAATTGCAATAAATCATCAAAATTGCAAAGAAAATCATTCATAATTCAAATAATTATACATGATTCATGTTTATATGCCAAATGCATATATCTGAGCCCTACTTGAGTCTGGGTATCATAAGATCTGAGTTAGGTTGCTTGAAGTTCCTTTGCCTATTGACTCATTGACCACGTCAACCCATAAATAAGAGTTATCGAGAGGGGTTTTTCTTGGCTGAGAAGAGGTTGAATTTCATTTTTTCATCTCCAACTGTCAGAGAAAGTTGACTATTCTTGACGTCTATGATGGCTCCAGCAGTGGCTAAGAAAATTCATCCAAGAATGATTAAAATTTGGAGGTCCTCCTCCATGTCGAGGACTATAAAGTTGACTAGGATGAATGGCTTGCCAACTTTCAAGGGAATAGCTTCAAGAATACCAACTAAAAATTTGATCGATCGATCGGCCAATTGGAGAGACATAAAATTTGGTTTTAGATCGCCGATATTTAGTTTTTTACAAATGGAGAGAGGGATCAAACTTACACTATCTCCGAGATCACATAACGCCTTGCTAATTTGGACATTTCCTAGAGCAGAAGGAATAGAAAAGCTCCCAAGATCTTTTAGCTTCTTAGGTAGCTTATTTTACAAGATGGCATTTCACTTCTCAGTGAGTGCAATGATTTCGTGCTCCTCGAGCTTTCTTTTATTGAACAGTATCTCCTTAAGAAATTTTGTTTAAGTTGGTATATGAGAGATCATGTTAATAAATGACGCATTGCTTGATAGGTTCTCGAGTGTTGAAACAAATTTTTCGAAGTGCTTTGGAAGTTTTGTCTGTCTTTTCCTTTGAGGGAAGAGAAGAGGAGGCTCGTAAGGAGTTGGTGGGATGTACGGCTTCTCCACCTCTGGTTTAGGTTGTGGCTCATTTTCTTGCTTCTGTCCCTGCTCGACCTCCTTTTCAGTGTTGATTTGAGGTGGTTAAGATGGGTAGAGCTGTTTTCCAATCCACAAGGTAACTGCATGCACTTATTCCCTAAGGTTTACATCAGGTTCGCTAGGGAGTTTACTTGGTCTTTATGGGATGAGGTAGTGGCATGTTGGGCAATTTGGTTTTCAAGCAATTTAATATGGGTTTTCATTTGGGTCATTTCTTCAAGTAGTTTGTCAATTAATGGATCAGAGGATGGTGTTTGAGGTGGTGCAAGTAGCGTGGTTTGAGTTTGTTATGAGGGAGGATTCGGTGGTCTTCTTAGGAAACCAGATGGCTTATTGTTTTTGAGCATAGTTTTGAGTATTTGACTGGTTTACCCAAGAGAAATTGAGGTGGTTCCTTCATCCAGAGTTGTAAGTATTAGAGTAAGGGTTACCATAAGTGCGAGTATCATACTGGTTGTTGAATGCATTGGCCTGCTCGCTTCTGATGTCCTGGCTGGCAAAACTACACTTAGACTTGTAGTGTGAAGCTCCACCTCACATGAAATTTGTTGAGAAGAAGATGCATTTCGGTTAGTTGGTTTCTGCTTCTTTTGCTGTAAAAGTTGATCAAATTTAGCATTAAGAGAATTAATGAATTCAATATCATATACATTACCTCACTGAGAGGGTCTTCGGGTGTCGCCGTATTGGGAATCATAAAGAGTTAAGTCACGAGGAGTTCGAGAGCCTCCTCGTCAATGAGTCACATGAATCAGCCACCAGCGGCTGAATTGACGGCACTTTGACTAGGTCAATCGAGTCTATTGAAGAAATTTTTAATAATGTCACCCTACCAAATGCCATGATGTAGACACTTGGGCTGCAAATCTTTCATTCTCTCCCATGCATTTTATAGAGTTTCGCCATCTTTTTAGATGAACTGATTGATTTCGTCCCTAATTTTTTTAGTTTTAATGGGTGGAAAGAATTTCTCCAAGAAGGTAGTAGAGAGCTCATCCCATATATTAAAGGTGTCGGGTCGAATAAAATAGAACCACTCGTTTGCCCTATCATGAGGAGAAAATAGGAAAAGCTGAAGAACCTCGTGTAGGATATTTTGTACCCTGATTGTGTTACACAACTGCAGGAACTTAGTGATATGTACGGTTGGGTTTTTAGAGGGTAGTCTTGCAAATTGATCTTGCTGAACCATCCAAATAAGTTTGGGATTGAGTTCAAAGCTTCTTGCATCAATTTCTAGTTCAACTATGCATGATTGAAATCCTTGAGGGTTCGGGCGGTTCCAATCACTTAGAGTTACCTTTCTTGAAGGAGCGTTATTCTCAGCTTAGCCTTCCTCCTGCTCTTAATGTGGTGTGTTTGGATTGTTGTGTTCCGCCATGATGTCTTGAGAAGATTGTTGTTGCTTTTACTCACGAATTCTTCTCCTAAAAGAATGTTCAATCTCAAGATCAGCAGCAAAGAGTTTTTCAGCTAGTTGTTTTGCAAAGTTTCGAGTATGTGGGTATATACACAGATTAACTAGCTAGTTGAAAAAAGATAAAAACAAATAAGAACGAGAGATGGAAATGAAAAAAAAGAAAAATAAAATAAAATAAAATAAAAACAAAAATAATAATCAAAATAAATAAAAATTAAAAATAGATAGAGACAAAAGACATAAAGTAAAAAGAAAAAAATAAAAAATAATAAAGAAAGAAAAACAAAGAAAGTATCTAAAAATAAAATTTAAAGTAATATCAAAATTCTCGGCAACGACGCCAAAATACTTATTCACAATCTTATCGCAATGCACAAGTCGTAGATTATAGTATATAAATTATTGATCCTCAGGGAACTTAAGACTATAAAATTTTCTTTTAAATGCTTTTGCGTCTGATATAAAATGAATAGAAAGTGGAAGAAAATATAGTAAATAAAATGGAAAAGAAATAGAAAAATGGGAAGAGAAAATTGAAAAATATAACGAGTAGAGAAAATGAAAGTGCGAGTATCTAGGGTCTTGGATTTTACATGTGTCTTTTGCAACGGATAGTGGTATAGTGATTTAATCTGGATATTATTTTTTAAATGAGAACAAACCCTAATTTATCCTTGTACCTTCTCTCGAAACCTGCAAGATGTACCATAATTTTCTTAACCACTTATTCTCATGAGATTAAAATAATTAGAATCCATTAAGTCCTGTGGTTTGTTTATGAAATTCTTCAAGGTCATCATGCCTATTCTCATGATCTTAGATTTTCAGGTCTAATATCTTGATTATTGTATATTAGGTTTCCACCTCTCAGTTTCATCATCTAATATATGGAATTATGCCAAAGTACAGGCCCATGTATAAAGTAAGCATTAAAATCACAAGATATTAAATTAATAACAATATCCACCATAAATAAATTAAAAATCCACACCCACTGCATTGTATGCATGCTATATTATAAACCCTAGATTCAAGGTTTAGCCAAACATGTTTAAGTCCAAAATAAAATTAAAATCAAAATTCATCTTAAACAAGAAAATAAAAATTAAAAAGGGAAAAGATAGGAAGGCTTATTAGTTTGAAGCTCCCAATCAATGTATCGAATGCTCTATGCAACTCGCCGGTCCGCCTCTTGCGTGTGCTCTCCACCTCTCTCTCTCTCTCTCTCTTCTAATTTTTTCTCTCCAATTCTTTCTGTCATGAATTTTCAGTATGGAATCCTCTTCATTATGCGTACCTGCTACCCCCTTTTATATGTGCAAGATCGACCCCTGAATTTGAGTTAAATTATGCGCAATACATAGCTTCTGTATCTACTTGAATTACGTAATTTGAATTGCATGTAAAATTGCCTAGACGTAAAGCTTGCGTATGATAGTCAAACAGAATCCTTCAAGCAATGAATTGCTTGGAACAGAATAAACAAGTACATGAAATTCTGATGGTGCGGCTAAGATTAAATTAGACGGTTAAGATGGGTGATTGAATTGGTGGAATTTTGCTGAACAAAAATCAAGCTGTTGATTTAGCATCATCAATATTGGACGGCTGCTGATCTACATGAGGATGGATGGCATGGATTGATCTGGACGGTTTTGGACGTGAAATGGATGGTTGAAATGCTGAATTTTTGGATGGTGATGTAATGGATGGATGACTCAAATGAAATTAATGCGCGGTCGGCTAAGATGGGATTTTTTCTGGATGACCAGTGATTGAATTGGATGGCTTGGATTTTTGCCGCTGATCACAGTTATAATTTTCCTAGATAAAACAAATCAAGGCTGTTAATTTTTTGGTGATCTGGTGGACCTTAATGGATGGCTGAATTTTTGATGGTGGACCCCACTGTAAAGCCCTTTAGTTTTGGTGATTTGGACAACAGCTGGAAGCATAAGAAATCAACGGTCCAAATTGTGGGGCCCACTTGAAAATTTGCAAACCTACAAAAAAATATAGTTAAATCAAATTATTTGCCCTGCAAATTAATAAGTAGGTGATAAAAAAATATTTAAATGCCAATTGTTGCAACACATTAATAAAATATACCAATCACATTTGATTTTGTGGCAACAAATAAAAAACATATAATTTCGAGTCAAAAGATCATAAAAATTGTTTAAATTGCTTAAAATTAATATTTATACCTAAATATTGCAAAACCACATTTTAGAGTAAATTTCACATTAAACTCAATTAATTACCCACCAAATTGGTATAAAATGCCCATAAAATATTTTATTAATTTCTAATTATCAATTTGCTATTTGGTTTACAATAATCTCTCCCTTTTTGATGATTGGCAAAACCAAATTTGAGATTGACCTTTCTTTCATTTGTAATTTGTTGCAAACTTTTAATTAAAGGATTTTTTATTTGAATAGATCAATTCACATCACAGATGATTATCATGTAATTTATAAAATGACAAACTAGAAGATTTATTAGCAAACCAGTTCATTAATTTTAGAGTCATATCAAACAAGATAGTGCATAACAAGTGCATATCATTAAAATATGTAAACTAAGAACATACATTCATTGCGTAAGATACCAAAAAGTATTAAAATGCCCTAAATACATTCTATCCAACCCAAGATGTACAAAATTATCTCCTCTCTCTCTCTCTCTCTCTCTCTCTCTTTCAATTACCAAAAATGAGATATTGGAAAGAACGAATGTGACAAGCTTTTTTCTAACAAATTAAGGGAGTGATCATATGGTATGAAAAAGGCGATTTTATTTTGGATAGTAGGCTGGGAAACATAAGAGGCCTCTTGGTAGGGGTCAAAATTAGGAAGGCTTGGAATTGGTTGGTGGTGTTTGGATCTGAAGACAAGTGTATATTTAATGGAGATGAAATCCAGTTCCATCTTGTCTTGCCTCATGCGAATTTTCAAAAGTGAAAGATCGATATTTCTTAGATCCTTAGAATTGCAGGTTTCCATAGCCTTTAGTTAATCTAGAAGTGTGGTGCTCCAAACCGAGGCGTCCACATAGTCCTTACTCCAAGATTTTGTCAATTGGTAAACGTGACTCAGGATTGTTGCCCTAATCACACGGCGGGTTCTTAATTGGATCTCGTCTAAATTTTTTCTTTCTTTTTCTTTTCTTTCATCACATAAACATATATTCATCATCATTCATAATGAACTTATCCATATCATCATAAATCATCAATTTCTTATATTATTCATAACTTCATAATTTCATACAATTTATGTCCTTTTTCATCATATCCCATTAAGGAATCTATTCATACAAAAATCTACTAAGCTTTGTAGATTCCTCTTTTTCTTTAGCAACACATGCCCTTCATCTCTTAGCTTTCCCTACACCTGTCTCAAGTTGGAAAAACAAAACATGAGTTGAAACCCAATAAGAAAGCATTTTTATTTCATTTAAATGCATTTCTCTCAATTCGATAGAAGAAACTTACCAAGTGATCAACTACCATCGGAATAGAAACCTTTTCGTAAACCATTTTTGGAAACCTTTCATAAACCATTCATAAAGATCATTCTTGTAAACCATTCATGTAAATCATTCGCAAATGTATTTCTCTCCATTTAATAGGAGACACTTAGTTGATCACTTGCTAAGTGTCTCCTATCAATGGAATAGAAATTTTTTCATAAACATTGAATATGCAAATGCTTCCTTTCCATTCCTAACATAAACCTTCATGTGTGGGTATGCTAGCCCAGGGAACATCTCACATAGTATTGTCCAATACGCCGACTTTCGCCGACTTGGCCTCATCAAGGGGAACTTCTCTTCCTCTTGTCGCCTACCTAGTCTCCTACATGCATGACTTTTGATTTTCCCGGCATTATATACCTCTTACACCAGGCAACTTGTCATTTTCATGTAGAGAATTATTTGCATTATCCTTTTAAAAACATCATTTCAAATTTATGCTTTCCTTTTCAATCTATGTATGAAAATGCAATGTATTCATTCACACATAACATTCATTTGCCTCCACCTCTTGGGAGGATGTCGTCGGCACACAGAGCATACAACTCGGCAATAGTGAAGGAAAACCCTCTGATATGCTTTTTACCTCTACCAAAGCCTCTTCATTATACATTATACATGTGCACATGTCTACGAATATTACATGACATCAATATGCCGGCATAAAAAGTCATAAACATTCATCATTTCAAAAACATTATAAGAATGACCATCCTTAAACACATTTCATAAATACTTGAGAATAAAATATATTTTCAAAAAGATTTGCTTGCTTACAATAAAGCAATAAAGTCACATTTTCAAAGTTGTGCTTGCTTACCTTCTCAGTCTATGTCCTCAACCTTCTCCTTTCCTCTTCCTATATAAGAAAATTGGATATTTTATCCATCTATTCAATGTCTTAGATTGTTCTCCATGTATTCTTTATAATCATTCATTACCTTATTCCTGTAGAGGTTAATATTTTAAAAATACTTGGTTATTACTCATTTATATGAATTTTTATCCATAAATCTTTTAAAAATTTCTTCCATATATTCTTATAAAATATAAAAATAAATATCTATTTTTTTCCCAATATTACATTGTTCATTGTTCATAGCTACTGTAGTAGATTACTGTTCATCATCAATGTTCACGATCATTGTTCATGGGTTACTGTTCACGTTTACTGCTCACAGCGACGTGGGTTACTATTCATGGGTTCCAAAAATTGACATTTCTTTCAAAAATAAAAAATACCATGACATAGCTTGTGCTTAGTATATCATGGAAAAATTCTTGAATTATGAATTTATCATCATTAACTTGGCCAAATAAATTATTTTTTCCACACACTAAAAATCAACATAATTTCACTTAAGCATAATCCTTAATTTCAAAAATCATGAAATTAATATATCATCATTCCAACATTATATTTATCATATTTATACATCTCAAATCATCTTTATCATTTTTGGAGCATTATTTACACATCATATGCTATCTTCCCGAATGCTCCATCTTTGCTTCAATTTTTTGATATTTTGGCATAATTTCGATTAAGCATTATAATTATACTTATTTTCTCATGCTTAGATATTATCTAAGCGTGGTTTTACCCTACTTAAAATCTAAAAAAATTTGGATCGAAATAACTTACCTAAAGTGGAGATATCCCTCTTTTCCTCACAATTTCTCTAACTTGCTCATTTCTTTCCTTCGACGTGTGAGAGGGTTTGGGAGCTGGGATTTGCTCAAGTTGGAGTTGGGTGAATGTTCTCTTAGATGTCCACCCTGCCCCCTATTTATAGGGTTTGATTTTTCATAAAATTGGATTTTACCCCTTGCTAAAGGTGTTAAATTGCAAATGTGTTTTTTTATAATTTCAAAAAGTGCATGGAGCCTTGTGCAGCCCACCCTACTACTGCTTCAGCCCCCTATGGCAGCCCTATTTTATTTATTATTTATTATTTTTAAAATTAATTAATTTAAGCTAATTAAATCCTAACTCTTGATTTATGATCATGATAAATTTGGACCATTGATTTTGGTCAATTATCCTACCACCCACTATAATTGCTGCTGTTCATTTATTATTATTATTTTTTAATTATTTAATTTAATAAAAAGTCAAATAGAATTTAATGAAAAAGATAAGTTACTTTTTGATCTTCATTTAACGTTTAATCTTGACCCTTGATTTATGATTTTCATCACATCTTAACTTATTCATTATGTTCATTATGAATTTTTAACCATCCATAAAAAAATCATCGAATTTCGATGCCCGGATTGCAAATTAGGAATTTTTCTTTAATTTTCCACTAAAATCCAAAGTTGGATTAAAATATAAAAAAATTGCTATATCGTCCTGTAGTGATTAAATCTTCCTTTTTGTCTTTTTGTGATTAAGTTAATCAAAGTGATTAACTCTTAATCATCTCAGTTACTATTCATGTGCACTATTCACATCTATTATTTATCGGAATTTTATAAATAATTATTTAAACCTCTATTCCCATATATTACATATGAATGTATATTTTTCAAATATATTACCTAGGGTTTTATACATATGTCTAAGATTGGAGTTTCATAAGAAGGGCATTGGATGTTGATGGATGAGAAGGTGAATGAGTAAAATAATCAGTGGCCCCGGATCCCTAGGGAGAAAATGATGCATGAGATGTAGGGGTTAGTGGAATAGGAGATGGATGTGATTGTTATTGAGAGGAAACATGATGTGAGTGAGACTACCTCTCAACTGGTGCCTTTGCATTAGGTGGAAACATCCTAAGCAGCTATTCCTGCTGGTCCTAGTGGATGACCACCTCCCATTTGGAGCTAAAGTTGGGCCATCTTGAAAGCCTTGATATCAACTTTCATTTTAGCTAGCAAGGCTTTGTTAATAAAATTGGTCAGTTTTAACACTTCAAAGGGCTCCCTATCTAAATTAACATGGTAGCTTTTAAGGATTTTTGTAATCCATGTTCCATATGGTAGCCATATGTTAGTATTCCTTTAGAGTTATCCTTTTTGAGCTCCAAGGCTTAAAAAAGAGTCGAAGTAGGTCAACCATATGCTTATTTGCTACTATTCAAAGTATTTTAGATTCTTATGGATTGACTTGATTTCTTTCCCTATCCTTGGGATAAAATCAATGAGCTATTAAAAGTCTTAATACACTTAGAGTTGGTGGCAAGTCCATGTAATGCAAGAATTTTAGGCCAAGATAATACTTGTTGTTATTTATCAACTAATTGTACATTCTAATAAGAGTTAAATCCTCTGGAAGTGGATTGTCACGATAGGAAATTCTAAGAATATTATTAATTCATAGAATCGCATCGGATTTAGATACGCCATGACCTTGGCCAAGACCAATTTCAATGCCCTTTACAAAGGTATTCAGCTTCTCTTAGTCACAAGTAATAAAATTGTCTTGTCAAATCTATATAAATACATCCATCTTCTTTTAGTAAGGTTATCCATATATAAATACCTCTAAGAGACTGGCAATTTGGATGGTTTGGAGATGGCCTTCAGATCCATTTGAGGTGGGAGTGATGAGGAGGGCTTGGAATAGAGAAGATTGAAGTCCAGAGTTATAGAAATCAAGAGCTTGGAGATGGGAGTTTTGGAGTGTAAAAGATTCAGGGTAGGACAAGGAAGAGAAAGAAATAGGTAGGTTGCCATTTTTGGCACCTAAATGGAGCAGCTAAATCGACGCTCGCAGAGTTGACTCTAAACCCTAAGTTGGGTTCAAAATCAACTTCAGTCTTGGTGAAGTCGACTTGGCTCGACCGGCCCAAGTATGAGTGCAACCTATTTGTTACCCATTCTTACCCAAATCAAACTAACAAATTATTTATTATAATAAAAACAATTTGTAATTTTGCACTAGATTCAAGCGTCAATGTCAATCATACCTATCTCATTTTTAATGTTATAAAATGATTTCTTTTCTAGTGGTTTGGTGAAGGTATCT
Source organism: Annona squamosa (assembly GCA_035584095.1). NCBI lineage: Eukaryota > Viridiplantae > Streptophyta > Magnoliopsida > Magnoliales > Annonaceae > Annona > Annona squamosa. Next base: position 28,379,724 of record JAXCLR010000063.1, on the reverse strand, counting down.
GCAATTTGATGTTCAGTTTTAACATATTCCAGACAAATGTCAAGATTTTCAACATGTTCTTTCGTAAAATGGTGTCTAACAACTATATGCTTAGTCCTAAAATGCAATTTAGAATTCTTGGTCTAACAAATAGCATTTGTGTTATTACACCTAATTGACATGTCTCTATACTCTATGTCATAGCCCCTTAATTATTGTCTCATCCAGAGTGATTAAGCATAGCAACTATCGACGACAATATATTTGGCTTCCGTGGTAGATAGAGTAATACTAGTTTATTTTCTTGAAAACTATGAAACTAATATTCTTCCAAGGAATTGACAAGTTCTGATAGTGCTTCTTTTAATCTACTTTATAACCAGCAAAGTCCATTCCGAGTAACAAATTAGATCAAATGTTGAGCCCTTGGAATATTGTAGTCCTAGATTGGCACTTTCGATCAAATATCTGAAATTTCTTTTTATAGCTATCATATGGGATTTTATGAGATTTGATTGAAATATAGAACACATACAAACACTAAATAATATGTCCGATCTAGTATAGTCAAGTACAACAAAGAGCCTATCATACTTCTATATAATCTTTGATTAACTTATTTATCTTTTTTATCTTTGTTAATTTTGATTGTGGAACTCATCAGAGTATTTGCTCTTTTGCTGTTTTGCATTCCAAATTTTTGAACAACTCTTTGATGTATTTAGACTTATTTATAAAGATTCTTTCACTTAGTTGCTTGATTTGCGGTCCAAGAAAGAAGTTAAGTTTACCCATCGAGCTCATTTCAAATTCATTTTGCATAAACTTAGAAAATTCTTAGCATAAAAGTTCATTAGTAGCTCCAAATATTATATTATCTACATAAATTTGAACAATCAAAATATCATTTTCTTTGTACTAAATGAATAAATAGTGTCAACTTTTTCTCTTTGAAATTTACGATCAATCAAAAATTTGCTTAACCTTTCATACTAAGCTTTAGGAGCTTGTTTCATTCCATACAAGGCTTTGGTCAATTTGCATACATACCTTTGTTAGTAATTTTTCCTCAAAATCAGGAGGTTATTCAACATAATCCACATCATTAAGATATCTATTCAAAAATGCACTCTTCACATCTACTTGGAAAATTTAAAGCTTATATGAGATGCAAAATCTAATAAAATAGTATGACTTCTAATTTAGCCATGGGGGCATGTGACTCCTTAAAGTCAATTCCTTAATCTTATGAATACCTCTTAGCTAGAAGTCTGGCATTGCTTTTTACAACAAGCCCACTTTCATCTAGTTTTTTTTTTATTAAAAACAAATTTGGTATCAATAACTATACAACCTTTATGTCTAGGAACTAAGTTTCATAATTGGTTTCTTTCAAATTGATTGGACTCTTCTTCCATAGTAGCAATCCAGTTTTCATTATTAAGAGTTTGGTCAATTAAATTTGGTTCTATCCTGAATACAAATGCAAAATGTCTACATTTATTTTGCCTAAAGTCCCTAGTTTTCACTCCATATATTATCCTATAACTTGTTTAATTGGATGATCTTTTTTGAATTTCAGATCTTTGGAAGGTTTGTAGGAAATATTGCCTTCACTTACGTCTTTGTTTAAGCTTTGATCTTGTTTGAATTCTTCTCTCCCTTGCTTTTCCACTTGTAGCTTTCCAAAACTCTTTGATAAATCGTCTTCCTTCTTAAGAATTAGGTTAAATTCATCAAAAGTAACATGAATGGATTCTTCAATAGTTTAGTTCCTTTTGTTAAAAATTTCATATACTTTGCTGTTAGTAGAGTATCCAAGAAATATAGCTTCATCAATTTTGGCATTTAGTTTTTCAAAGTTATCTTTTCCATTGTTTAATACATAGCATGTGCAACTAAAGGTATAAAAATATAAAATATTTAGTTTCTTACCTTTTCATAGCTCATGCGGGTTTTTTTTTTCAAAATGACTCTAATAGTAATTCAGTTTAGAGCATAACAAATTGTATTTATAGCTTCACCTTAAATTTTTTTAGATAATTTGCTCTCATTTAGCATCATTTTAGCCATTTCTTATATTGTTTTATTTATCCTTTCAACTACTACATTTTGTTGAGGAGTTCTGGTGCAGAAAATTTATGATGAATTCTTTTTTTATTACAAAATTATATGAAATGTTTGTTATTAAATTCACCACCATAGTCACTTCTGATAGATATTATTGTATTTTGCTTTTTGTGCATAATTTTTGAAAAACTAATAAACATAGAGAAAGTTTAATCTTTGCTAGCTATCAAGGCTCAATACGTTGGATGGTTTATAAAGATCCGTGTATAATAGCTCAAGTAGCCTTGAGGCCGAGTCTTCTTTTTTTGGTGAAAAGATATTTTTGATTGTTTGGATATTTGATGTTTTCATTGTTTGGATATTTTACAGACTTTATAAATTTTATCTTTGTCATATTTGAGCTTTGGTAACCCTTTTACAAAGCTCTTTTTTCATAAAGTCTTGATATTTAATATATTTATATGTCCAAGTCTCATGTTGTGAAACCCTGATCTTAGACACATGTATGAAACCCTAGGGTTGTAAACCCTAGGTAATATATTAATAAAATATATATTCATGAGTAAGAAAATATGTGGGAATAGAGGTTAAAATAATTAATTATGAAATTTGGATGAATAGTGCACGTGAATAGTAAACATGGGATTAAGAAATATGTTAAGTTAATCACTTTGGATTAACTTAATCATAA
>JAXCLR010000063.1:28357548-28376884 GCA_035584095.1 Annona squamosa | reverse complement strand
GATCAGGGCAACAATCCTGATTCACACTTACCAATCGACAAGATCCTGGAGTAAGGACAAATGTGACGCCTCGGTTCGGGGCGCCACACATGTGCCATACTCACAAATCATTATCAACAACTATTAAATATTTTATTTTCAATTCATTAAGGGATATTAAATACATATTTCTACGTCTTTTTCCACTAACGGTTATGTATCTCCATACAAAAATCACATGTAGATAATTCAAACACAACTTTATAACTTTTGTCACGCAATTGGCTAATGTTTATTAGGTTGTGTTTGAGTCCTTCAACAAGTAACACTTCCTCTATGCATGCATTCAAAATACTATAAGCATTTTTTTTACCAATTATTTTACCTTTTTCATTCTTGCCAAAAGCTATAATTCTTCCATTGTAGGGTTTAATCTCATGGAACGAAGCTTAATCTTTTGTCATGTGTTTTGAGCAGCCACTATTCATAAACCAAGTATTGTTGGCTTTTGCTCCAAGACAAATCTCCTCACCGCTTGTGCAATCGGTTGAAGCGGTTAAGCCATCTACTAGTTCAATTGCTGTGAGGTGGTTTAGAGTGTTCTCCTCCTCAATTCTTGCTGCACATCATATCCTGACATAGTTTGCAACTTCATGTTCTTCATTTCAGGAGCTACTTGTTGTAGAACATTGAACTCCTTTTTTCTCTTGGAAACCTTCATGTTTTCCTCAATGCATGTCCTCATTTACATATATTCCTCTGCTTTAAGTTTTGGAAACCTTCTAGAATTGCTCCTATCTTTCTTTTATTGCTTTTTCTTAGATTTATTTTCTTTAGGTGTAAGACATTGAGCTTGTATGCGTCCCATTCCGCCACATTTGAAGCATTTTATTACTTCTTTCTTCCTTTCTTTCCTACTTTCCTTGAAACCTTTATAAGAGTTAAGATTGTTTCCTTTCTTCGCAGATTTCCTAAACTTTCTTGTGAGAAAAACTCTGTCCTCATCCTCATTCATTAATGATGAAGTGGTAGACTCATCTGAATTCTATATGGCTTTGAATGCAATGGCCCTTTTTCCTTTGTGGTGTTTTTTAGTTTTTCTTTATCATCTCATAAGGCATGAGTGAGTTGATGAGATCTTCTAATTTTAATGTGTTTAGGTCATTTACTTATTCTATGGCGGTAATATTGGGGGTCCAAGATTTAGGCAAGGCTCTCAAGTTCTTCATGACCTACTTAGATTTAGAAATTGCCTTTCTTAGGCCTTTTAATGCATTAGTTATTTTTTAGAATCTAATATTTCAAAAATATTTTTAATATATCACATCTTGAAGCTTTCTAGTTCTACAATCAAAATATTTCTTCTTATCCTTTGGACATGAATAGTACCTTCATATATTGAGATTAGAGTGTCCCAAATCTCTTTTACAATGAAGTAAGAAGACATTCTGTCATACTCCGTAGCGATTAAGGCACAAAATAATAGGTTAATTGCCTTCGTGTTACTTATTACTAGTTTTACCTCCTCTTCAGTCATTTTGAGGCCTTTTCACTAGTGGGTAGAGTAACTCCATCTTGAATGATTATCCAAGAGTTAATTTCAATTGCCATGATGAGTTGTTTCAATCTCAACTTTTGGTAACTGAAGTTATTACCATTAAATAGAGGTAGTTTTGTGAACAATTAGCCCTCAACAAAAGTAGGAGAGAAAGTTGATTGAGATGTTGTTGATATTAGATATCTTTGGTATAACTCAAAGACCTACTTTGATCTCACTTGTTGGTTCTAGATCAGTGGCAAAATCCAGTAGGGGAGGGGGTTAATTGGGCTTTTTCAAATTTATTTTGGTGTATTAATATTAACCCCTTGTGAATTAAGTCCTCTTAAATAAAAACATAGAGAATAGAAGTGCAAGCAGAGCAACAATATTGGACACATGAAATTTAAGTGGTTCGGAACAACCTTCCCTACTCTACTCTTCGAAAAACACCCTTTGTGTTTTTGGTTCCAATATATCAATAAGATTACAACTAGATCCCTTGCTCTCTTATAGATTCTAGCTCTAGATGCTTTTACATAGGTAAACAAGTAGGGGTGAGTAACACTCAAACTATACACTATTGATCTTTACTTGCCTTGATGTCTAACATTAAGCCAAGTAAAGTCACAAAAAATTGAATAAAGGAAGATACTACACTTTATAGATTATGCAGAGAGGGTTTAGTATGGAGAAAAACTTGTAGAGCTTGAAGTTGACGAAAGATTTTAGCACCTGCAAACGAATACTAGAGTTCTTCTAATGGAGCACTTGAACGATCACTTGAATGCTTATAAGTTGAAAGGTGAAAGTTTAATAATTGCTCTAGCTCACCCTCTTCACTTCATTGATGAGTCTTAATAGAGAGGAAATAAATTTGAATATTATAAGGTAGGTGGCGCGTATTTAATGTCACAACTTTCGAATTTTTTTGACTGTTACAATCCAAGTCACACTTAAAGTCGACTTCAAGTGCGACTTTACCCAAGTCATAGAATGGAGTTGACTTGGGTTATGACTTTGATCTTCAACACTTTCTTCTCAGGAATTTCCTCCTTGCTTTCATCTTCAAGTTTCATTTTGGGGACGGTTTGGTCCGAGACTTGACCCAAGTGTCGAGTGAAGTTGACATGGATTGCGATTTCATAGTTCATCATGCTCGTCAGAACTTCAAGACTTCATAATTTGAGTGCCTTGACACGTATGCCTTTGTTTCTTTATATTTTAGCTTCATTTGTCTCAATATTATTCAATCTTTGTATATGTACTTTTGTTCATCTTAAACATGTACTTAGTAATACTAATTCGAAACTTGATCAATGAATTTGTGACATTAGTCTTTGATCTTAGCAAGGTATGGGTTGCTTGAACTTTTCTAGTTGATCTTTGAACTTGAATATGCTTATTTTGAACTTTCATATGCCTAAGTCAAATTTTGGGTTGACTTGAGATACAACTTGACTCAAGTCGCATGACTAAGTTGACTTCATCTGGAATTTCACATAAGTCGTACGTTGAAGTCAACTTGGGTTACGACTTAACTTTATCAAATTCAGCATCAGAGCCCTAAAATCCATCCAAGTTGCTTATGGAGTCGACTTGGTTTACAATAGCCTAAGTCACATGCAAAGTGGACTTCAGATGCGACTTCGCTTACTCATGTGTCCATAATTTTAGTGGTGTCCAAAAATGCCTGTTGAAGTCCATACTGGGTCGACTTGGGTATCATCGTATCGACTTGAACTAAGTCAATGATTGAGTTGACTTGACTATGTGACTTGATCTGCAATAACTTGTTTGATTTGCCACAACTTAACACACTTATTAGTCTCTTAACTTTCTCAAAATTGGGTTTTTAATAATCAAAACATAGATTATGCTTGTTTTGTTATTGTTTTACAATAATATCTCATTTTTTTATGATTGGCAAAACTAATTTTGAGATTTCTTAATTGACCTCTCTCAATAGGCTATTAATTTTTTTTCATTTTCAAAAAGTTTGTTAGATTATCTCCATATCTTCAATGCTATTACACAAAAGATACATTGGATCAATTTTGATTTCCCTTCTGCCCATATTCTCCTTTATTAACAATAAATTTATCACCATCCTCTAACCAAACATCTAAATTTCTTTAGAAGCTTGAGCTTCCATATGACTTTGAGAATCTCACTTTATACTTGAGCTAAAGCCTCCTCTTCCCCATCCCCCTTTAATTTCAATTCTTTGGCGATTCTATACATAGACTTAACTATGTATTATCCCTTTACCTCACAATCTTAAAATAGACAATTAGCCTTTGTTTGACTTGTCAAAGCCAAATCCTTAATACGAAACCAACTGCTCTCCCCAACACTTGTTTGAGTTTGTCTTCCCTCCACCTTCTTATATCCTTCTTAATAAAAATTTTCAATTTGATTCCTCATTAACTTCTCTAAGAAGTGAACTTACCATCTAGATTGCATTAGGGTCTATTTGTCCTTAAAAATTTGAACACTTTTCCCATCACCTATAGTCATCTATTGCTTTTTCCCCAAATGTTTCTTGTTTTCATCAAACAATTTCATGTGAATGAACATCTTGGACCAATCTTTCCATCCTAAAATAAGTTATGTGGGAAGTATTTAACTTTCCAAATTTTATGTCATAAGAAAACCTGATTCGATAGAACTCTCCTCGTCTGCTTTGCAATCAAAGCTTTGTTAAAGGTTCCCACCTCTCTAAATCCAAGCCTCCTTCATTCTTCTGATTGCATATCTTCTTCCAATCAATTCAGCTTATCCTTCGCTTTCCATATTTCTCCCCACCAGAATCTACTTGCCATTACATTAATTTCTTCACAAAACTTCTTGAGAAAGAGGAATAGTTGAATGACATAGCTAAGAATTGCTTGAATTATTGCCTTTGTCATGATTTCTTTCCCACCACTTGACAACAATCTCCTTTTTAATCTTTGAATTTTTTTTCAAATTTTCTCTTTTAGATTTTGAAACATCTTTCTTTTATTCCTCCCTATGTACATAGGTAAATCTAAATACACCTCAGAATTTTGATCTATAGCCTTCCATGTTTATGTCACTAAGGGGTGATTATGGAGGTAAAAATATAATGAAAGTAAGAGAAATATAGGGTTGTTTAGAAATGAGAATTAATTCCAGAATTTTGAATGAGATTAAGCTTGTTATAGATTATAAATAAGCCCTTGAAATAATCACAAAAGTAGATGAATTATAATATTACACATCTACATGCTCAAAGTGCAATTTTAGACATGGTATATGACAAATACATGAATGCATGAGGTTGTTTTGGAAGTGGGTGATTATTTTAGAAATTTTGATAGCAATTTGGCTTATTATAAACTATGAACCAGTGTTTAAAAGGACCATACAAGTTGAGGATAGGCTGCGAAATGTGTAGGTATCATTAACATGCAATTACAGGAGTAAAACTTAGCAAGATGAGGTCATATACGGCTATTTTCGAGAATGGGAGTTAAATTCCAAATTTATGGGAGGAATTTAACTTACAAGAGGGTATAAACAAATACCATAAGTGATTATGAGAGTTTAACCTACTAGGGATGAATTTTGAAAGGAGTGAGAAAACAATCACTAAGATACTTAGGTAAAAATATGTGAATATTAGGAAGTCAGATGTGAACTGGAGAAACCTAATTTGAACGTAGTTTATAATTTCAAGTAAGTATCTTAAAGGATTGAAAAAAAATTATTGCCATAATCTGGGATATTGAAAGAAATAAAATGAATATATATGACTTAAAGAGATGAGAGTGTTCATCTCCAAGGAAAAGTGGAATAACGTTGAAATATTAAGAGTCATGTATACAATGAGACTAGAAGAAGGGTTGGGATTATGAGTTAATAAAAGGCAAAATATGGAATATATAAGTATATAAGATGATCATTTTCACTTGTCTAGGAAAAAATCAAAGGCGTGAGTTGATCATTATAGATAAGCAAGCAAAACTTTCTAAAATATTATTTTATTAGTAAATATTGAAATGATATGAACTTGCTTTATCAAGATGATTTCAAGATTTCTTATAAGGTAAGAAAGTAAACTTTCAAGAATGCTGATTTTATTTTAAGTATTGAAATGACTTGATAATATTTATATTGATGATTTTAGAATTGCTTATAGAGTAAGCAAGTTTAGTTATTGAAAATATGATTTTATTCTTTACTGTTGACATATTTCAGGATGGTTTCATTATAAGCAAGTTCTTAGAAATGCTATTTCAAAATAATTTTATGATAAGAGAGTTTCAACTCTTCTAGAAAATGATATTTGAAATCAAGCCTTAAAAATTCTATTCTTAGGGAGTTTTGTGAAAAGATATTGTGATTCTTCATAAAATGGTATTTGTTAGACATTTCCACTGAAGAAAAATTATTTTTCATATTTTTACATAATTTTTTGAAGGCATTCAAATTCCCCTTTCTTTACTTGCATGAAGAGGAATATCATCAATAAAAAAAAGAGAGAAAGTTTTGGTCCACCTTTGCACATCCTTTTTCTAGTTAGCCTTCCCACTGCCATTACTTCCTTTATCAGATTGAATAAGCCCTTTGCACATAGTGAAATAGGAAAGGTAGAGAGTAAATTACTTTTCCTTAAACTGCTACTTTTATTGATCATGTCTATGACGTCTCCATTGATGCCAATCTTATATGACATAGATGAAGCACAACATATGATCTATTGGATCCATTCTTGTCAAAATCCATCCGGTTCATAACCCTCAGTAGATAGCTCCAATCCACTCTATCGTAAGCTTTCAACATATCCAACTTAATTGTCATCTCTCTAACCTTTCTCCTTTTCTACATTCTTAGAGAATGCATAACTTCAAAAGCCAAAAGGAGATTTTTAGTGATAAGTCTTTTTATCAAAAGAGCACACTACTCACCTATTATCCTAGCTAAATAGCCTTTCAACCAATTGGCCAAAGTTTTAAAAATAATCTTTTACACCACATTATAATGGCTTATGGGCCTAAAATTCCCCAACATAATAGCTCCCACCTTATTAGGAATAAGAACAACAATTTTCGATTTGAGCTCTTGCATAAGCCTCATCTATTCCTCCCTATTACCTGTCTCCAAAACCTATTTGCATGTTGCAATGAAATCGTTCTCTATAATGTGCCAATACTTCTAAAAATTAGCAGATAACCCATCTTGTGACGTCCTGAAACTCGAGATACCATGAAGTTTACCTTACTCCATGAATCGATTCATGATAAATTATAAAATTTTACCAAACTTTTTTTTTTTTTTAAAAAAAGAGTAATGTACCAATGCTTATAAAAATCAGCAGATAACCCATCTTTAATCCATAATGTTACAAATTTTTTGCTAAATACAATCTAATTTTAGTCTTTAAGAAACTAGATAATAGAGATAAGTCTCTCCTTGAGTTGTACTTGTACTTGCTCTATCATTCTAAGCTTGCAATGCTATGTTTTTAATTAAAAAGACATGGGTATGTTACTTAGTAAGTAGGCACATAGAAAATAAGATACAAATTAGTTTCATGAAATTTTCATGCTTTTAAATGCATTGCATAAATTATAATCATCCTACTTTACTCTAGAGGGTACTTGAAGTGCCTCTAGGCACCAACCCCTTAGAACCTTATGATTAGGTGATTGGGATCAGTTTTCTTAAAAACATCACCTCCTATTTCAACCCTACATAATTATTCCGCACATCACATTCACAACTTGATTCCATTTCAAGCAACATTCATTCACAAACATTTTTACAATATTTTTTGTAATAAAACATTGAAAATAATTATAAAAAATGAGTAGAAAAATTTAAAAGCATTGCCCACTTACCCTTTATAATGACTTTTCAAGAAAACTCTCCTCTTATAGTTCTTTTTCTTTTCTTCTTCTTCTTCCTATAATTAGAATAGAAATACTAATTTTTAGGGTTTCTTTTCATTTCATAGGTTAGTGTAGAAATTATTATTATTATTATTATTATTATTTATTTTAATTCCTTACTTATAGTTTTAACTTATAAATTAATTTATGAAAACTTAATAGTTTAATCTTTCTAATAAGAATAATCTTTGAAAAAGAAATTATATTTCAAAATATTTTGATATTTAAATTTAATTGTAATAACTAAAAAAGTGACTTTAAAATTTCACTACTTTGTGATTCACTTTGACTATTTTATAAATTTTATTAATGTTAACATTGAAGTATCAAAATATAAGTCCGAGGTGATTTGAACCTTAGACCTCAATTCACTAACAATTGCTCTCACCACTTTAGTGGTCTTGTTATTTTTGGCATTTTTTAATATTAAAATATTTAAACCAAGTTTTCATGTTTATGTCTCCTTAACCCCTTAATCTTATGATTGGACCATCAAATCGTTCTTGATGTAAATTATGCTATATTAAATTGATAATTCATAAATCTTATGATTCACCTTATTTTGTGCAATATAAGAAAAAAAGTTTAATAGAAAATTTTCTATTAAGGTATGCAGTAAATATCTTTATAAAAAATTGATAATAAATTACAATCAATTAATTTAAAAGTACAACGTTTATGTTTACATTATATATAAGTCATTAACATCATCATCTCAAGATAATATCATATTCAGATCTTTCTCGTTCTACATTCTAGTATTGCATTCCACCGTTCTAATCAGTCCATTCCCAAGACGATATCAAGTTTGGTCATCGGCAACACTACTAATTCTGCTGTCATAAGTCTTTCACCTATATTTATAAGGCAATTTCTACATATTTGGCATCTATCGGCTAATCGATATACTGATGATACCACATTAATGACTACTGATGAGTTTTCTATTAGCAAATTTAATTTTTTTAGCAAACTTCTAAGTGATAAAGGTGTTGGTCCCGAGTTTATGGTAAAACCCGAGAGGAGAGGGGTAAATTGGGTTCTTAAAATATTTTTGGTGCATTACTTTTAACCCCATTTGTAAACTAAGTTCTCTTGAAGGGAAAATATGGAGAATGAGATCATAAAAAGAAGCAAGCAAAACAAACGCAAAAGATCATAGTGGTTTGGGACAACCGTCACTACTTTACTTTTCCAAAAATACACCCTTATGCCTTGAGTTCTACTATACCAATGAAAATACAGTTAGAGCACATACTTCTGTCTAGATTTTAGCTTTAGGAGGCCTTTACAAATTTCGCACAAGTAGGTAGCAAGTTACACTCCAACTACACACTACTATGCCTTCACTTGGTCTTGGTCTCCAATACCAAACTAAGTGGAATCACAACCAAAAGGAGTGAAAATAAAAATCTACACTTAATAGATATGTAAGCAAACTTTTAGCCTATATAAGAACTTGTAGAGTGAACAAATGGATGAACAATTGAGCACTTGCAGTCAAGGAGCAAAGTTCTTTTTGTAGATCTCCTTAATAAGCACTTCAATGTTAGAAAGTTGGAAGGTGAATTCCACTTGATGTTTATTAAATAGTAGAGGAGTAAATTTGAACGTTTGGTGATAGGTGGTGAGCATTTAATGCACCGACATTTGAATTTTTTTTCTATCGTTGCAATCCAAGTCATACTCAGAGTTGACATGAGGTGCGACTTAACCAGAGTCGCATAATGGAGTCGACTTGGGTTGCGACTTCGGTCTTTAGCTCTTCAATTAGCTTCCATTTCAAGTCAACTGGATCTTAGACTTGACTCAAATCACAGGTGAAGTTGACTTGAGTTGCGATTTCACTCTCTACTTAGCTCATTGGAACCTTGGCAGAGTGTAAATTTGATCCTTTAGGATAGTTGCCCTTGTTTCTTCATATTTTATCCTCATAAATCTTCATTTGTGCATGTGAGCTTTGGAACTTCTTGATTGTTGAGCTTGGTCATGTTCGTTTGAGCATTCTTTGATGAACTTGCCTTGGCTCTTAAATCGTGTTAGCATGATGTTGCTTAAGTCAAACTTGCTATCTTTGGGCTTTAAACTTCATGATTTGATTTTCTTATATCCAAGTTGAATGCTGGGGTCGACTTGGTTTGCAACTCCACTCAAGTTGCATGTCTAAGTCAGCTTCATGTACAACGTTACCTAACTTGTATTCGGAGTTGACTTTAGTTGCGACTTTGTTTACTCACGCATCCACATTGTCACATTATTGAAAAATGGCCCTTTGAAGTTGATGCTGGAGTCGACTTTAGTATCTACTTGACCTAAGTCAATGCTTGAGTTGACTTGGCATTGACTTGGTATGCAACTTGACCTCCCAAGTTTTGAATCTTGAAGTATTTAATCCTTAAAACATCTCAAAACACATGTTAGGCTTTACAACCTCTTAAATTGAATTGTTAATCATTAAAATATAGATTGTGTTTGATTTGTCATTCATTTACAATAAAAAAAATGTGTGGCACCAGTATCAATTAAAGTAATAGCATTATAGTTCAAAATATAAAATGTATCTGCTATAGTATCTTCCAGCTGTCCTTGCTGCTCCTCTTGGGTCAAAGTGTATAGTTGGGTTGTTTGCGATTGACACATGATCCCTACCTTCACTTGAGATTGTTTTCCATTCTTATTTTCTTCTTTCTAACCTTTCATCTAACATTCATTGGCCTTATGTCCTACTTGATCACAAATAAAGCATTTGACAATAGGAATAATTTCCTTCTCTTCCCCACATGTCCAAGTGACATGCCCATCTTTCTCACATTTAAAGCACTTATTAGTTCCTTCTAGGCATTCGCTAATATTTTTTTTAAACATTTAGGACAAATAGAAATTTCTTTGGCTTTGGACTTTGAGAAATCCTACTTTATTTTCTACTTCTTATTTTGTGATTCTTTTCTTAGACAAAGCATTCCTTTGTTTCCTTTTCTAAAATAATGCTTGATTTTGTTTTTCTTCGGCTTCCACTATTCTAGCCTTTTCCACTACTGCAGTACAAGCGGTTAGGGCAAAAAGAGCGACAAGTTGTTAGATACGTGGCCGCAAATGTTCTTAAAAATGATGAGCTTTAGCAACAATTCCATTGGCAATCCAAGGTATATATCATACCAATTTATTAAAATGACATATATATTCAGTCACAGTCATCTTACCTTGGTATGAATATTCAAATTCTATTACTTTTTTATTCTTAAAACTAACCAAGATGTATTCTTGGTTAAATTTTTTCAAAAATTTTCTCTAAGTAATTTCTTACCCTTCTAGAATTTTAGCCTTTAAGATTCTCCATCATTTATTGGATGACTAATTAATAGATGAGTGGTATATCATACCTTTTATTATTGTGTGCATGAGAAAATCTATAACAACTTCTCTATTTCTTGAATTCATATTTCACTTGTGTGGATCATGACTTCCTGCAAATTTGTTTATTTATTTATATAGAGAACAATATTTATAGAAAAAGAAACTATATATTATGAGACCCTTGGCTAGAAACTTCCATTTCCTCTTCTTTCTTATATGAGGAATCACTAATATCATAAGTTTTCATTTTATTTTCTTCCTTAGATGAGTCGCTTATATCATAGGTTTCTTGTATTATAATATCGTTATCTTCAGGAGTTTCATCTTCTGAGTATTTGAATGGCCCTTCTCATTTTTTCTCCCTTCTACGTTCTCATTCCTAAGCAATCCTTGCTTCTTGCTGTTGTATAATGGCAAGCCTGGTATCATAATAGAATCAATAAGTTCCACTACTATTTGATACAAAGTATGTTTATAAGATACTGGGCAACAAATCAACTTTCAGAGATTTTGAGCTTTTTTATTCAACTTCAACTTTTTGACTTGAGGCCTGTGAGCTGATAAAGTACTCTCAATGTGGAGCCCCAAATCGAGACATCACTTTCTTACCTTAAGATCTTAATGATTAATAAATGTAAATCAGGATTGTTGCCATGATTACGCAAAAGGATTTTAATTGGAATTTGTCCAAATTTTTTTTATTTCTTCATTCATCATCATTTCATTTATAACATAAGTAATGGTATGCTTGTACATATCCTTTAAACCATTTCAACAATACTGTTACGCATTATAGGCCCTTTTTACCTAATCATGTCATTTCCATTGTATACATACATCTATTCAATCACTAGTTTATCTAGAACTCAGAACTTTAAACAAGTTCACATATACGTCAACATACCTGAATACTTTTATTCATATCATTTCACTCACCACGGCTAATCCTTTTAGCCCACATGGTACTATCTCGTACATTTTCTTCATTTCTTAGGCCCTAGACCGCTTGAGTCTTCCAGTACCTGTTTGAGATTTGAAAAACAAAACATGAGTGATAACTTAATAAGCAAGCATTTTAGGACAAAAGTTTCCTTGAAAATTATTTTTTAAAACATTTTTCTCATAAATAATTTTGGCCATGGAACATTTTATGTCCCCAAATATCTTGACATAAACCATATTTGACAATGGACATTCTCATATCCACGAAAAGACATTTTTCCACATAAATCATTTTGGCATTGGACGTTCATACGTCCTAAAATATTTATCCACTTAAACCTTGTTGGAATCGGACGTTTATACATCCTAAAATGTTTTTCACATAAACACTTTGATAATGGACATTTTTATGTCCAAAATACATTTTATGTAAGCCTATGGACACTCATATGTCCACAAACACGTCTATCCCTTAAACTATTTTAGAAACGGACATGTTTCAACATAAATTCTTTTAGGAAATGGACATTCTCATGTCTAACTATTTTTTTCACATAAACCTTTTGGAAAGGGACATTTTTATGTCCAAAATATTTTCCAACATGAACCCTTTTTCTTAATTCCCATCTTGGGGCTTGTTTATAGCAAATAAATTATGAATCCTTTTCATAAAAGGTTTTGTATAAAAATTATTTTTTATTCTTAATATTTACACATTTTATGTAAAACACCCTGTTTTAGGGTCACTTATGCATAATGGCCCATAGAAATCTAATTTATGATAACTTTTTGTATAAATACTTTTATATCCCAATCTTTGGGCTTTTAAAAAACAAAACGTATGCAAACACATTTTTCTCCCTTCAGTAGAGACACTTATCAAGTGATCAACTACCTGTTGAGCAAAAATCTTTTTATAAATCATTCAAACACTTTTCATAAACATTTCATTAACATTGGATGTGCAAATTTATCATTTCCATTGATGACATTATACTTCATGTGAAGGTATGCTAGCACGGGAAACATTTTTCCATGACATGTTCCTTTCCATCCTTAGTTCTGGATCTACTGACTTGGCAACGTCAAGGGAGACTCTATGTCCACTTATTACATCAACTAGTCTACTTGATTTTCATTCCATGCATGTCTTTTAGTTACCTCGGCATTATATACTTCCTTATACATAGAACTTGTCATTCTCATGTAGAAAATTCTTTGCACCATCCTTTTTTAACATTATTTCAATGAAACATTGTATAACATAACTGCGAAACAGTGAGCAATCATTTATGTCAATAGAAATAAACATTTCAATACTCATATCGACAAGGAATGGCCATCCTTAAACAACTTGAAAAGCATTTAAAACAAAACTCATTTAGAAAGCTGCTTGCTCACCTCGCTTGCTTAGCTTTCCTTTTTGCTTATCCCTTCGCCTTTCCCTATACATATAAGATGATATAACATTCATATATTTTTTTTCTTGCATTTAACTCAGTTTTTTAACCCATTTTCATTAACATACATAATTCTTTCGACTTCTCAAGTCGTTACGCTCGTATAGCTTATACTTGTACATTACATGGGCTATTACACATCACATTTAGTTCCCTAAGTAGGGTAATCATTCAATCACATAATAATCATCCAATAATTATTATTGAATGAATCATTACCTTTCTTAAGCCATTTTTCACTTATTTTTCAAAATTTACACATCATTGTTCATTTTAAGCACCCGTTGTTGCCTTAAGCTTCATTAATTAATCCCAAAATTTGAGATTAACGTCTTTAATTCTAAAAAGCAATATATTCACAAAATTTATCATATTTTCATTCATTTTTGTACAAAATCAAATTACATAGGTCATTTGCCACTCATGCATGTCTATCCTTTCACATATAGCCATTTAACAACACATATATGAGGCATTTCATAAGTTTTCCCAAGTCAGCAATTTAATCCATATTTTAGCATAATAATTATCCTTAATTACACTAGACTTAGGTTATTTTTATGAAATTTAGATCCACTAATCATAGGTTTTCAAAACAGCAACTTTGGAACCCTTTTTTACCCGTTTAATGTGTCTTTCAACACATAGCCCTAAGTAGATTTATAAATCCGAATTTTCATCAAATAATTTCAATTTGGATTATTTCTACATAGGTTTCATATTTCTTTTTATTTTTTTCTCCAACTATCCACATATGCTAAAATCAGACTTACCGAAATTTCAAAATCTTGAATTAATATCAAATCAAGTATTTTTGATCTAAAATTTCTACCATACCTTAATAACTCTATGAATTAATCAAAATAAATATTTTAATAACACAAAATTAATCATTTATATTTATTTTGATATTTTTACTCTGCTAGACAGCAGCATCCATTTTCGAACAGCCTTAATCACGTAAATTATGGTGTATATTTATACCCATAAAAATCTAATTTTTATTTTTTTCATATGATCCTGAATATGTCTTATATATCCTGTAAAAATTTCAACCAAAAATTCCTAGTATAAAAATTATTAAAATTCTTTGGTGCAGCTGATCCTGCCACATGTGCAACCTTGTTCAAGTTGATTTTCTCATATTTTTAATTTATAACGTACTTATTATTTTAATCTAAAAATTTGGTCGTTTCTTAATCACCCCATCATGATTCTTCTCAAAAATTTAATGCTAAAATTCATCCATTTACTATTCCATTCATATTTTAGTTTATAACATCATATAACTTCCAGATTTGAAGTATAAAATCAAAATTAACATATACTTACTTGATAATTTGGTAATGTTTGGCATGCCCTAGCTGCTGCCCTTAGAGCAAAGTTTCATTTTTCTCTTATTTTCTTCTCTTCTCTTCTCTTCTTTCTCTCTCTCTCTCTCTCTCTCTCTCTCTCTCTCTCCTTCTCTCTTCTTCTCTCTCTTTCTCTCTCTTTCTCTCCTGCTAGAAACGGCATCCATGCTCCCCCATTTCATCCTTTTATTTGCTACTTTTCTTGGTGCCAAAGTAACCCCATAGGCATTTTAGTAAATTTTATTTTCACTGTCCATAATTTCCCTTCTTTACTTAACTCTTAAGCAACTTGTTACTTGCTTTTCAAGAAAGAAAATTCTCATAATAATTATCTTAATCCATTTTATTTATCTCATAGATTTCATAATTTTATTACATCATGTCAAATTTCATCTCAATCCGACGTTTCTATGTCAAGTTATGACCACTTGAATTTATCTTTTGGATTTGAAATAAAAATAATTAATTATCACCCTAATCCAATTATGATTCCTTTAATCTAATCCATTCATAAGATTGGGCCCACCGTCGTGAGCTTACATTTCAAATTTCATCAAAATTCATCTTGTAGGCGTCAAGTTATGAATTTTCTATCATTTTTCATCTTGATTTCATAATTACACTTTAATCTATATAAATTAAATCATGATAATTAACATGATTATTCATGATACCTTGTCACCTTTAAATTCTCATTAAGTCTCACGAGTCATACCAACTCACTTTGGGCTCCAGTGATTAAATTTTTAATCACCGTTTCCAATAGAAAACCTAATTCAAAATATAACATAATTCACAAAAATCATTCAAAATTTATTTTCATCACATATAAATTATGTAGATCCCATTGAGTCCTACATAGGTTAGGGTTTCACACTCAATGATAGTTGCCCAAAAATGGTGTTAGTTTCCTCTTGTTTGATTGAACTATGAGTTTTAAATTTTCAACCATTTGCAAAATGGTGTTAAGTCTTCTACTTTCCCTTTTAAATAGTTGTTTCTAAGGGTCATCCCATTTCCCATGAAAATTTACTTGATGACCCAACAAGTTGAGCTTTGGGTGTTGGCAAATATTGTCTAATCCTCTTAATTGAAATAGAATTGTTCTATAACTTTCTCTTTTTCTCCAAATATAAAACAATAAAATTAGAAATCTAATTTAAAGTTTCTTCTTAGTAAAATTTTACAATTTACTATGAATATGACTTTGATCTGTTCTTGTGACACCTTGAAACTCAAGATGCCATGAGATATATGTTCCTCCTAGAATCAATTCATGATAAATTATAAAATTTTACCTAACTTTTTTGTTTTAAAAAAGAAAAAATTTTACACTTCAAGATCTTTAATCCAAAATTTTACAAATAACTTACTAAATACAATCTAATTTTAGCCTTTAAGAAACTAGATAATGAGGATTAGTCTCTCCTTGAGTTGTACTTGTACTTGCTCTATCTTAAGCTTGCAATGATATATTTTTAATTTAAAAAGACATAAGTATGTTACTTAGTAAGTAGGCGCATAGAAAATAAGGTGCAAATCAATTTCATGAAATTCACATGCTTTTTAAATGCAACGCATGAATCATAATCATTATGCTTTGCTGTAGTGAGTACTTAAAATGACTCTAGGTGTCACCTCCTCAGAACCTCATGGTCAGGTGACTGGGGTTAGTTTCCTAAGAAACATCACCTCCTATTGCAATGCTACAAGGTTTTTCCGTACATTACATTCACACCACCTGCTATGACAAGTGCATGTTATCATAAAATACATTTGAAAATTCTATTTCAAGCATTATTCATTCACAAGCATTTTTACAATATTCTTTGCACTAAAACAGTAGAAAATAATTATACAAAATGGGTAGAAAAGTTTAAAAACTTTGCCTACTTATCTTTTACAATGACTTTTCAAGAAAGCTTTTCTCTTGTAATTCTTTTCGTTTTCTCCTCGTTCCTATAATTATGGTAGAAATATTAATTTTTAGGGCTTTTTTTCTTTTCATAAGGTTAGTGTACACATTATTATTATTATTATTATTTGTTTAATTTTCTTGATTATCGTTTGAGTTCACTACTTAATTTATGAAAGCTTAAAGATTTATTCTTTCTAATAAGAATAATCTTTGGAAAAGAAATTATACTTCAAAATATTTAAATGTTTAAATTTAATAGTGATAAATAAAAGAATTAACTTTGAAACTTTACCACTTTGTGATTCACTTTGACTATTTATAGTCGGAGGTTATATAATATTTGAAAATTTATCTAACTATTAAATATATTTTACTGAATTAAATTAGAATTATTTCTATTTCCTATATAGTGCAAAAATCAAGATAAACCTTGCCTATTTTCCATATATCTTTCTCATTTCCAATTTAGATTATTCTTTTTGGATTGGAAAATAGACGTCAAGAGCTTTCAAATGGAACTAGTTTCATATTATTTGGACTTATCGATAATATTTTGTGATTTTTAAGTTAAATATTGTGTAGTTTTCTACTACTTTGCAATTTTATCATAATTCTTTTAAAAAATTTAGAATTCTCTTTTCTTAATTTCTAACTTTTTAAGAATTTTAAGAAAAATTTTTAATCATCTTTCTTTCATTTAGACTAATTTTTACAATTTTTCATATTTTCATTATTTATATAGTTTTATTTTGTTCGTTTTGCTTTGTTTTAATATAATTCCTTATGGTTTTTTCTACCATTTTTTTACAATATTATTCATTTTTATTGGTTTATTTTCTTATTATTTTTGTTATAAAAATCAAGCATTTTTTAATCATATGCTATATCACATTTTAATAGTAATTAATATAAAAATTAAGGTAAGTAGGAGATTAACTTACAAGGTCATTACACATCTGGTCTTAGAGTTTTCATTAGATGCATGTCTTTTACCGCTCTCTAGATTTCTTCTTTATCAATTATCGTATTAGCATTTGATTCTCCTCCCTAGAGATTTTACCTATAATCTTATTAATCACCTTTTGTTTCCTGTCTCCTCCTACTATTGTGCATATGTTCTCATAGTGCTCCCACACCAGCTCCTCTATATCCACTTGACTAGTGACTCGCTATCCTTCCTAATGCTTTATGACCTCAATAAGATTTCTTCTTTCTGCCATTGACATGTGGAGGAAATTTGTATTCCTATCCTCATTTTGCAACTAATTAATTTTAGCCCTTTACTTCCACCACATCTCCTCTTCTAGTAGAATATTAATCCTCCTTCCAGCTCCTTAATCTTCTCATGTCACTTGTTTGAAGTTAGTTGTTGTTTTAACTCCCTGAGAAGAACTTGAGAATTTTGAATAAAAGTTTTAGACCTTCCTTTCCATATTTGTTCCACCCCCATAACTCTTTCGAACACTAAGTTGTCCTCTTAGGCTTCTTACCCCTAATGAATCCTAACTTTCTACCCCTTGGTGAACTCAACTGTGTAACTTGCAAATCAACAATAGTTTTGATGATCAACCACTCAATTGAAATGAAATAATGGTGCTAACACGATTTGTAGAAAGTGAATACAAGATGAAAAGAAGCTCAAAATCATTACAATTTCAAATGGCATCGGTTATATTCAAATTAAAAACAGGTGTGGTCACAACTCAAATTGACCTCCACATCAACTTGAGTGATGTTGCAATTTAAGTTGAACCCAAAGAGCGACTTTATCATATGTTATGAAAAAATTTCAAGTTTAGAAGTTGAAGTAACATAACCAAGTTGACTCGACATACGACCTAGGTAAAGTCGCACTCCATGTCGACCTTAGCTGCAACTTGAGAAAGAAAATAGAAAAAGATAAGTCTCAAAAACTAATTGATTTCCAAAGCTTCATAGTCAAGTTATATGCAACTTAGGTAAAGTCGCACTCCAAGTCGACCTCCTCTATTACATAGAAAATAAAATAGGTAATGACAATTCTCTAGAATATATTAGATACCAAAGTTACATGTTCAAGCTAACTCTACATTCGACCTTAGTGAAGTTGCACCTCAGGTTATCCTCAATTGCGACTTCAAAGAGAAAACATGTGAAGACAAATCTCTGAAACATATTGGCTATCAACCATCAAAGTCATGCGTTCAAGTCAATGTCGCATGTGACTTAGGTAAAGTTGCAACCCTAGGTTAATAAAATAATTACGACTGGAAAAAGAAAACATATAAGGATATGTCTTTGGAACTCACGAGATTGCAAAGTGTCATTTTAAGTTGACCTTGATGTGCGATTTCAAGTGAAGTCAAATCCCAATTCAATTGAAAAAATGAATAGTCATATTTAATTCAAAGCTTTAAATACCACAATATGAGTAGTGTGCGAGGTCAACTGGAGAAATTATTGTGCTCTCACCTTCTCATTTTTAAGCATTAAAAATTATATATCCAAGATTCGAAACAAGCTCTCAAGTGTAATTGTCTAAGCTTCTTGTTGTGCCACATAGTTTTACATAATCTCTATAGAAAATAAATTTTCCTTTATTAAATATTTACTTGTTAGCTTAGTGTTAGAGACCAAGGCCAAATAATTGACATAAATTGAGTTTGGTTGGAGTGGTGCTTACTGTTGGTCCCGAGTTGATGGCTAAACCCAAAAGGGGAGGGGTGAATTGGGTTCTTTAAAAAATCTTTGGTAAGTCAAAAATCTTAACCCTTTTAAAAATTAATCCCCTTTTGAAAGCAAATGGAGAGCAATTAAGACAAAGCAGTAAAAAGAAATAGAACACAAGATTTATAGTGGTTCGGGCAAACCTTCCCTACTCCACTCTTCCAAGCTCA
>JAXCLR010000063.1:28345045-28357448 GCA_035584095.1 Annona squamosa | reverse complement strand
ACATCTCTGTAAAGTGTAGTTTTGTTTATTTTAAAGTCTTGTTGTATTGAACTTGATTTAGCTTGGGTAGCTAAGATTAAGTGTATGCAAAGTAGGGTGTGATTGGAGTGAGACTCATCACCTACTTGTGCAGTGATTTGTATATGCCCCCTAGAGCTGGAATCTAAAAGATAGTGGTGACTCTAAGTGTATTCGAGGAATACATAGAGGAACCCAAGTCACAATGAAGTGTGAGCTTGGAAGAGTGGAGTAGGGAAGGTTTGCCCGAACCACTATAAATTTTGTGTTCTATTTCTTTTTATTGCTTTGTCTTAATTGCTCTCCATTTGATTTCAAAAGGGGATTAATTTTTAAAGGGGTTAAGATTTTTGACTTATCAAAGATTTTTTAAAGAACCCAATTCACCCCTTCCCTCTTGGGTTTATCCATCAACTCGGGACCAACACTTACCAGCAGTTTGTGGTTATGTATTAAGCTCTCTAGAGTTAGAATTGAAAAGATAGTGTGAGATTTAAGTTGCATTGTTATTTAAAGTGGAACTCAAGGTACGAAGAGTTTGCTTGGAAGAGCGGAGTATGGGGTTACCTAAATCTCTATAAATTTTTTAATCTCATTATATGTATATTTATTTTGTACTTCTCTTACACAACACTTACTCTCTAATCTAGTGCAAGTTCATTCATGGAGAATTAATTAAAAAGGGGTTAATATTTGACTGAATTTTTTTTTTAAATCTAATTCACCTCTCCTTTTAGTTTAAGCCAATTAAAATGCACCAACACCCTTTCTCAAATCCTCTGAACTATGGTTTGCTTCTTTATATTTTTGCCTGAACCATTTTGAACCTTAATTACTTTTAGGGTCTCCCCATTATGCTTTTAGCATCACACTTCAGTAGAATTGGGCTATAATCTAAAACTAATGCTGTTAGGTGAAAAACCTTATAGAAAGAAAAGGCTTTCAACCAGCTACCTTAACCCAAAGCCCTATCCTACTTGGCCTCCACTCACTTTCTCCCTCTTCTTTTCTTCCATCAAGTCATCATTGGACTAAAGCCTAAATTTGATAGTGCATAGTGATTAATGACTTCCCTCAAACTCTTCATTTGGCTTTTAGATCTCAACTGGCAACTTGAACACTCGGATAGATCCGCTACCCGAACCAATGGCCAATCTAACTACCCCTTGAGTCTTCTTAGTGTTAGTCTGAGTTTATGATAGTTACCCAAGAAGGGAGGAGAGAATTGAGTATTTTTAAAATTATTTGCTGAAGCAAAAAATTTCCTTTTTTTTTGCAATTAATCCTCAATGAAACAATCAGTAAGTAATCAAACCACTTTACAAGACAAAAAGTTATTGTGGTGTGGACAACCTCTCATACTCCACTCTTCTAAGCACACGCCCTTGTGACTTAGGTTCTATTTTTGTATTTCAATACAACTTAGAGCAACAACTCTCTTCTAGATTCTACTCTAGAGGGCTTGTACAATCTCAACATAAGTAGGTGACGAGTTTCACTCTAGTTACACACTACTTTGCCTTCACTTAGTTTCAGTCTCCAATATCAAACCAAGTGGAAAAAATAAGTAAATAGTAAATAAAAGATCTACACATTATAGATTTGTATAGGCAGTTTCCAGCATTTAGAAGAACTTGTAAAAGTAGTAGTAGATTTAGCAATGTAGCTTTCAGTAGTTTTCAAGCACAGTTCTTCTTCAAATTCTTTATAGATCAATTTAAATACAATAGAGAGTAGAAGGTGAGCACATTTAATATTTTTCCAATTACATTTATGTTCACTTGATGCTCCTTATATAATGGGAAGTAAATTCAAATGTTTGGTTGTAGGTGGTGTGCATTTAATGTGCTAACGTTCAAATTTTTCTAACCGTTGCAAATCAAGTCACATTTGGAGTCCACTTGGCATGTGACTTCATTCAAGTTGCAGGGCGGAGTTGACTTCGGATGTGACTTCACCTAAGTTGCAAGTTGGAGTGGACTTCGAGCACGACTTCGGTCTTCAGCTTCTACTTCCAAGTTCTAGGTTTAGGTCGACTTGGTCTTAGACTTGACTTAAATCGCAGGAGGAGTCAACTTCGGATGCAACTTTACCAGCTATTGGTTATCTTTGAACTTCGAGGTCTTGCGAGTGAGCTCTAGTTATCTTTGATTCATTATAGCTTTTTCTTCTTGATCTTGTTGTCCATTCTTTAATAAGACATTTTTGAATTAATATATAGTGGTCATTTACTTGAGTCGCACACTTGGGTCGACATGGACTTTGACTTTAGCCAAGTCACATACCTGAGTCAAATTGAGATGTGACTTCACCTGAGTCGCATGTTGGAGTCGACTTGGAAAGCGACTTGACTCTGAGATTTCAAAGTCTTCAACAAGGCTATACTTAAGTCGCATATGGAGTCGACTTGGATTTGCAACTTCACCTAAGTCGCAAGTGGAGTCGACTTTGACTGCGACTTCACCTGTCTTTGAGTCCTAATTTCAGCTTTGATGTTTGTATGCCACTTGAAGTCGATCAACTTGGGTATCGACTTGAGCTAAGTTGATAGCTGAGTCGATTTGGGATTGCGACTTGACCTTCTATCTTTTGAATCTTGATTTTATAATCCTTTGGAACAGTTATTACCCACATTAGTACTTAATTATTTCTTAAATTGAGTAGTTAATCACCAAAATATGATTTGTGCTTAATTTGCCTTGAATTTCAATAATTAGAAAATTTCGGCTCTCTCATCAATTATCGTTTTTAGATGCCTATAGAAACTTGTCACCTTCCGCCTTCTACCATTAGGTTCCTCAACATGAGCATCATTATGGTGCTTTGAAAAGATTGAATACTCAAAATTGCTCCTTTGTTCCACATAATAGCTAAACCATCCCTCCTCCCCTTCCTTTAAATCTCGAAAAGAAAATAAAATTAGGACTTATTTCTTGAACATATTAAGAAGGACTTAAATTGATTGAAGGATTCCCAAGCTCATGGCAATTCCAAGTCAGAATGGTTATTTATCTCCTGTGGAACTGAGGGGCTATTTTAGCTATTGCTCTTTCCTTCTCACCTTTATCTTCTGGCTTTGCTTTCTTTAGTTCCATACCTTCCTCATCTTCTACCCTTCTTCCTTTCTAGTTTCTGACTTCCTCCCCCTCTCCCATTCCTACATTTCTCTCACCTTTCATCTCCAAGCACACTCATACGCACTTGCCTCTTCCATTTTTGCCTATGTATCTTTGTTCCAATTGAGATCCCTCCCCCTTCTCTTTGTTCAGAAGTTCTATCCCTCATCTTCCTCCTTGCCTTAACTCTCTGTCCCTATGCTTACATCCCATAAACCTATTCCTACCTTCTTTCCTGCTCTCCACGCCAATCACTATTTCATCTCCTTCTTCAAATAACATAATGATTTTCCTCCCTTGCTTCCTCCTCATCTCTGATACCCCTCGAGAGCTTAACATGCTTAGCCCCTTTAAATGTTCCTTTTGAACCTCCCTTAAGAGCCTCCTTACCTATCTTGTCTTAAATTCTCTTTTCCTACCCTTTGTCTATTTTCTTCCTCGCATGCTTTGGATCTTTTAATCCCTATGCTATGCTATAGTAATCTCCATCTACATTATTCTCTCCCTTATCCTCTCACTTTCTTTGTTCCCCTACACCACTTCCCCTTTCTAAACCCTCTCTCCCAACCATTCTCTTGAAATTCTCACCCATTCTCCTTACCTTCCTTCTTAGTTATTCATACTTGGTACAACTTTGGATCCACATTGCTCCCTCCTCATCTATTTCTTCATGTCCCTTTTAGTTTGGATCCCTCCCTTAGTGTACAATCTTACAAAAAATCTTTTTCATCCTATAGTTTCGAAGGAGAATCCGAAGTAGTAAATCATCAAAGTTGTTGTGGCTAAAAGTTCAAAGCTGCAAAGTGTTAATCAATTGAAGAGTAGCTACTCTTGTAGATGTGCTAAACTTATTTACTTTTTTATTTAAAATTTTGCTCTTTGTATTACTTTAATGTTGATGGCAATCAAATCAAGAGAAAAATTATAATAACTTGGTGTTGATGTGATCAAACCAGGCAGAAGTGAATCAAAGTGTTGATTACTTTATGAGCCCACTTGGAGCTTAGTACCAATTTAGAGGATAGTTGAACAAGTTGATTAGTAGAACTCAAGTCTTGTGTGCCTAGAGAGTGGATTAGGATAAGAAGATTTGAACCACTATATGTGTTTTATCTTTATGCTTTAATTCCTTTATTGTGGAGTGCATTTTTGCTTGTTCTTTAAGTAGCCATCGTACGAGAACAACACTACCAATTACCTTCAATTGGAGGACAAATGTCGCTTGGATATTTCATAGTTCCTTAAGAAAGTCAAGTTCCATGCTTCCTTCATATTTTCCTTCTTGAAATTTTCGAATGAATATTGTGTGGGATCTTGGAATTTTCATTAATCTCTTGCAAAGATGTGGCATGATTTCCTTGTTACTATATCTCATTTCATGTGTATAGATACTGGCCTTAGCCATATGATAAAATTATCATGCAATAGAGTGGCTCTATGTAACCTCTTAATTTAAGATTTTGATGCTTAATATAAAATTTAATATGCTCATTGCATTTAATATCATCTGTTTAGTTAGGAAGCCAAGTTTAATCAAAATTAAATAAGTGTATAAGCTACATTTGCTGAAATATCTGTGTAAATTTTAAAAAATGCTTAAATTTATTTACATGTACATTAGAATGTAATCCTACAATATAGAATCATTTATCCACATAAAAATGATATTTTAGATGGTTTACATATTGAAAATATAATTTTAAAATTTATATTTAATATTAAACAATTCTATTACGTTGATTTTATACATTTGTAAATGTGGTCCATGTTCAGTGAAAGTAGAAAAATAAAGAGTTTTCAAGATATTGTAATGATACTAAATATAATAGATGAAGTTGATTATCATTAGCATCAATATATTAAAAATAAGAGTTACGTAGAAGAGGACTTTTATAAAAGTATTCCTGATTTACAAATATATGAAATTTTATCATGCTAAAAAATTTAAAACATAACTTATGTTGGTTCATGCCCACAAATCTCTTCTCAAAAATATGGATTAATTCCAAATATGACCACAAATAATATTTATGTTTACAAATATGAGCATACATTTAAAAGTAGCGTAGATAAATACATATTCTATCCTAATTTCAAACATAATAAAATCCTCTGGATTTTTCAGAGAAAGGAGAAATTTTTTCATAATAATAAAACTACCCTTGCATTCTCTTTAAAGGAGGCGGATTGTGAGCATTGCAAAAGGAAGATCTGGACGGAATGTTGAGGTAAAAGATTTCGTACATTTTTCTTTACATTTTATGTCATTTTCTTAATTTTTTTCTTGTTAACTTATTCTACCATCTTCTTCCTTTTATTGTCTATTCCTCCGCGGAGCATGTTAGAGCAACAACTTTTATTGAGGATATTTTTGTAACTTTAAATCATTTTTACAATGTGTTGAGAAGTGATAAGACTTGAAAAAAAAGTTTTTGTTGTAAGCGTGTTGAAATGAAAGCAAATGATGTAATATAACATGGGTAATGATGGGGAGTAAAGAGAATAAAATTAAAATAGATATGTTAGTTGTATGAATAGTTGTGTAAAAATAATTAAAAAGTATGGTAGTCATATAAAAAAGCTTGAAGAAATAATTAAAATTAGAACAGTGAAAAATTCTGAATTGAAAAGTTTTATTTTAAATAACTTTTTGTGTTAAATAAACATCCTTTAATTTCTGACCAATTGGAGAAGTAAGATATGTGGTTATTTTAAACGTGTAGTTACATCGAGCACAATTTATGTTCTCACTTAAAATTAACCCAAAGAAGAAACCCCAAGACGTCATCACCAAGTTTTCATTAATTTATTGACAACCGTTCTTGTTCACGGACATTCTTTTATAAATACCTTGGTAAGATCATTGCTTTCCAGCAAGTGACACAACAGGTGCGATGGTTCGGATTCCCAATATCTTAAACAATGAGATATTTAATTTGAACAGAAAATGACTTTATAACCGATCGGGTCAATTACAGTATTGCAAGGATGCAACTAATCCCATGATAAAGCACAATTATTTCAAAAAGAGAGAATTGAGTACAAGCAGCGACCCAGTACCCACATATCTGTAATTACGAACTCAAGACAAACGTGCACATGAAAATGACAGATAATACATAATGTTTTTCCTGATTCCTGCTCTATTAATGTTAATATATAATATATATTTAATTACCTAAAAATACGCCCATTTTTCCTACCCACACGGCCCATGTATAGTAATCATGCATCACGCCATGCTGCACGGGAGTAGCTAGTTAATTTTTCTCAGAACCTTGACGTCCTTCCAGCGAGATTCCATGTAGCGGGAACTATTTTTATGTGCATGCACGCCGAACTTGAAGTGATGAGAGGCACCACCATGATCAGGCCCTTTGAATTTGGCAACTCCGTCGACGAAAATGCTCACTTTTTTGGCTCCCACGTCATGTATCACGTTCAATCGGAACCATCGATCGTAGATTTGAGGTACGATGATGGGGTTCTTATAGTATGAGAGAGATCCATTATACACCCTCATCATCACAGTCGTAGCATGTTTTCTTGCACCAGTCACCTGCATGATGGACACACCCGACGTCCCAGTTGGCACGAGTCCATACCCTTCAAATTGCCATACTCCAGATGAATAATCGTAACCCTGAGACATAAAATCACCAATTCATTTTTTTCTCTTTGGAGAAAAGGTTAGAATATATACACACACATGTATGCCACCTGCAACTAGTGCAAAGACATTGACTTTGTTTACCGTAGAGGTGTAACTCGGGTTGGGTTGTACCGAGTTTAGGTGAACCTAAACTCTAAGCCTACCGGGTCGTATAAGAACCCAAACCCTAATATTAGAATCTTGGTTCGGGTCGGGTTCGGACTGAGTTGGCATTAGTTTCGATCTTGGTTTCAAGTTGAAATCCAGATTATTTTCAAACCGATAAAAGTTGAAATTACTGATAGAGATAATAATTTTTTTAAAATATTATTCCATTCGCAAATGAATAATTACATGTGAATATATTTATATGACCTATAATATATTTAATTTTGATGAAAGTTAGTCTTTTAATTAAAAAAATAATTATAAATATAATGAATATAATGAATTTATACATAACAATCAAGGTAATGTTATTAAAAAAATCAAGGTAAGAAAAATAAATGAAATTACATGAAATTACTATCTAAAGTTTAATAAAAGTAAGACTTATATTTAACGTAGTTAATTAATATATATGTAATAAATTTAAAGAATTGGTATATTTATAATTATTTGCAAATAAAGCTAATATAAATGTAATATATTTCAACTTTTATAGACAAATGTATATAATATTTAGGTCTTAGAATAAAAATCATACAATTTAACTAAGCTATGATTATATGAAATAACTCTTATTGCAATTATAGTTGAAATACTTAATATATAAAAAATATAAATATTTCGATAAACTAGGAAGAATATTGGGTTCGGATCGAATCAGAGTTTGGTACTAGATTGATGTAAACCCAGTATTAGTTTGGGTTTTCTCGGGTCACGTTGAAAGCTGGTATAATTGAAAAAAAAAATTCAAAAATTAAATTCAAACTTGGTTTTAAAACCGAGTCAGATTGGGTGGATTCGGACCGATTTAGTACTAAGTTGCATCCTTAGTTTGCCATTGTGTTGGTTTTGAATCCTAGTAGGAGCTTGAGGTCTACCTCTGAAATATTGTAAGAATTGTTTTTGAGCTTAACCGTAATATAAGTTGAAATGTAATGTATATATATACGAATAAAAAAATATGCATACACACACCATTGTTCTTTTTTCTTTTCTTGATGGTTGAAAGATGTATATATGTAATAAATAATGGGCAATAATTCAATATTTAATGCAATTAAAGATTTTTTCTACTTATCTAAACCATTTACCATGAACACTAATCTTATTTTATAATTCTACTAAAATCAAATTATTTAAAAACTTATGTCTTGAAAAAATGAATAATGATTTAATTAATACTTATGTAAGCATGAACCTATCCATGCTTATCTTTAGCTTTAGGTTTTAAAATACACGTTTTAAATTTCAACTATTCATTGTATTTAACACCTCTTTTTTTATTTTGCTACCAAAAATAATTTTCAATGGAATTTATATTTTGTGAAAATAGCGTATTTTGAAAGTAATGATATAACAATTTTTTAAAAAATGCATGGTATATATAATACAGTAAATTTTTAAATATATGGATTTTTTAGAATCATAAATAAATTTACAGACATATAAACCTAATGGATGGTTTAGATTTTTTAAAATTCATTTTAAAATTTAAAAAACAAACATAGAGCATGGAAGGTTCCATGTCTACATAAGTATTGAACCATTACTCGGTAAAGAATAGCATCTTAGTAAATACATAATTACTAAAAAATTTTAAAAATATAATATAAATGTAGTATATCAAAGTTTCCAATAGATGTAATTTTTGAATAATAAATAAATACACATGGATAAACACGATAAAGGGTTTAGATTTAAAAAATAATTAAATTAAAAAAAAAACAAAGAATAAGTGGAGCCTCAATACTTAAGGTGAGAATCGAATCATTACCCATAAATAAAAAGCTATATGTTGTAACAATTAAAGGGAGATTTGAGATCAAGAAAATGTTACACGCATGCGGATCTCGGTACGAGGGCGTGTGATTGCGGTACGGGTGCGAGGCTTGTCAGTTGCATAGACCCATAGCTTGTGGACTCCATCAACGAAGCTATATCGGGCGCTTTCCGGCACGTCGTAAGGTCTTTGAATGACGAAGTTTGAGTTACTGAGGGGAAGTGAGACGAAACCCTGTGTAGGATCCTTGGAAACCAAACCCAGTGCTGAATGGGTGCAGCAGAGAAGGAAAAAGGCCATGACAGCAAAAAGAGGGACAGCTTTCATGTCCTCCTTCCTTGCCATTTCTATTCCTTTGAGCAGCGGGAGCAGCAAGAAATTAGACTAAAGTAGAGAGAAGCGATATTAATGCATATGACTTATGCTTTTTTTGCCATGAGGGAGTGTGGTTTATATGCTATTCGGGTGGGGATAGGATGGACTTAATCACCAGATATTTATTAAATTAATTTCTGGGCAATCGAAATTGAAATGCCCTCTATTTGTCTTGATGGCATTGTCCTGCCGAGGGCAGGTGTTCGATCTGTTAAGGAAAGGATGCTGAAGTTATTATGTATATCCATTTTTTAGGATAATTTTTAAATATATCAATATTGTTTGCCTATAATTGCAAATATACCTACATAATTTCAAAAATTGCAAATTATCATCACATAGTTTGACCATAATTGATAATATACTCGTATCATTATAATGTCGTTAGTGTACAAAATATACCGACTTAATTTTTGAAATTGCAAATATATTCACGTAGTTTCTGTTTATATTTGCAAATATACCCTATCATGATGGTATAATAACGGCGTTGTAACCGCAATGATATATTTGTAATTATGGTCAAACTATGTAAAACAATTTAAAATGTTTGAAACTATGTTGATAAATTTGCAATTATAGTCAAACTAAGCGAGTGTGTTTGCAAAGCATTTACATTTTTAAAGTAAGTGTGACTCAGTTACTAGATAATTCGTACAACCCTGGCATGGGTTAAAAAACATGATGAAAGCAATCACTAACACTGACGCAATATGCTTCATCACAACGCAATATTGACATCGATGGTGTGTTTCTAATTAATTCTCTTCAAGTTCAAGTATTTTTTTTTAAATAACATTCTTCCGTGCAAACAATAGAATTAGTATTCGAATAGAATGGCTACGTTTCCTCCCTACCTTTCTATCTAGTGCCACTTCCAGCTATGCTTGATATGTGTTCCACTCCAAAAAGAAGCATCCACAATGTAGAAACGGAAATCTAAGGCAACTAATTACAGCAATTGCTGAATTTCCAACAAAATAAGTAATCTTCATGCCCTGACATATACCTTGTAAGTCGTTTTTGTGTAATAGGTTATTCTTGGCTTTTTGCTTCGCTATTTCCTAGGTAACAAAATTCCTTATGTTGTATTAACTTCAAGTACCGAAGATCCAGATCACTACTTCGCTTGTTCCATAGTACTTGGGGAAAATTGAGGGGATATTAATTTTTTATTCAAGACTAATCATATGACAATTCTATTTGTTAACATTAAGAACAACGAACCATATGTGAGTGTTTAAGAAAAATGAGTAAATATCACTATATTAAATCTAATGGAAGTTATTCCTAGGATGTCCAAGTTGACATGAGTGCATAGAATAGTATAAGTGGGTGGGATGTTCAAACTTTATATATTAGGTAAAGATAGTCACTATCCTGAATTTGCAGTAAACTTTTGTCAGTACTTTGATCATCCAAAGTGGTAACACGATAGAAAAATCTAAATAAAAGGCCTTACATATAATATCAAATTGATTCACATGTTTTCTTAAGAAATATATTATCCTAAATGTATTTTGTTCCAAAATTTATGATCTTTTTGTATATACTTTTATTAAATTTTAAAAACAAATTTTCTATGTTAAGAAGTTAAATACTCCTAAAAGTGCACATGAAAAAATATTCCTAAAAATAGCTTGTTTTTGAAATTGAATTAAGGGTGCATTGGGAAATGACAAAAGTTTTTAGCATAAAATTTTTTGAAATGAAAGAAAATAATACGGTATGATATGAGTAAAAAAGATAAAGTTAAAATAGATAGACTAGTTATACAAAGATGTAAAAAAATAATTAAAAATAAAATAATCATAAAAGTTTTAGTTTATAAATTCCATACACTTAGAATAACATATTTCATGAGAATTAATATATATATATATGGGATTTAATCCTATACATTCGGTCTGCACAAAAACTACTATGCAGACGGCTCATCCGGACATTTATTTCGGCGAGGTAAATCCAATCTGTCTATTTGTATGTGTGTGTTGCGAAGGAGGCGAAGACTGCATATACACGCAGATGGGTGCATTTTCCCTCTCGGTAGCAAAAAAGGAAAAAAGAAATCTCGCCC
Organism: Annona squamosa; assembly: GCA_035584095.1. NCBI lineage: Eukaryota > Viridiplantae > Streptophyta > Magnoliopsida > Magnoliales > Annonaceae > Annona > Annona squamosa. The sequence continues at coordinate 28,346,262 of JAXCLR010000063.1, read as the reverse complement.
ACGCCTCCTTCTCCTCTCTCGTTTCCCTCCTCAATCCCGCCTGCCCTCAAGCCCTAAATCGCTCAACAGGCCAGCATCAAGGTGCCAGCTCAATCCGGCGATCGACCGACCGAAATCCTGCTCAATCCCATCCTCCTTCCTAGGCGCCAGCACTCGTCTGTCCGGTGACCAGCAGGCAGTAGCTATCAGCAGGCAGCACGCATTCATTCGGCAACCACCAGGCAGCAGCACCTATCCGTCTGGCGACCAACAGGTAGCAGTTCCATCTCGCCTAGTCGGCAACCAGCACCAGCAGTAGCTCCGGCCTCAAATCAACTCGAGCCTCCTGCAACCAACAGATTTGGCGTCAGCATCTTCAGCGAGGGTTTATTGCAATCATATTAATGCTATTAATTAATGAATGAAAATAATTTTTATTTTTGGTGGATAGCTAGCCGAATTGGAATTTAAACTTTTTTTATCTTGTCTTCTCCGAAAATCTGCATGTGGATTCTGAATCTGCATGTGGATTATAAATGTGCAGCGAAATACCTCCCATCCGCATCTATCGGACGCAAAAAACCACATGTGGATTCTTAGTTCGCATGCAAATTATAACCGTGCAGCAAAAGTACCTCCCATCCGCATCTCTCTAGTTTAAGATTGACTTGAAGATCTGCATGCTAATTATACCTTTGAAGAAGTCTACCTCCCCTTCGGATGCGCAGAACTCGAAAATCTACAGGCATGTTCTATCTTAATTGTTATCATGTTGAAATAATGTCGTGAAAATGAATTTATGGAAAAAAATTAGCAGGTAGAAATGTTAATGGCCATAAATGAGCGCTTGTTAGCCTTTCACATATTTTGGCAAGTTAAGCATGACGTATATGCACAATATATATTGTTTATGCATTAATAAAAGTGGAATTGTTGAAATTGCATGCTCATATCCTGTTGAGAGTGATTATTTTGGCATTGTGGTTAGAACTTATGTTAATATAAAAGGAATGCTTGAATGAATAAAATGACTACAGATAGGAATTTTTAAAATACTTATTATAATGCAGGTCTTTTTGTTGTTCTCTAATATTAGCTAAGAATATAGAATGATGGATTGTTATTAATTGTAAATAATATAGTTCTTTTCATGCTTTTCTGTTTTTTCCATTAAATGATATATTTCAATTTTTTAATGCAGTGAGATGACAACATCAAATAGCATGGCCCAAAATGAA
>JAXCLR010000063.1:28318557-28344945 GCA_035584095.1 Annona squamosa | reverse complement strand
ATGGATTGATGGTTAAATAGGTTATCTCAATGTTAACTTGTTTATTTATTTAAATAGTTTTCTTGAGGAAAATTATTGATTTAAAGAGTTAAAAAGATTTACAGATCAAAAACCATTTTAGACAGTCGTTTTAGTTATTGACCATTATTATTATTTTTTTCATCGATCGTGTTGACCATTACTTGTTTTAAAATCCGCATGCTTGTAGAAGACAAGATTTGGAAGGTTTAAATATCTCAAACATTAAAATTGTGGCATTATTGATTGATATATAATGTAAATATCTATTGATAAAAAAGGTTTAAAATCCAATTCGGCTAGCTATCCACCAAAAATAGAAATTATTTGCATTCATTAATTAATAGCATTAATAAGATTGCAACTAACTCTCGCTGGAGATGCTGATCGCCGGATCTGTTGGTCGCCGGATAGACGGGCGCTGCTGCTGGTCACCATTTTCCACTTTGGGGATGGTGGACAACTTGACGAGATGGAGCTGCTGCCTGCTGGTCGCCAGATGAGATGAGCAGGTGCTTGGGAAGGAGGACGGGCTAGTACCTGGGAAGGAAGACAGGTCAGCGCCTACGAAGATGATCTCGTCCCAGTCTAACCGGACGAGATGATCTGATACTGGCTTGGAAGACGACCAGGCTCAGAAGGAAGACGATGGAAGAAGACCAGGAGGAGGGGAGACGATCGGGAGCCCTTGTTGTTGGCCTGCTGTGTGATTTAGGGATCGGAGGCGATTTCGGTCAGTCGGGACTTGGAGATTAGGGCGTAAGCGAGATTGAGGAGGGAAGCGAGAGAGAAGGAGGAGCATGGGTAGGATGGGATTTTTCTTTTCTTTTTTTGTTTTGCTGTTGAGCAGGAAAATGCAACCTCTGTGTGTGCTTGTTCAGCTTCTCAACATGCAGAATCGAATAACGGCACAGATTTTGCATGCAGAAATGGACGGTTGGATGGGACAACTGCAGGGGATTTTACATGCGGACAGAATGTACAGGAATAATTCCATGTATATATAAGGGGTGATCATTTTAGGCCTGCCTGAAAACCTTTTTTATTTCTTTTTTATTTTTTCATGGCCTAGTAGATCTAGGTGTATTAAATCTATAAACCAAGTTTTACAATTTTTTGATGTTTTTACGTTTTTTTATTTTTAAACACTGTGACATTTTCATAATTTTCTAATTTTCAAAAATTACAAAAATGCCAGTGTGTTTAAAAATAAAAAATACTTAAAAACATCAAAAAATGGTAAAACTTGGTTTATAGATTTAATACACGTAGATTTACTTACCCATGAAAAAATTAAAAAAATTAAAAAAGAGGTTTTTAAGATAATAAAGAAAATCTAGAAGACGAAGTTCAAGACTTAAAACTAGTAAAAGAATTTAAAAATAAATTAGAAAAATTAAATTCTGCTAAAGACTTAACCACCCAATAACTTAGTATTATAAAGGTGAGCCATATAGCAAATAGCTTTAACTTATCTTAAAAATGAATTGGTTTAATGCACATGACATAATAGATGAAGCAAAAGGATTAATGGATCGAATGCGTAGTATCGAAATAAAACATATAATTCTTAGTAAATTAGAAGAATTAATTTCAAATTTAAACAAAACTGTTGATCTAATAGACAAATTAAACCAAATAGAAGAAATAGCTAGTGATAAATTGGTAGAAAAAATAAAAGAAATCTGAACTTCAATAGATATCGAAGTAGCCGAATAATATCCAATAACAGAAATACTAATATGGGCTCTGTATTTTGTTGTTATAGATATTTTCTACAGATATAAAGAAATACAAAATCAGAATAATATCCAATAACAATGTGGATATCCAAAAATCATTGCTATACATAACAGATATTATATTATACATAATAGTTTTACATAGTAAATAATCTGGATAACAAAGAATTATAATAACCAAGTCATAAATGCTAAGTCTCGATGGAAAATAATCCATCGAGACTTCGCATAAAATTTAATCCTAACATAAACTCTGTATATGTTAATTTATGGATTAAAATTTTTGGTAGAGGGTATTTTTCAGTTAATTTATTATTGTATTGGTAAAATAGAATTTGACTTCCCATTATAGAATTTGTAAATCTTATTGTTTCTCCATTGGCTAATTGGGTTAAAGTATTAATTTTAGTTAGATTTATATTATTTGGTATTAAAACTTTTATAATTAGACTAGTTGTACTTCCACTATCTATTGTTGCTATTGTTTCTAATGTTTCATTATTTTGAAAAGTAATTTTACAAAAAAATTGTTGTAAACTGGTTAATTTTTGTAAATTTATTTTTGTTTGTGGCACTATTTCTAATTTATTTGTTACTATTTCTTCATTACTATTTTCATCTTTTTGTTGTATTTCATATTCTGAACTTTTTATGCTATCAGTGTCGGAATTATATTTTATTATTTGTTTACCTTTTTCTTTTCTTTTATTTTTTCTTTCAAATGATGTTGTTGTGTTTGTTTCAGATTTAGAATATAATTTTTCTTTTTTTTATGTTTTTTTACTAATTTTTTAACTCTTTTATTTGATTTATCAATTGTCCATTTTTGTTTTATTTTGTCATAAATGTCTTTTTCTCTTTGTTTTTCTAATTTTTCCATTCGTTCTTCTAAAGTTTGTAGTTTATTCATTATATCTTGTAATATTATTTTATTAGTTTGTACTGTTTAGGAATTATTTTTTATTGTAGATGGATGATCTATTCCATATTGATATATACAGTTACTACATACTTCTATTTTACATATAAGGCATTGATATTTATTTTGATGTGAGGAAAAATAACCACATTCTTTACATGTATTTGTAAAGCTTCCTTTTCATAATAATTTTTTATTAGCATCCCATTTTTCTAATGCTTTTATTAATGTATTTTCTTCATTATCACTACTATCATTGGATTCTGTTTCTGTTATATTATAAATGGTTTCTTTGTCATCGCTTGAAGCACTTACAATATTTTCTTGTATATCTTCTATAACCATTGCTCTGTTTCTATTTTGATTTTTAAAATTTTACATCTATTGGCTAAATGATCTGGACTTATAAATATCCAGATTCTGTACCAAACAATGATTTATTACATGTATAGAAGAATATTATGGCAATAAACATTGATATAAATTATCATAATCAAATAATTGAGGATATATATGCATCAAATCTAAATAATAGAATTTGTATTTTTGCCTTTAGAAATTTGATTAGAAATTGTATTGGAAATATTGAACATCAACTGCCACAGATTATTGATAATAGAATAAAAAGAAATTTAAGATTAAAAAAAATATTATATAAGCAAATTGAGGGATGGTTATCCACAATCATAGAAATACAATATATGCAATGAAGAGGATAGAATATTTAAATCTAGCTGTAAAAGAAAAAGACGAAAAACAAATAATTTCATAAAAGTATGAATTAAAATGCAATTTTGCAATAGAAAGAAAAGAACATATATTGCATAATGATAATTACAATATCTTGCATATTATACTGTTACTTCTATGGAATTATGTTGTAATATATTACAATCCGCCACTTATATTGCACTCCCAAGAACTATACAATTGGATTAATTATTATCATATATTACATCTTTTGTTATTGTACTGGTCTTACATATTGCACTCATATATTCTGTGGAGTAATATGTAATTTTTTCTATTTCTATAATATGTGTAGGCTACTCAACTCACATTTATAGAACACATCTATATATGTGAATAATACAATTATCATTCACATATTTAGGACAAATATAACACTTCGGCTCGGATACCATTTCGGGTGGCGGATTGTCTTTGTTTTATCTTAAATGAAGGTTTCTAATGTAATTTCTTATTACTTCTAATTTTGCTACTTCAATATCTATTGAAGTTCGGATTTCTTTTATTTTTTTCTACCAATTTATCACTAGCTATTTCTTCTATTTGGTTTAATTTGTCTATTAGATCAATAGTTTTGTTTAAATTTGAAATTAATTCTTCTAATTTACTAAGAATTATATGTTTTATTTCGATACTATGCATTCAATCCATTAATCCTTTTACATCATCTATTATGTCATGTGCATTAAAAATGCACCAATTCATTTTTAAGATAAGTTGAAGCTATTCGCTATATGCCTCACCTTTATAATACTAAGTTATTGGGTGGTTAAGTCTTTAGCAGAATTTAATTTTTCTAATTTATTTCTAAATTCTTCGACTACTAGTTTTAATTCTTGAACTTCATCTTCTAGATTTTCTTTATTATTTAATAATCTATTATACATTTCTGCATTATTTTTAATTGTTTCATTTTTTTTTGTTATTACTTTAGCTAAGATTTTTGCTATATATGCTAAATTTTTCAGAATTGAAAACATTGCTAATCAGAGTGGTCTTGTTTGAGTTTCTTATGGATTATGGTTCTTATAAAGTATAGGAATCTTATGATTTAACGGGCTTTATTAGGTTTAGCTTCTTGCTTTTGGATTTATATTTATTTAAGGAAAACAACCTTTACGATCCAAAACTTAAATATTGCTATTGGTTTTCGCATCCGTTCTGAATGAGTAATAAATATCTAACCCAAACACAGGCATCACACGCCTTTCAAATGGGATTTACGGAGAGCAACTCATTCAGGGACTAAGACCTACTGCCCAATAAACAATATAAATTTTACTCGTAAAGCTTTTGTAATTCAAACTAGTCAAAAATAAATAATAAATCATTCAAACAAGAAGTCAGGGACCTGAAAACGCCCTTTCTACTTCTACTCCATATTCATAAAAAACATCATCTTATTTATAAGAAAACTTACAGAGGATTGGAGAATACAAGACTTGAGCTTTGATGCTTCTCAATATCGAGTCTCTTCTCTTGAGTCTCTTTTTTGATGTTACAATGTAATCCTTATACAGAGACCGGACATGAGAATTGCACTCAACGGACTTGAAACTGAAATTAAAAGAGATTTGATCTTATCGCTTTACTATGTATTAACTGTATAACCAATTTTTACTATTCAAAAATGCGAATCCAATCGCAAATAGTGAAAGTTGTCTTGCACTAATCCCAGAACAAATAGAATGGACAACCTTTGTAACACTAGTAGGCCATTATGAATGGTTTGTCATGCCTTTTGGATTAATAAATGCTCCTAGTATTTTTTAGCAAAGAATGGATAAAATATTTAAAGACTTAGATTATGTTTTTGTTTATATTGATGATATTTTAATAGCTAGTAAAACATTAAAAGAACATTACAAACATGTTGAAAACGTACTTGACAGAATAATAGATAATGCAATTTTATATCTAAAAAGAAATTAGAAATTGCAAAAGGATATATAGAATTTTTAGGGCAAAAAATAGGTAAATGATATATAGAATTACAACCTCATATTTCTCAGAAAATTTTAGAAATGTTAGATAAATTAGAAACATTAGAATTATTACAAAAATTCTTAGGGTTAGTAAACTATGCCAGAAATTTTATTCCAAATTTACACAAAAGTACAAATTACTTATATAAGAAAACTGGGAAGAATGGACAACGATATTTTAATCAAGAAGATGTCAAATTAGTACAAAATATCAAAGAAAAGGTAAAAAATCTACCAAGATTAAAACTGCCTTTAGAATCTTAATACAAAATTGTTGAAGTAGGTGCATGCGAATTAGGATGGGGAGCGGCATTAAAGGTTAGACCACATAAAGAAAGTTATCCAAATCTAGAAGAAGTAAGTAGATATGACTCAGGAAAATTTATTCAAAATGAAAGTAGCTTAACTAGCTTAGATTATGAAATTTTAGGAGTTATTAATGCATTAGACAAATTTAGATTATACTTACATAATAAATTTACTCTTCGAATAGATTGTGACGTAATAGTACAGTTTTATAAAAAGAAAAATGAAAGAAAGATATATAGCAAAAGATGGATTTCTTTTATTAACACTATTCAAGGCAAAGGCCTAAGAGTTAATTTTGAACATATTAAAGGTACTAACAATTTTCTTGCAAATTTTTTATCAAGAGCAGTAACCAACGACCAAAAGGTCCATTAGAATGTGGCCATTTTTAGAATGGTGAAAATTAGTAATGTAGCCAAGGATAGTTCGGTGAAATATAGAATGTAGTCAGGAAACAGTTCTGACGAAATGATTATTACTAACAGAAATTAGAATGTAGTCAGATATTAGATCTGACGAAAGATTTTCTTTTCTTGCAGAAAATGGCGAGACAAAACAACCCAAAACAGTTCTTTCATCCCCTTCACCAAAACCCATTTCAAAATACCCAGTTTCCACTACACCCAACCTTAAATCTACAAATAATACTCTCTGGATTGAACTTACATTTTCGCACTCCTCCTAGCCTCAACTTAGCCTTGATGACCATGTCTTATTAGATAACCTATGGATTTCCAGAAATATACCATCTTATCATAATATTCTCAAAACATTAGCCACTTATATCTCTGAATTAAATTACAAAGTATTAGCCATAGTTCCCAGCTCTCTTTTAGACCTAATTCAATTCCAGACAGCAAAAATCATTCTCTGGAAGCCTACTTGAGGCTTGAACATCAGAAAAATGAGAAAGAATCATAAATACAATGGTTAAAAAAGAAGTTAGAAGAAGAGAAAGAGAAAAATAAACAATTGGAGATTGTAGAAAAAGAATATATATATATATATGAAAGCATGAAGAATTATGAAGACTGTAGAAGTTCATTTTTGCTTAAGATAGCAGAAGTCAAAGGACAAATTCCGAAGTTGTGGGGAAAGAACAAAATAAAGGAATAAGTAGCTATTCAAACAGCTTTTCGATTTCTAGCAAAAAATCAAGAACACATTCCTAGTGGAGTTGCTCTTAGTATAATGACATATCAGCAAGATGAACATCCCAATGAGCCATATTTCCAGTGTAAGAATGGATTTTTTATCTGCAAATGTTCAATGGACTTATCAAGATTTAGAAATATCAATCTGCAGATAAATGAAAGTATAGTACAGTTCAGTATCAAAGAATTATGGGCTCAAGGACTGATAGCTAGGATCATAATTACTCATGAAGATTAGGTGCTTCAGTTGGAAAAATTATCATGGAGACTGGCAGCAGCTATTAGGCACAAGATTAAATATTATATGAATGGTTTTGTGAATTTAGAAGTTCAGTCAGTTCCTCCAAGTTTTGTCAGAATCCCAATCCCAATCAAGCATACAGTTCTTATAAGATGTGTAAATAGATCATTACCATTACAAGTTAGAACAGATAGCGAGAGTTTTGCTATAGCAGAGATCTTAGATGAAAGCACTGAAGAAAGAAATAAAAAATGGAGACAATTAGAAGTTGCCTCAGATCATAGTAGAAAATATTCAGCTTTTGCATCACTTATGGCAGAAGAACCACATATAAAAGTATTTGGTGCAGACAATGGAGTTTTTTTATCTTGGACATAATTTTAGCAACAATTATTCTATAGGAGATGGCATTGTAGAACATCTTAAACATGTCCTACAATGGAGTATTCAGCTTTTGCTATTTATGATTCTCAAACTCTTCGATGATTTGGCTATTTATGATTCTCAACCAAAGTGCATCTTCTTCTCTACAAATTTCATGTGAGATATGTGGAGCTTTAAACTACACATTTGAGTGTAGTTTTGTCATTTAGGACACGACAAGTAAAAAGGCGAATGCAATCAACGACTAGTATGATACTCGCACTTATGGTAATCCTTATTCAAATACCTATAACCCTGGATGGAGAAACCATCCTAATTTCTCTTGGACAAACCAGTCAAATACCAAAGACTATGCTCAAAATAATAAGCTGCCTAATTTTCCAAGAAAAATTCTCAACCCACAGTCATATCAAACTTAGCCTGCTTTATCCCCACCACCTTCAGCATAATCCTCTAATGCTTGATTGATAAATTATTTGAAAGATTGGACCAAATGCAAACCCACATTAAGTTATTTCAAAACTGAATTACCCAACAAGCCACTGCCTCGTCCCATAAAGAATAGGGCAAATTCCCTAGCCAACCTTAAGTAAACCCTAGAGAGCAAGTGCAAGTAGTTACTTTGGGAAGTGAAAGATAGCTCAAACCACCTCAACCATCTTAAATTGACACTACAAGGAAGTCAAACAAGTACAAGAGCAAGAAAAGAAGCCACCACCTGAGCCAATGGTGGAGAAGCCATATGTTCCATCAACTCCTTATTAAGCTCCTCTTCCCTTCCCTCGAAGGCAATGATAGGCTAAACTTCAAAGCAGATCCAGAAATTTATTTTGACAATCAAGAACCTATGAATCAACGTGCCATTCATTAACATGATCTCTTAGATACCAATTTATGCAAAATTCCTAAAAGAGATATTGTTCAATAAAAGAAAGCTCTAGGAGCAAGGAACAATTGCACTCACTGAGGAGTGCCGAGCCATCCTATAAAACAAGCTACATGAAAAGTTTAAAGATTCCGATAGTTTCCTCATTGCTTGTGCTCTTAGGAACGTTCAAATCAGCAAAGGGCTATGTGATCTCAGAGCTAGTTAAGTCTGATCCCTCTCTTATTTATAAAAGTTGAACATGGGAGATCCAAAACCCACCTCTATGTCACTCCAACTTGTCGATCGATCAATTAAATTTACAATCGGTATTCTTGAAGGTGTACCTCTAAAAGTTAGTAACTATTCATTCCTGTTGACTTTGTAGTCTTTGACATGGAGGAAGACTGCCAAATCCCCATCATTCTTGGATGACCTTTCCTGGCTACTACTATAGCCATCATAGACGTAAAAAATGACCAACTCTCCCTGACAATGGAGACGAAAAAGTGGAGTTCAACCTTTCTAAAGCCACAAAGCATCCATCAACGAACAGTTCTTGCCTACGAGTCTACGTCATTGACCCTTTGTCGATTGTAGAAAAGTGACCAAACGGAGGTATGTGTCATTCAATATGCAACATTGAAAATTCTAATCCTAAATTTTTGTGTGTGCAGTTCTCTTGGACAAAAAGCCCACTTATTTCATCTACCACTAATTATGAAGATCTAGATGCGGACGCCACCTCACTAACATCGATGCAGCCAAAGGAAGAAGCACCAAATGTAGAACTTAAACATTTTCCTAAAAATCTCAGAATACTCAAGAAAGCACTGATGCCCTAATTTGAAGACATTGTCAATTACTTTGTTTGTAAAGTCACTCCACCCAATTTCGGCTATCAATAGAAGAAGAGATTCATTGAAGATACGAAATACTACATCTAGGAAGACCCATACAGTTGCAAGAGATGTGATGATGGTTTAATTCACCATTGTGTACCAAATAAGGAAATCCAAAGCATTGTTTACCATTGCCACTCATCACCCTATGGTAGACACATGGGTCCCACTAAAACTACAGCCAAAATGTTACAATAAGGTTTTTTCTGGCCCACTTTGTTCAAAGTTGCTCGATTTTTTACACTAACTTGTGATAGGTGACAAAGAACAAGAAATATCTCAAAGTGAAACGAGATGTCACTCACGAACAATCTCGTGGCCAAACTATTTGATGTTTGGGGCATGGATTTCATGAGACTATTAACATCTTCATTGAACAACCAGTACATACTTCTTGCATTCGACTACATAACTAGATGTGTAAAGGTGATTGCTTCTCCGATAAATGACTCAAGTGTAGTCATCAAATTCTTAAAATGCAACATCTTTACCAGATTCGGCATACTACGAGCAATCATAAATGACGGAGGCAGTAACTTTCGCAACAAGAAAATGGAGCAACTGTTCAAAAAATTATGGGGTCACACACAAGATCGTCATACCACCTACAAACAAGTGGCCAGACCAAAATCTTGAACCATGAGATTGAACACATACTTGATAAGGCGGTATCCCAGTCACTATAAGATTGGTTAAGGCAACTTGACAATGCTCTTTAGGTATACTGCACTGCATTCAAGACACCGACTAAGACAACACTTTTTCAACTTGTCTATAGAAAATCCTGCCACCTGCTTGTTGACCTATAGCACAAAACACACTAGGCAATCAAATTTTTAAATTTTGATATGAAATCTGCAGGAAAAAAGTGTCTACTACAACTCAATGAACTCGAGGAGATCTAACTTGATGCCTATGAGAAATCAAAGATGTATAAGGAAAAGACAAAATTCTTGTATGACAAACATATCCGACAGAAGGTAATCAAAGCAAATGACCTGATTTTGCTATTTAAATCTCGTTTAAATTATTTTCAAGTAAATTGAAGTTAAGAAGGTCAGAACCCTAGGTACCAAAGTGTTTTCTCATGGAGCTGTCGAAATCTAGAGCAAGAAGAATATAGCATTCAAAGTCAATGGGCAGTGTCACAAGCCCTACTACACAGGGGATCAAATTTTGATAGGAGTCATCTACTCTTTCTTTGAAATCACACCACCGAACTGAGAATCTAAAGTCATGCTAATGACTTTAAACCAAGTGATTCTTGGGAGGCAACCCAAGAATTTTATTTTTTTTCAACGGAGTTTTAGTTTCTTTTGTTTTACAATTTTAATATTTTTAATTTAGAGTTTTATTAGTTACTTTTCAGAGTTAACCAGGACAGGAAGCACCATAGAATTGAAATTCAGTTCAACTTGATAAAATAGGGAAGTCAACATCTCACATTTCTTAAAATTATTTGTCTAATTTCGATATATCTTTTTGATGGCATGATTTGCATTAAGGACAATGCTAGTTTCAAGTGTGGGGGTAAATGCATTGTATTAATTTTCTCTAACTATTTCTTTCACTACCCTAATGATTATCATTTTTCTCATATTTCGAACAGTTTTTTTGAAAATTCTTGGTAATGTTTGCATAAATTTTGATATTGGACTCATTGAGACCCTACTTTAAACCCCATTGAGATACAAATTTTTTTTGAACATGTAATTGTTGAAAATACTTGGATTTTTTTTCTTGGATCACTTGATGTAACTGATATACAAAGGAACCAATTATGTTTTCTTTCAAAGTTAGAGTAATTTTCTCTAATTTGTCAATAGTTATTTCTAATGCATATAATATGAAAGGTAGTATTTCCCATGTATATGAAAATCTTATTCAGGTTGAAGAATTTCCAAAGCCAACATAGATATGATTGAGAAATTTTTTTCTGATGAGCCTATCTTTAAGAGTATAATAGTTGTTTACTCTTATTTAGCCTAGATCTTAAATTTTCTTTTTCTAAACCTCAATTCTCACTTAATTGAACCAATATTGAAATTGAATTTCGAGCTGAAAAGTAAAATGAGAATAAGGTTTGACCTCTTAGTTTTTGTAAATCATGAAAATAACTTCCTAGATACCCTGAAATATGATGAGAGAAATTATTATCGGACTGATTTTGAAAAAAAATTCAAAAAAATTTCGATAAACCAAGGGTAAGAACAAGCTCGAAAAAAATGATGAAAGTACTAAGTGTGGAGGGTAACACTATTTCCTATTGTAAAATGAGGCTCAAATCAAGCGGGGACGGTTCAATTTTCAAAATTTTTGAAAATTTATTTCTTGTGCTAAACTTAACTGTTGTCCCACCAAGTCCGTATGATCCTATGAATTGATTGATTAAGTTTGTAAAGGAAATTTAGATGCAAGAATTCGATGAAATATATATGAGGTAATTTGACTGATACTTTTCAGCATCACTACCATTAGTTGAATGGTTGAATGTGTGTATTGAATAACTAGAAAAAAGAGAGGATGTCTAATAATTAGGAGTTCATTGCGAGAGTTTTTGAACTTTTAATGATTGAAAGTAAAATAGATGACAATGTGTACAGTATGAATTAAGTGAGAAGGATTTTTGGCCAGTGTTTTTAATAAGTGTCATGTTTAAAATTTTTGATGTAACATTCTCGCTAATTCAGTCACATTTTCTTTTTGCTTAAGTTTTGAAGTCTTGCAATCTGTTTTTGAATTCTTTTCTATTTGTTTGAGGACAAGAAAAAGTGAAAGTCTAGAGGTATTTGATAATTAATTGTTAATAACATATTTTAGGAGTATCTTATACTAATTTGGTCGGTAATTATTTGATTTTAATGTAAAAATTGTGTTAAAAAGTGTATTTGCAACATTTAGGCATCAAATATTAATTGCAATTGATTTAAATAATTTTGTAATCTTTTGGGCTTCAAATTACATTTTTTATTTGTTGCTCTTAAATAGATTGTATTTGACATGAATTATCGCAATAATTGGGTTTTAAATAATTTTAATATGTTGACCAACCTATTTTTATGAATTAATAATTTAATTATTTTTCATGTAGGTTAACCAATAAATTTTAGATGTGGGGCTCATAAGGAAATTTGCACCATCCGACAACAATTTATGCCCAAGCTAATACATGCTCACAACGTATAAAACAAGTCCCAGCCGTCCAAGTGAAGCTGCCCAAGTAGTGAGCCATTCAACGTAATTAGGCCACAAAACCAGAACCGTCTTAGGCATTTGAAAAGATACAAGCATCCATAATTGTAGCACAAGCATTCCCAGCTGTGAGACGTACGAGATAATCAAGCAAGCCATTTGAAATAGATGCCTGATAAAATTTTAGCCGTGAATGCTGTCCAAAAGTAAATAATGAATCCAATAGTCCATAATTTTATTTTGCACCCAACAACAAAATCATAAAGATCATGTTCCTAACATCAAGCCAATTGAGCCACCGCCCAATTAATTCAAGCTGTTATTTTAGCCAAGGAAAAATCCGAGCCATCCATTCCCATTAACGCAATCCAGCTGATTTACGCAGGCAATTGTAACACAATTCAAATTGCATTAGATGGACATGGGGCTCACCAAAGAAATTGAGATGCGCAAGTTGGACAGTTATAAAAGGAGCAACCATAGAAATTTTGGGATTTTTTTTACACAAAGAAATCATGAGAGAAAATTGAGGAGAGAAGACATGACAGAAATTGAGAGAGAGGAGAAGCAAGGTGGAGAGCACAGGGCAAGAGGCAAAGCGACGATTTGCGTGGATTGGAGTGGTCGACACACCATCAAGACTTTAAAACAATAAGTTTTTCTATTTTTTTTCTTTTTTAATTTTAATTACCTTGTCTAAGATAAGTTTAATTTTATTTTTATTTTGAACTTAAACATGTTCGGCTAAGCCCGAAATCTAGAGTTTAGGATGTAGCATGCGTACAATGTAGCGTGGTGTGTGTTTTTAATTTATTATGATGGATATTATTGTTAATTTTAATATCTTTTAATTTTAATGCTTATTTTGTACATGAGCCTGTACTTTGGCATAATTCCATATATTAGGTGATGGAACCGAGCGGTAAAAATCTAATATATGATAATAAAAAATTAAACCTAAAAATCTAAGACCATAAGAATAGACATAATGACCTTGAGGAATTTCATGAACAAGCCACAGAACTTAATGAATTTTAATTAACTTAATATCATGAAAATAGGTGGTTAAGAAAATTAGGATACACTTTTTAGTTTCAAAGGTGTAAAGATAAATTAGGATTTGTACTTTTTTAACAAATAATATCCAGATTAAATAATTATACCATTACCTGTTGCAAATGACCCATGTGAAACCCTAGATCCTAGGTACTCGCATCCTTGTTTTCTATTGCTCATCCTAGGTATTCACGTCCTTCTTTTCTACTATTTGTTTCATTTTTTAATTTTATTTTTTCTTCTTACTTTTCTATTTTTATTCTATTTTATTTACTTTATTCTCTTTATATTCGACACGAATGCGTTTAAAAGCAAAGTTTATAGTTTGGAATTCCTTGTGGATCGATAATTTATATATTACAATATACGACCACTTGCGGTGAGATTGCGAACATTCATTGCTAGCCAAGTCAGTTTGATTTGCAATATTTAATTTTGAATTCAATTTTAAATAATATGTATAAAGTAATTTTATAAGAGGTAACTTATATGTTAAATGTAGAAACCATTTAGATTAGTATATTGGATTTAAATATTATATAATTGGTTTTTTAATTTTTTAATTTGCGAATTTTATGATTTTGAGGTGTTTATTTACACCAAAAAAATTTTAAACTAAAACTATGTGTAATTTGCATATACACCTACATAGTTTGACTCTAATTGTAGATATGCTCACGTAGTTTCATGACTTACATATTACCCCCAAAATAATTTTACTAAAATTACATATTACATCATAAATGCACCGTCATTAGCTACCATTAATACATTGCTTGATATTTCGAAAAATAACAAAAATATCCTCGTTAGTAATTTACATTTGTACACACATAATATAATGCTAATAAATATATCCCACATAGTTTTATGAATTACATATTACACTCACATAATTTTATCAAAATTGCATATTACCAACATAGTTTCACCGAAATTGTATATTAACTCCATGAGCACACTTTGTCATTAGTTTTCATTGATACTTTGCCTAATATTTTGGGTAATCTTCATCCCTAGAGTTTTTTGTAAATTTAGTGAAAATAAGTGAGGTAAATGCAATTTGTGAAACTATGTGAGTATGTCTACAATTGGCATCAAATTACGTAGGTATATATGCAAATTATAACTAAAACTTTTCACTCTTCACAATTATCCTATTTTTAATTATTTATTTACTTCTTCCTATACAACTACTATACTTTTTTAATTATGTTGACATAACTATCCATACATCTAACCTATATATTTTAACTTTATTCTTTTTACTCATTATTACCCCTATCATATGATATCAATTTCTATAATTTCAAAAACTTTTACATCAAAATTTTTTTATCAAAAGTTTTATTACTTCTCAAGTACACCCTGTATTTAAAATTATATCAAGATTATTCCCTCAAAATGAACTAATCAAATAATTTGTTAGAAAGCTCAAATATTTTTGGAAATGACAAGTTATTATTTGGTTAAAATAAAAGACTTCATAATCACCAATGTTAATAGAAGGGGTCTAAAATATGCATTACTTAGTTACATGGATGTCCTATCCTCTACTGTCACAATAGTGAGATTTTTGCTTTATTTCTTTTAAAGACAGCTTTTCACTATGCATTGAAGACAGACCTTGACTAACCTTTTCTCATTAATCTTTATCCTTGTGGCCTTGTTTTGGAAAAAAATATGGAATTGGAATAGAAGAACATATTATAGTTCAAATCATTAATAATCTTGTTGACCGATAACAAGTTGGATGTTAATAATGGCATATCTAGTACATTAATTACAGATGAAAGAAGTCACAATTTACCAACCTCTTGAGTGGGAACTTGTTGACATTAGCAATAGTGATCAGAGATTGCATATGCTTTGAATGAATATTGGTTAGGCAAGTGATCTTCCCACTCACATGATCTGTAGTACTAAGATTTATCACCTAATTATTTTCATTAGAGGAGAGTCATATCAAATAATTCAGTATGAGAGGTGGAGAAGTCCTGAATTATGGAAGAAGGATTGGTCTTAATAGTCATCTGCATAAGTTCTTAAAGTTATTTAAAAACGATATCATGTTGTTGTTGAGAAATGCTTTTTAGTGAGACTTGAAAAGTAGAAGATTAGCCTAAGTAGTGACTCTGTTTCCTAAATCTTTTTCATTGAAAGTTCTTAGGTGAGGATATAAGACCTAATATTGGTTTTTTAACTGCCTTGATTTATTATAATGATCTCTAGCAAGGTTAATTACCTTTGCCTTGTCATTTTTCTTATCCGAGATTGGATCCTTTTCCTCCATATTGTGCAATTTTCCTAACTTCATTTTTACTAACAAGAAAATAGTTTTTAAGTTTGTCAGGATCTAATTTATTTTTTGATTTCATGACAAGTCTTTTTGTGTCTTCTATTTGAATGATGGCACAAGCATTAGAAAATGATAGAAGGAAAGGGCTCATTAGAGTTTGTCTTTTGAGATTACTTTGGATTAACCTCAATAATAACTGAACAGGTCTATCTTATTTTTCTCTTTTAAAAATTTTGTTTTATTGTCTCAGCGAGAAAATGATATTTTCTTATTTCATCCTATCATTCTTCATACAACCTAGATAGTTAATAAAGGTTAATTTTTTCTGCATGATCAGGTGTTTGTCTCAAAGTATAGTTAACTGCTCATTAGAAGGGTGAATTGAGTCCTTAAACTTTTCATAAAGAAAAAAATATTCATAACATAGTAAGTATGGCTTGTGTTATAAGAGTATGCAATAGAAATAATAAAGAACAAATGAAACAAAATATAAGGGTTCAATCCGAACTTTGACATCTACTTCAATCTTTGTGATTATAGCTACTAGTTCCACTTACTTAAACCAACATACCAAACAACTCAATATAGACTCCTTTTCTAAGCTTTATACAAGGTAGCACAAAATTTTTTATAAGTAAAAAGTTGTATAAATGTATTCTTCTTCAGAAGGCAGATGCATATAATATATGTAGCTACATAAAGATATCAATTCAAATGTGCTAAAACTTATAAGAAAAATGTAAAAAATCACAAACTTCAACTCTGTTGAACTTTTTAGCACTTATAGTAATAGCACAAATTTTAGCTATTGAGAAATCACATATTTGGATGCTGTATAGGTAATATTCTCTATATCAATTTTGGCTTTACGTAAGTCTTATCTACTTCATTTGGAAATTGCAATTCTACCACTTAGTTCCATCACCTAATATATGAAATCATGTCATAATATGGGCCGAGACACAAAGTGAGCATTAAGAGCAAAAGATATCAAATTAATATACAATAACCTTTGCAAATAAAGCAAAACTTCAATGAAATTCAAATACAAAATAATATTATATTCAAAATCCATAAGAAAGAGATAATATAATAAAAAAGCAAAAAGAAAGCTTAATAATTGGAGTGTGTCAATGGCTTCATGAGTGGCTCTTTGCAATATGCCTTTTCTCTTCTCTACTTAGCTCTTGCCTTTTCCTCTCTCTATACCTCAACTTTAGCTCCAAATATACTTGTGCAAAACTTTGTGCGAAACGAGTCAAAAGCAGATCAATTTCGTAGCTTCAAGCCTGAACAATGCTTAGGTTGTGTTGTACTTTGTTTGCTTTGAGTCTTAGTTCTCGAGCTTTGATTCTTCAAGAATCACATGCATTCTGCACTAAAAATTACTTGAATTTATAAATATTGATCAATCATGATTGTCTTGCACTAAATGAGGCTAAATTAATCAATATTTGGTTTGAAATATTATATTCATCCATATTCTCATCCAAAAAACTTTCAAAATATTAGGTATGAAAGTAACATAATAAAAAGTTGCAAGGGTCGTAGCTAGGTGAATAGAAATAAGAGCATTTAGTGATTTTGGATCATCGGAATGCGATTGTCAGAGTTAATTATTCGAACTTTAGCTTCATTATGATTCCTTTTTTTATGGTTGTCGTGCTATATTTATTTTTGTGGAGCTCCTTTCAAAACTTCCCACAATGACTTCAATTAGTATTATTTATCTTCAATTTGATGAGATCATCTTTTGTCGAAATGGATTTGAAGTTGTCATTTTCTCTATAGATGATGTGCTTGCACATGCCCATCATTTTATAGGCGATGATCTTGATGATTTCACATTTTCTTATTTGTTTTTCTTAAGTAGTGTTGTTGTTCTACCATTTTTTTATCTTTAAGAGTTCATTTAAACTCTTTTTATTCAGATTCTTTTGAGTTAAATTATCAAATACATATCTTCTTATGAAAAATGATATAAATTGAAATCATTAGTAATTTTATTTGATCATCAAGTTTTAATTCATCATTAAAACATACGATCTTAATAGGCTTTTGTGAGAAGTGAGAATTTTGAATCAATGATTTGGACAATAGTAAGTTTTTACTATAATTGAAAAAATTTAGGAGCATTTTGTTCCTTACCATACACCTCTTTTAGGGAGCTTCATGTTGTATCCAAATTATAAATACACGTTGTCCCTATTAGATAAAAAAATAATTTATATGTGACTTTGTTATTAACATAATCTCTCATTTTATCTTATGATAGTAAATTAAGGCATGATTTAAATCTTTAATATTCGATATTTCTAAGTACCTTTAAACACTCAAATAACTGAAGTGTATCACATAAAAGCCTTGACATTACTTAGCACTTACAAAAATGGAAGATAATTTAGAATAATATTCAAGTTGTGCTGACAGAAGATACATTCAGACATTATTGAGCTAACTAAAGATAAAGAGCATTGTAAGCTTAAAAAAAGTAGATGATCTAGAAAAACAAGTCTAAAATAACTAAATTAAAATCATCCTTTTCCTAATTAATATTAGCAAATTTCAATTGGATATAAGAGAAACTCAATGTGCCTATTTTCAAAAAATGTTTACGCGTATAAGAAGTAATAGTTAACAAAACATATAATAGAAAATAGAATCAATGAATGTGTGATTATGTAGAAACTAATGTTTTGTGCATTGTGAAGTGTTTAAAGTTGAAAATCCATATAAATAAGAATAATCATATTATACATGAAAAGAAGTAAAGTAAATTGACTCCAATAAGTAAAAGAAAGCTTAAAACATAAAATCACGAATAATACAAGGACGCAAGTGAAGAAGTATGAAATTCAAATAATAAGATCAAGTCCAAATCAATCTCACATTGATTTAAAGATGAAGTTGAAAATAAGATTGATTTCACATCAATCTAGAGCACAAAATTAGCAGCAGATGAAATCTAAGGGTAATATGAAGTGAAGTTGATTATGAGATTGATCGCAAAAGCAATCTCTAGAATGAAGTTGCTTGCAAATCAATTTTTACATCAACCTTAAACTTGAGTAGCTAGAAGGAGGGAATTGAAGAAATCCTTCAAGTGTTAGATTGATTATAGATCAATTTTAGCTGAGGCTCAAGATTCGAGTCTAGATCAATCTCTGACTGATCTTAGTATAACTTTTGAAATTTTGAAGATTTAAGGATGTGAGAAGTTAATTATTGAAAATAGAAGTCCAAAACTAGGCAAAACTCAACTCAAATCTGGAGGTCAAATTGAATATGAGATCAATGTTAACCAAACTAAAAGGAGAACATTGAATTTCAAAATCAACATAAATTGACTTCTAAGAGTTGGATTGATTTGACAACTATGTCTCACCTCGAATGCCAATTTAAGGATCATGTTTACCCTTTTCTGTTAGAGCATGTGGCAGTGGAGGAACAAGCTTTGAGTGGATGATGACCACTCACTGTCAGGTAATGTGATTGATTGGTGCACTGCTTATAAAGACGACTACGATAGAGCTATGCAACTAGATTACGTGTTGCTTCTAGAGAAGGAGTTGATCCCAAGATGGTGAAGACCTGTGGATGGGAAGCTGAAAATAAATGTCAATCGAGGAAATTGTATGGGCATGGGAGTGATCTTACGGAACCACAAAGGTGAGATTTTGGTAGCAAAGAGTTGAAATGTGGAGGTTATGATTGATGTACTTATTATGGAAGCTTTAACATTTCTTTATGGTATCAAATGGGGTGAAGAGCTGATGATCTAAGACGTTGTACGTAAGAGTGACTCTCTAAACTTTATTCATTTCCTAAAAGTGCAGTACCCAATTTTGTCTGCTATAGGTACTGTTATTATGGAGATTAAGGATTGTGAGAAGGCCCTCAGGTCTATGCAATATTTGCACGTGCTTTGAGGAGGTAACCAAGTTGCACATCTTTTGGCTAGGATGATTTTAATAACACTTGATAAGTGCTTTATTTGGTGGGGAGATCGCCCGCACCAGATTATAAAATAATCTTTTTGTGGACTCTTGCTCTTTGGTTTATTAAAAGTATCCCTTTATATAAAAAAAAAGGAGTCAAATTGATCTTATGTGTAATCTTAGAGTTGAAGTCAAAGTGAGATTGACCTTATTCATGGAGTAGGATAGACCAAACCCATAGTGAAAATAATTTTACATGTGATCTGAAACATGAGATCAATCTCAATTGCAATTTCACTTTAGATATTGTAAATACCTTGCCTTTATATTGAGGGGAAATTGCAAATTTTTTAATATATGTATATAATAAATTTAAAATAAATATTTTAATAAGTTTTTGTATAATAATACATGTTTCAAATATTTGAATTTTGTTATTAATATGTAGAATATCTATAAATATGCAATTATTATTAATTTTGAAAATTTTGAAAGAGAAATATAAGTATTTTCATATTTTACAACAAATCAAGCGTGAAATTATAAATTTTAGCAACTTAAGAGTATATAATAAATAATAATAAAGAGGTGTAAATTATAAAATAAAAAGTTCTAGCAATACACTTGTCATATAAGTTGGAAGTTAAATTCTAACTAGCACCCTCATAACCAAAATAAATAAATGTAAAAATTGTGTAAATTGAGGTAGCTAGTTATGCTCCCCTTTACTAAAAATTTTGTTGCACTATAAATAAAAAGTGATGGCCCATATGAGATCAAGTGAGAGAGTGGAGAGTAGAGAGAGAGAAAGAAAAAGAAAGAGGAGATAGAGCATTGATCAAGTTAATCTTAGTTATCAATTTTCATCATCTAGTTATTATTTATTTTATGTTTTCTAAATTGACCAAGGATCAAAGATAGAGATGAATCTGGACTATTGAATTGAGAGATAAATTTAAGATTTGAAGGATGTAGTTTATTGTTCATAGACATCAAATTTATTAAATCTGATTCATGCTTAGTTTAAATTCAATGATGAGAATTTTTATACTTGGGAATGGACCATAATCAGGGGTTTTTATTTGAAAAAATTCTAAGTGGACTGAAACATATACTATATCATTAGATAGCAAGAAGATGATCTCTACCATTCGATGCATGATTCCATGTATGATCCAGGTGACCCAAAACTATTAGATGGATGGAAATTTTAGTTTTATTTAAAGATATGATATTAGATCATGTGTGGACACCTTGATGGATAATTATATTTGAAAATTTTAAATTTTGTAACTTCAATAGATATATCATTATAAATTGCAATAAGTGGATCTTGACCAATGAAAAATTAATAAAAGAAGTCTTTCAATGATCCTAACCATTAAGTACAAACTAAATAAGTGGTGTGACATGATTTAAGTATTATATCTATGATTAGATTTGTGGTTAATGGTTTATATTAACTATTACGACACTTTATAAGTTAATTTACACAACACATATAGTAGATTTGAAACCGAAATGGTAAATATAAAAGAAATAGTAAATGAACTATTTTTAGTCTAAACCTTTTACTAGGAACTATTTGTAACACTGTTAATGAACAACCAAAATTTCAGATTAAAATATTTTGTAATTTATAAATTAACAACTCCTAAAAAGTTAGCATGAATAGAGTGAATGACGGTCAAAACTAGTTTCATTAATTTATTTTTCATAATTTTTGTACCACAAAATTGAGATTGAAAAGTTTGTATGATATAACATATATTCGAAATATTAATTACAAAATATAAAAATAAGCTTTTGGACAAGATAAGTATCTGTAAAAATTGGTGTTTTGTATAAGCCCTAAACATGTTCCTCTAACTAGCAGAATGAAAATATATAAAAATATGATTAATTAGTATTTTGAGCTAGAATTATTTTATTTAGGCAATTAACGTAGTTATTGATGTAGGTATAGATTTCAAACTAAAAATCAAGAGATCTTAGTATATCTGCTTTTAGCAAATAGCGAAATAATGTACGAGGATGAATCTGAGATTTACACAAGATAACTAGAGAAAATTTTTTTATTTGGACTGTAATGTATGTTTATGGGCATGGAGGTTTTGAATGCTGTTGTTTTCTAATTTCGAATGATTGAATCTTATAACTTACAATAATTTAAAATAATGTTGAGTCCGACTTCTATTCATACTAGCATTATGCATTATACCATTGACATATATTACTTGGATGTTGGCTTATTCATGAGCCATGACTATAGTTGTGGATTTATGAAGTGTTTTAGTTGGGCTATCAGTGACGACCAATGACACATCTTGACGCAGGATTAGGATGTGATAGCCTGGGTAACATTGATTCAGACTTACTTATCCAAACATTGTGTGTTTGGTAGGCTACAAACTCGATTTGTCTAGCTCTTGTGATTTGGTTGGTATTTGTCGTGAACTAGATTATGAGATTGGTGGTCCTCAACATAATGGATGATGAAGGAGTCATTCACACAATGTGGTGCGATATAGCTATGGCTGTGTGATGAGTGTAGCAGGGTATCATTTGCACCTCCAGTTTAGACAAAGTTGTTTCTCCATCTACCTGTATTGTGCAAGTTTAGTCACATAATCACAACCTAGGTTGTACAACAAGTTGGATTATAGGACAAGATACCAAACATCCCCATTAGATTTAAAACTTGTTGGATTGATTTGCGAAGAAACATGCACATGATGCATTGATGTATGCTTCGACATTATACATATATTTCATAAGGATTTAAATCTGATTTGGATTGGTGATATAAGTTATATTTTGTCTACTCATATGCATACTATTTACTTAAGTTTTACCTGTTTTATGTATATTCTCTACTTAACGAGTTTGCCTGGACTCATCATATTTTTCATTTTTTTTAAATAACAGGCATATAGGAAGAGATCAGCATGGGGTTAGTGTACCGGATAAAGCTAGGACTTAATGAAATCATATATAGAATTATCTATTGTTTTAATTTTTAAAGAGTGATTAGTGGAAAAGTAACATAATAATAACCATATATCCCTCAAGTATAAAATCCATGATTTAATCCATTCAGAGGTTAGAGTACTTGTTGAACCTACACCTTCTTCTACTAAGCACTAAGTGTTACAGAAAGAGTTAAAGCTTTGGTACCACATTTCAATTAAAAGTCATCAACTTATTTATCTTCATCAAGTTCTTGCCAAACTTCCTGCATCTCATCAATTTACCTTATTTGTAAAGTGAAGTTTATACTTGATTAATTTCATTCAGTATTTTCTTGGATTGGTATTAGAGGCTAAGTCTAAGAGGAGATTGAACTAGATATTAGTTAGAGACAGGAGTGACACTTCGTTATGGTACCCATGGGTACCCACCTACCAAACCCTAATTTTGGTATGGTATTGTATAATTATTACCCACCTCCTCAAATAGGCTACAAGTAGAGTAGATATATTGGGTATCCGGAATTGACTTGCATGGATATAATTATTTAGTATGTGTTGTGTTTTGTTTGTAAGTTCTTATGTGCACCTCCATTTTTATAAATTTTAACTCAAATGTATCTTTTACCTTATGGAGTTGTGGATTGTAAAGTAAGACATCAATTTGGTTATATATATCATGGGTTTTGATTGTATGTGTTCGGACGTCTTTGTCTCCTCGCCACACTTCGAACAGTGATCATTCATTTATACGAAACATGTGTGATCTATTCAATGGCAACAAAAAGCATTTTACAAAAAGGACCCTACACAGCACCCGAGCAAAGATAGAGAAAAAAAAACCCACAAATGATGTCTTTCCCTCCTTCCCCCCGCCTCTTAGAAAAATCAATTCGTTGTCCTGACCTTACATCCACATTGCAAGAACCATCCGATGTTGCCCCTACAAATTAGGTGCCACTCTTCTTCGGTAGCCTTCCTCTTTCCTCTCTCCTTCTTTCTCGCCTTCTTTATCATTTTCCCTTCATGGGAGATGATGGTATGAAAGGAAAACAATAGCTCTGACACTGGTGTTGCCGAGATCTTTCAAAATCCATGCTGCATTCACACTGGTTATTCTGAAACTTCAACTATTTCAACTTGTCGATTTATAAAAAAAAAAAAAACATTTTCCTTTTTTTGAAGAATAAAAAACTATACTGCATTACTCATTTTGTGAAGAAAATCCATGATAGTTATTTTTAAATCAAAGATATTTATGATTTTAAAAGTTTTAATTGGTCAATTTTAAAAAATTAGAAAATCCATGCTAGCCTTAGTTTTATAATTTTTAAAAAATTTCAATCCTTTGATTTAAAAAAAATCAAAAATCCATGTGGCACAACTTTGGAAATTTTTTTTTTAAACTTAGCTGGTCAATTTCAACTTGCCTAATGGGTTGGAAAAATGGCATTTAAACAAATTTTGTTGGCTACTTTACTCAAAAAGACAAAAATTTATATAGTCATTGTTCAAAGGAGGCAACCATTCCTTTTCCACCTTCCTAGCCTAGTTGTATTGTTCACCTTAGTTATTTTATACAATAGGTCCTGCACAGAGGCATGACATTATTGACCTATGTGCTCCCATAATAATCGAATTTCATGGTATTGTGTTTGCTTGGTCTATGTATGACATCTACTTATTTTTAGTGATTTTATTGTTGGAATTTAGCTATTGCTTTCTTTGTGTCAATTTGTTTGTAATTAATAGTTTTTTTTATTACTTTATTGAAGTCTATTTCATGGACAACATAATATAGTGGTTGCTAGATAATTATTTTTTGAGTGTGGAAGAACATTTGGGATTGGATCTTATTGAAGCAAGTGTGAGTTGCATAAACTCTCTGACTGGAAGTTGAACAAGCAAAGTCGATAGCTAAGTCGACTCTACTCTACAACTTGAGTCAAGTCGAAGGTGAAGTCAACTCTAAATTTTGACTTGCATCTACGAAAATCTAAGCAAAATTTCAAATGATAAATACCGAAAGCCAAGTCACACATCCAAGTCAACTCCATATGTGACTTGGAATAAGTCAAAGATCAATTTGACTTAAAGCAAAGACTCAAAAATATGAAAGCAGAGAAACACAAGTTTTGAAGTTTTAGGCAAAAAGTGAATTCACACAGCTAAGTCTACTTCATTAGCGACTTAGGAGAAGTTCCACGACCAAGTCAACTTAATGCAGTTGCATAAACCATATGATTGAAAGTTGAACATGTGAAGTCACACTAGAAGTCAACTTTATATGCAACTTGGGTCAAATCAAATACCAAGTCAACTCGAGATGAAACTTCGGGAGCACAAAATATTGTTGAGTTGCATTTATATTATGAAATGTGATTCTTAATTTAGAAGAATTTGAGTGTTTAAGGTATTTTAAATCATATTTTAATTGATTTGACTTTGAAGAGCATAAAACACTTATGATTGACTGATTTGTGTAAAGTAGAGAAATATGTATAATTGTAGTATGCAACATGGACAAATTGATAAGCGTTGATGAAAGTGGGAGTAAATTGAAAATTCAAGACTCAAATTTGAAGAAAAACTGTGTTTTAAGCAAGGTAACATTCATATGCAATTACTGTTTACGTGTGGTATTGTTCACGCACAATTGTTCATGCATGGACTGTTCATGTGCACACTATTTGCGTACTGTTCATGTGCACTATTAACGTTACTGTTTGTGTGCACTATTTATCTCTATATAAACACTTGTGGGGAATTTCCTAAGGTAGTTGAGAATATTCTGGGAGTTGGGGTTGAGGTCCAGAGAGCGAGAGAAGGCTTAAAACACGAGGCAAGAGGAGAGGTGGCAAGTTGCTTGAGGCGGTCGAGACACCATTGGAGCTTCCAATCAATAAGCTTTCATTTTCGTCTTCTATTTTAATTTAGTTGTCTTGTTTGTGATTGTGGCGCCCCAGCTCGAGTGTCACAACCTTACCTCAAGATTGTTCGACTTGTAAACATGATCAGGATTGTTGCCCTGTCACACGGCGTGTTTTAATGGATATTTATCCATTTAAATATCTTTGCATAGCAGTTTAATTCCTTATATGTTCATTTCCTGCATATCGGAGTCATTTCCATCCAATAATGTCATAACTAGACATGATTTTCATAACATATTTCAAACCATCCCATAAATCAGATGTCACTATATGTATTATCAAAGTTGTCACATAAAACATCAATGTATTTACAATTATACGACATAAGTTTTTCATTAACATGAAATTTATAATGTCTTCCCATTTCTTCAATGGATGACACCTGCTCCTTTACCAGGTCTCATCTTTCACCTGTCTATGGGTTTGGAAAACAAAAACATGAGTCGAAATTCAACTCAATAAGCAAGCTGTATATTTTGTAGGCAATTCATTTTGAAGGCATGTTTATTCAAAAGATTTTTCTCCCTTCGATAGAGACACTTATCAAGTGATCAACTACCTGTAGAGTAAAAACCTTTTACTAAATCATTCATAAACACTTCATAAATATTTCATAAACATTGGATGTGAAAATTCATCATTTCCATTGATGACATTATCCTTCATGTGACGGTACGCTAGCACAGGGAACACTCTTTCATTGCATGATCCTTTCCATCCTTGGCGCCGGAC
>JAXCLR010000063.1:28302991-28318457 GCA_035584095.1 Annona squamosa | reverse complement strand
CCTTTTAGGCGTTGAGTTATGAATTTTTCAATATTTTCCTTCACACTTGACAATTTCCATCTTTATTTCCATAATTCGTTTTAAATCATGAAAAATGATTTTTCATGATATAATTGCACTTTAAATCACAAATAATTCATTCTAACCTCATTGCCTCATTTAGGCTCAAAACGCTTAATCGCATCATTAATTCTAACCCGTAACCCTAATTGCCATAATTAGAAAAATTATAAAATACCTTCATAATTCCATAAGTCATAAATAATCATCAAATACATGTTAAATGTATATATATGGCCTACTTGGGTTAGGGTTCCACAGTGATGAACTTTGAATACAATATTATTTTATATTTAATTTTTATTATAAATATGCTAGGCTAAACCCTTAATCTAGGGTTTAGGGTAGCATACGTATAATATAGTGGATATTGTGGTTTGATTTATTTATGACTAATATTGCGTGTTAATTTAATATCTTGCAATTTAATACTTGCTTGGTGTGAAGGCTTACAATTTGGCAATGATTCCCATATAGTAGGTGATGGAACCAAGAGGTGAAAGTTTAATATACGAAAATTAAGATATTAAATGTGGAAATCTAAGATCGTGAGAAAGCAAGATGACCTTGAGGAATTCAGTGAACTTCAATAGAACTTAATAGATTCTAATTGACTTAACCCCATGAGAATAGGCGATTAAGAAAATTATGGTACACCTTGTAGACTTCAAGAGAAGGTACAAGGATAATATAGGTAGGGGTGTTAACGGATTGGGTTGGACAGGTTGGAGCCTAATCCTAATCCTAACCTATGTAAAATATCTCAACTCTAATTCATTTATTAACCCAGTTAAAAAACCTCAACCCTAACCCATTTTTAACTCATTCAATAAACGGGTTAGTGGGTTAACGGATTATATAGCAAATAACATAAAGGCTTGACTCTAGTAGATAATGATCTTGCAGGGAGAGACGAAAGGATATTTTAGATGTAGAGGAAATGGAAATAGGGCTATAATGGAAAAATGGAACTAGGGCAGCGGTAGAAAAATGAAAATTAGGTGACTGAAGGAAGACTTAGAGAGAAAAAATAACCAAGGAGTTTACATGTATATATAAAAAACTTTAATGAGTTAAGTGAGTTAAATGGGTTGAACGAATTAAACGAGTTGAATAGGTTATATGTGTTAAATGAGTTATTAAACGGGTTGACAAGTTATCCCTAATCTACTTATTTAATTAAATGGTTAAACGAGTTTGCGGATCACAACCCATTTATTCAAAAATTCCAAACTAAATCTATTTATAAATGGGTTGGATGAGCGGGTTGATGGGTTGACCATGACCATTTATACCCCTAAATATAGGGATAGTTCTCCTTTAACACATAATATCCAGATTAAGTAAACACTCTACGTATTTGTTACAGAAGATGTATGTGAAATCATAAATCCTAGGTGCTCTTAATTTTGTGATTTCTAATCCATGTTCTATGTTCTACAAATAAACTTTTCTTTTTCTCGTTCTTTCTTTTTCCTATCTTATTTGGTTAGAAAGTATTTAGATCCAATGTCTTAAGTCTCGAATTCCATGTGGATCAATATTTATATACTACAATCTACAACCCGTGCACTTGCGGTGAGATTGTGAACAAATATAAGAGGAGAACCTAAGAAGTTGAAAAACCTCAATCAAAGTCGCACCCCAAGTCAACTCTAAAGTACAACTTTGGTGAAGTCGTAGTGAAAGTTGACTCCACTTGCTTGCGATTAGTACTGTAATGGCTGAAAAAATTCGAACATGAACACATTTAATGAGCGTTACCTACCTCATAACATTTGAATTTACTTCTCAATTATTTAAGACTCATCAAATGAAGTGAAGTGGGTTGGCTAAAGTATTGATTAAGCTTCCATTTTCCAACTTACAAACATTCAAGCGATCATTCAAGTACCCTACAAGGACTGTAGATTGCACTTGCTGAAATTTCCATCAATCTTAAGCTCTACCCTGTCGTCTTCATGTTAAGACTTTATCTACATAATTTATAAAGTGCAAAATCTTCTTTTGATTTATTCCTTTGGGAATCTATTTGGGTTAGTGTTGGAGACCAAAGCCAAGTAATGACTACTAGTGTGTGATTGGAGTGTGACTAATATAAATAACAAAGCAGGTTCTAAGACTAACCATAGCAATTTTTGAGTTTACCCCAAAGAGATATAATATAAATAGCATCCCAATAAACTTTCATTCTTGATTTTGCTAAAGACCAATCTTTCACAAGTCCACCTCTATTTAACAGTAGTAACTGTTGGTCCCAAGTTAATGGCAAAAGCCCAAGATGGGAGAGGTGAATTAGGTTCTTGAAAATTTCTATGGTAATTTAAGACTTAACTCCTTATGAGTTTAATCTCCTTAATAAAATGTGTTAAGAGATGGAATAAAATGGTGGAAATAGAATATAAAATGCAAACAATCAAACTACACAAAAGACAAGAATCTATAGTGGTTTTAGTAACCTTCCCTATTCCACTCTTTTAAGCACACACCTTTTGTGTCTTAGCTTACACTATTATATATTTTATATAATTAAGAACATCTGCTCTCTTTTACATTCTAGCTCTAGGGAGAATATACAATAATTACTTGTTGATGAGACTAACTCCAACCAACAAAGTCTAATATGTTGGTGAGATAAACTGAAACCAATCAAGCAAAACTCATTAGTGAGACAAACTCAAACCAACCTCCTATTTTTCTTCTTTTTGAATTCAATTTCCAACACCGACCCAAGCCAACAATACAAAACAAAATAGATAAAAAAAAGAATATACACTTTATAATGTATAATTGATCAGCGTCGAAAGCTCCTTGTTATGTGAAAAAGATGATCATGTAAACTAACTTGAAGTAGTGACACTTGAAGCTTTAATATTTGTTCTAATGAAATCAACACACTTGAATATTGAAATGTGTAAGCTCATCTTGTATTTTTTTTCTCTTCCTTCATGTTCATACCTCAATGATATTTATAAAGAAGAAGAAGATCTAGTCGTTGGAGTGAAAATTAGCATGCATTTAATGCTCTAATGTTCAAATTTTTGACTATTATAACTTGAAGTCGCAAGTGGAGTTGACTTGGGATGAGTGGAGTCAACTTGGGATGCGACTTCACTTTGGTTAGAACTTATTGTCCACTTACTATCCAAAATTTTACTTTTAAAGTCGCAAGTAAAGTCAACTTGGGTTAAGACTTCACCTAAGTCGCAAATGAAGTTGACTTGGGTTGGAACTTCACTTTGCTGTTTCTCCGAAGTTGCAGGTGAAGTCAACTTAGCTATGAGACTTCACCCAAGTCACAAATAAATTCATATTGGGCTAAGACTTCGTTTTGCTGAACTTGTTATATATGAACTTGAACTTTTAAAACTTAAATTATTTTACATTTTCATTTTCATACATATAATTGGAGATAAAATATCAAAGCACACTTAAACAGATTCATTAGATCTTTTTCATTAATATTTTAATTATTTGTTAATCATAGAAATCAAATTAATCTTTCATAAAGTAAACATATGATCAACAATTTCTCTCTTTTTAATGATTGACAAAACTTAATTGAAATATCTTTCTTTCTCAGATAAATTACAAATAAGTCTACATAAATATCATGATTGTCATCAATAAGCACAAAATTTTTGAAACTACACATTTACCTACATAAGAAATTATATATGCATTAATTCTAAATACTCTTTCACATTTGGATGCGCTCTCCGACTACGCATAGAAATACTTCTCCCTAAAGTATATGCAATATTGTTCTCCTTCAAAATATTTTCATAGTATTCTCTTCCCTTTTTTGTCAATCAATATAAAAGATGAGGTTTAAAATGAATTAATAGTAGTAGTGAAAATCTATTGTAGTAAGTTCATTTCATGTATTTAAAAACTTGCATGAGAAGTTTCCTTTTATCTTTCAAAATTATTTTTTTATTTTAATTAATTCGTCAAAATTATACAGTTGAATCATCATTTAATATGCTTATGTGGCCTCCATATTATACTCAAATCAAATTATTATATTATTGATGCATTCAAATCATTTGTTTTAAGTCACAAGCATATAATCTACAATATGACATAACTTACTAAAGTCTATATATAGAAGGGGCTACGAGAGCGACATACATTCACTTACCTTTAATGGGAGTTATCACCATTTTGCTCAACTCTCCCTTTCTTTTGCAATTTATGCTCCTTTATCTTATAAATAATTTGCATTCATTTGAAATAAAACCTACATCACAAATATAATATCTTCTTTTCTTTTGGTACCCAAGTCATGGGTCCATGAATAATAGTATCATAAAACATAGGAACTCAAGAAGACTAGGTTCCATCTTAAAAATGTC
Organism: Annona squamosa; assembly: GCA_035584095.1. NCBI lineage: Eukaryota > Viridiplantae > Streptophyta > Magnoliopsida > Magnoliales > Annonaceae > Annona > Annona squamosa. Next base: position 28,314,039 of record JAXCLR010000063.1, on the reverse strand, counting down.
TCTTCGGCAAACTAATCTAACTCATTATTAAACATTTTTCTTACCTTGCATTAATATATTTTATACCCAAACTTATTATAATAATGACAAGTAACTCTAGCAGAGGTTAGAGTAACATAATAGCCCTTTGGTTGCCAAGTAGACATTTTTATCCATGATTTATCAACAAGCTTCTTAACATGAGAAATTTATCCCCTCACATTTGATGTACTAGAAGCCTTAATCCAAATAAGAGTATTTGATTTATTTAATTTGACATTAATGTGCTTTACATATCCAAGACTTGTCTTATCAATTTAAGTGATCATTCTTAAAAATTTCTGCAAATTTTCTCCCTGGTTGGAGAACTTAGCCAATGAATCTTTCAAATCTTGATTCTCTTTTCATTTTTTAAGGCATTTATATCATTTTGCAAGGATGCATTCTTCTATGCAAGCTTTCCATTTGCAATGGCGGTTGTATTGAATTGCTTTTTCTTTTAGGCATATTTGATATTAAGGCTTTTAAATTTATCAAATAGTGAGTCATAAATTTGTTGAAAATATTCAATTCATCACATCTAGAACAATTAATAGAAGGTAAAATGCAAAAGGAATCAAATGAGCTTACCTTGATATCCATGGATGAATCCAATGTTGGTAGTTTGAATTTTCTTATATCATCACTTTCTTATCCAGATTTATGGAAAGCTTCCTTTTCATCTTTTACAATAGCCATGCAACAAATTATTGCCTAATTTGTTGCATCTTCTCCTTCACTTGATAAAGTGCTCGAGCTTGAGGTAGTGTCTTCTTTTGTAAGCATTCATCTAGCCTTTCACTTTGAGAAGGTGTGATGCATTCAATATATAAACGTACTTCACAAGTCCAAGGGATAAGAAATATTTTGATTGAAGAATTAGAAAGTTTCAAAATGCTTGATACTAAAAATATTCCTGAAATATTTCTAAATGTTCAAAAATTACTAATGCATTGAAAGGCTTAGGCTTAAGCAATATCTAAGTCTAAATAAGTCAATAAGATTCTAAGAGCTCTACTTGAGTCTTGAACCCCCAAGATCATTGTCATTGAAGAAAAAAATGACCTAAACACACTAAAGCTGGAAGATCTCATTAACTCATGCATGTCTCATGAGCTGATAAAGAAGAGGAATGAAAAACATCATAAAGGAAAGACAACCATTGCATTAAAAGTCACTCAAAGCTCAGATGAATCCATTTCTTCCTCCCAAAATGAAGATGTGGAGATTGAACTTCTCATAAGAAAGTTTAGAAAATTTATGAAAAAGGAAAGAATTTCAGCTCCAAAGGATTTAAGGAGAAAAGTAGGAGAGACAAGGAGAAATAAGCAACTAAGTGCTTCAAATGCAGTGAAGTAGGATATATGCAGGCTCAATGTCCTACACCTGAAGAAAATAAGCCTCAAGAAAAGCAAGAAAAGAAAGAAATAAGTAGTTTTATAAGGTTTTTAAATTTTGTGGGCAAAAGAATATATGTAAATGAGGATTCATCTACAACAAGTAGCTATTCAGATAAGGAACATTAAACTGCAAACTATGTTAGGATATGCTATATAGCAAGAATTGAAGAAGAGAACACACTAAACTGCATCACAACAATCAGACTTATAGATGGCTTAACTGCTTCAATCAATTACACAAGTAATAAGGGGATAACCTCTAGACTTGATCGTTCTATTTTCGAATCCATTTATTCCACTCATGATTGTCTCAAAGGTGCTAAGTTAGACAAATTATAACAAACCTATGATTCATTATATATTGAGATTAATAAACTGGGCAATAAATATAAATTAAAAAAATAATGTGACTCAACTATTATTATGAACAGAAAGCTAGTTGAAAGAGTGACGTGTCTATTAGACAAAATCAAAGCCTTGATAGCTGAAGTTGAAAAGCTGAAGATAAAAAATGAAGCATTGAATGAATAATTAGTAAATAGAATGTAGCAAATCAAATACTCCAAAATGGGTTAAACCCTAAGCTAAGATAGTTACATCTTGGTGTAAAATTAAAACAACTAGAGTTGCTTGGGTTAGAAGATCAATTTGGGAACCAAAGTGTGTATGGAGTCCATCTCAAAGAATTCATGAGGTATAAAACTTTTCTAATAAGTTCAGTCACAAAATATATCAACGTAAAATCAAGAAATTGTATAACTAAGGAGCTAAATTGATTTGGATACCAAAGAGTATTGGATTTATGCTTTCTCAATTAGAGAAACAAAGATTCTAAATACTAACTAAATCAAATGAACCATAAAATGGGTACCAAAAAGATGAACTTCACTTGATTTTGTTGCAAGTTTATCTTAGAACAAAAGTCAACAATACTTGGTTTATGGATAGTGAATGCTCAAGACACATGATAGGGGATAAAGCTTTGTTCCATCAACTCAAACATTATAATGGTGGAACTGTTTCATTTGACAATAATGAAAAAGGTGGAATAAGTGGTAAGAAAAATATTTATAGTATTTCAAATGTATACATAGAGGAAATGTTATATGTTGAATGACTCAAATATAACCTAACGAGCATTAGCCAACTGTGTGAAAAAAGTTATAAAGTTGTATTTGAATCATCTATATGCAATATTTTTTATTGAGACCACGTAGTCTTTAGTGGAAAAAAGGCAAGGACATTTATATTTGGTATCTCTGAATTAACTAGATGGAAAGTGTTTAGTAGCACAAGAGACTTGGGCATATAAAAATGTCAAATATCAAGACTTTGTGAAAAAAGAGTTTGGTAGAAGGATTACCAAAGTTCAAATATGAAGTCTCGACTTCAAGGCCACTTGAGTTACTACACATGGGTTCTTATAGACCATCCAACATCTTAAGCTTAGGAGGAAAGAAGTATGTTTTGTTATTGCAGATGACTTTTCAAGGTTCACTTGTTCATCAATTTTTCAAAATTATTACAAAATGAAAAACAAAATATAATTATATTTATTAGAAGTGACCGTGGTGGTGAATTTAAAAATAAACATTTCATAGAATTTTGCAATGAAAAGGAAACTCACAATACATTTTCTACACCAAGAATTTCTCGACAAAATAGAATAGTTGAAAGGAAAAAAAATAATACAAGAGATAACCAGAACCACGCTAAATGAGAGAAAATTATCTAAAAAACTTTGGGATGAAACTGTAAATACAGCTTGTTATGTTTTAAATTGAGTCACCATTACAGCTATTATGAAAAAGACCTCCTATAAGCTATGGAAATGAAGAAAATAAATATTTCATATTTTATAATTTTGGTTGCACATGCTATATATTGAACAATGTTAAAAAAAACAACCTTGGCAAAATAGATGCCAAAAGTAATAAAACTATATTTCTTGAATACTTATCAAATAATAAAGCCTATAGAATCTTCAAAAAAAGTAACTAAGTTGTTGAATAATTCATTCATATTATTTATGATAAATTTAACCCAACTCCTAAGAAGGAGAATGAGCTTAGTAATGCAGATGATTTATCAAAAAATTTTGGAAAGGTAGAAGTGAAAAGCAAGGGGGAGAAGAATCCAAACAAAATCAAAGCATAGACAAAGAAGTAAGTGAAGCTATTATCTCCTCTAAACCCTCTAAAGATTTGAAATTCAAAAATGATTACGTAATTGAACAAGTTATATGAGACATACATGAAAGAGTAAAAACTATAGGCTCTAGGCAAAATATATGTGGACACTTTGCATTTGTGCCAAGACAGAGCCAAATTCTATTAATTACGCTCTCAACAATGAAAATTGGACTCTTGCAATGTAGTAAGAGCTAAATTAATCTAAAAAAAAATCAAGTATAACATTTGGTTCTTAGACCCATAGATTGCACAGTTATTGGCTTTAAATGGGTGTTTAAGAATAAATTAGATGAAAGTGAACTAATGGTAAGAAACAAAGCCATACTTATAGCCATGAGGTATTCACAAGATGAGGGAATTAACTTTGAGGAATCATATGTTTCCATGGCTAAATTAGAAGCTATACGTATTTTACTAGCTTTTGCAACTCATATGAGCTTTAAATTGTTTCAAATGGATTTTAAGAGTACATTTTTGAATGGATATATTAATAAAAAGGTATACATTTAATTTTATCAAAAAAAAGGTATACATTTAACAACCTCTTGATTTTGAGGAAAAGGACCAATCCAAATTTATATACAAATGGACCAAAGCTTTGTATGGATTGAAACAAGTTCCTAAAATTTTGTATGAAAGGCTAAGTAAATTCTTGGTTGATCATAAATTTCAAAAAAAAAACACTAGACAATACCTTGTTCATCAAGAAAAAAGGAAACAATATTATTATTATTTAAATTTATATTGATGATATTGTATTTGGTACTACTGATGAACTTTTGTACTAATAATTTTTCAAGCTTATACAAAATGAATTTGAAATGAGCATGATGGGTGAACTCAACTTCTTTCTTGGACTGCAAATCAAGCAATTAAGTGATGAGATCTTCATAAATTAGTCCAAATACATCAAAGAGATGCTCGAAAAAATTTAAAATACAAAACAACAAAAGGAGCAAACACTCCCATGAGCTTCACAATCAAAATTGACAAAGATGAAAAAAGTAAACAAGTTAATCAAAGATTATATAGAAGCATGATATGTTCTTTACTATACTTGACTACATCTAGACCAGACAAATTGTTCAGTATTTATATGTGTTCCAGATTTCAATCTAATCCTAAGGAATCTCACATGCTAGCAATAACAAAAAATTTTAAATACTTGATTGACACTACAAACTTAGGGCTATGGTATCTTAAGAGCTCAATATTTGATCTGTTGGATATTCAAATGCAGACTTTGCTGATTAAAAGGTGGATAGAAATAGTATTGGCAAATCCTTAGAAGCATGATGGTTTCATGATTTTCAAGGAAACAAATTAGTGTAGGTCTATCCATTACGAAAACTAAATATATTGCGGCAGGTAGTTGTGCCCAACTACTATGGATGAGACAACAATTAAGGGACTATGACATAAATTATAAAGACAGACTAATTAGATGTGGTAGCATGAGTGCTATATGCTTAATGAAAATTCTAGTGTTGTGCTCTAGAACCAAGTACATAGAAGTCGGACACTAGTTTATTAAGGAACGCGCAGAAAATCATGACATTAGCTTAAAATGTGTCCAAACTGAAGGTTAAATTGCAGATATTTTCACTAAACTATTAAGCTTTGAGTCATTTTATGAAATTAGGAAAGAGATGAGAATGATTGACATTGATGCATAACCTTAGTATATTCAATTGATATGAATCTATCAATACATACTTGTTTGAATCTTGAATGTCATATAAATTAGCTTGGCTTGGGATGAGAGTATAATGGATGTTGCATTGTCATAGGACAGGGTGCCAAGTTGACTTCAGTAAGCCTAGGTTGACTTCGCAAAGTCGACTTAAGGTGGGCGAAGTTGACTTCAAACCTGAACTTTGGGTTCAAAGTTGACCTTGCACGGTGTCGGTTCGGATCGCTTAAAATAAAATGTTCGATCATCTCATTTTCTCTCTTCCTCTTTACAAATTTTTCTCATATAAACTCCCAAGCTCTCTCTTTGCTCTTGATTTTCCAAGAAATCTTGTGAATCCAACTCACATCCTCTATTCCAAATACTCCCTTTTACTTTATCTTACCCACAATGGCACCTAAATTCGTCTCAAAACCAACCAAGCTCTCGGTTTCACGACCTTCCAACTCAACTAAGCATGTGGAAGTGCCAAGGTAGCGAAGAACACCCTCCAAGCATCAATAGGACAAGGCTACTACCTCCACGGGTTGCCGAATTCAATTCCAAGAAGGTATCCCTTCCACTTCCTTCCCCTAAAATGAAAAAAACTTAGATTCTAGTGAGGAAGGGCCACAAAGAAGAGGGACTCCCATTGTTAAGCCCCAAGGAAGGAAGATTCTCAAGGAGTACTTCCAAACTACATAGCAACATCGATGATTTTATGCCCACTTTTAAGAGAGAAAAGTTTTTATACTCAAAATCATTGACTTTGATTTCCTCAGAGAATATGAGTTCAAAATTGAGGAATTGCTTGACTTTCAAAAGCGGACCACACTATTTAAAGAAGAATGTCGGATATACCCAGATTTAACATGCCAATTCTACTACTATTGAAGTCAAGACAATTTTGCTGCATATGTGAAAGGTACTAGAATAAACCTAGGAGACCAGAAAGCTAAGGCAGCTAAATCATTGGAGCCATCCTACAAGTACGCTCATGACATGACGAACTCTTGAAGAATTAACCTTGCCAGTTATGTACAATGAATTGACCCACAACAATAAATGTCGCGAGAGATCCAAATTTTTGCATTATATGGATCTGTAGCCAAGATTAAGGGTCATTCTCATATTAGAGGCTCATTACATTCTTCCCAAAAGAGGAGGAAGAAATGCAATCAATCTAGAGGAAGTCATTATTATCTAGAAATTGGTAAATCAGAGCCGCATCTCACTTCCTTGACCCTTACTTGTGCTCTGGTTGTAAGAAAAGAGAATCTAAGAGGAATTCTACCTTATGAGCATTGGATCACCAAATCCTTGAATATTTAAGCATTGATCTTACCAATGAGCTATTTCAAATGTTAAAGTCTACTAATGCCATTAACATGGCCTTGCTTCAACGAATGAAGATTGATATTGAAGCTTTTCAAAGGGAGCAACTTCAAGGTGAAATAAATAGAGGACATTCTCATGAGGACCAAGTAGGTGAAGCACCCATTGAGGGGGAGTTCCAATCTCCACGTGTATCACCAAGGCCTGCTTCTCCTGCCTCACATGCCTTTCACTCTCCACATATCTCTCATACTCCATCTAGACTTACACAAGCATCTAAATTTGATTTGATTGAGATTCATGATCTCTTTCAAGGCCTGGAGCAGAGGCTTACTCAAGAGCTAGGATCTCTTCATTTTTCTATGACTCAAATGCATTGCAAGCAAAATCTTTTGGAAGTTGAGATCTCAAGGATCAAATATCACTTGGCTTTTAGAAGCTGTCGTAGTCATCCTATCCCCAGCCTAACTGACCTAGACCCTTATTGGGGAGAGTTAGTCTTTGTTTATCCCACTGTGCAAGATCAATCTACTCCTCTATCTATACCATCTCCATCATCTGACTTAGCTCCAAATACTCCATATTACTTGCCCAAATTAATCCTAGAAATCCTCCCTATCTTATTTCTCCATTTCTCTTCAACAAATCCCAAATCGCTTTACATCTTTTCTTACCTCATTTTTTATGTTTGCCGAAAAGGGGGAGAGAAAGAGAGAGTTTAAGTGCATTGTGTATGGGAAAGGGTAACTTGTAATTAGGATATCATTTTGGCCTGCACTTTGAATATCATTCAAAATTTATCTTGAAACTGTGTTGGTTGAATTAGAATATAATTTTTTTAAACTATGAATGGCTGAATGAACAAAATGCATATTATTCATTTTGCTCATTAATATTGTGCTTTGATGAATTCTAGTTTCTTCATGAAAAATATGACTTATACACTTAAGCTATATGTTGGCTATTCTAAATTTCAAAAGAGAAAGATTAACTAAAACTTGGTTTTGTCAATCATCAAAAAAGGAGAGATTATTGTAAACTCAATTAGAACTAAAAGCAATTGATATTTTGATTATTAACAACCCAATTTTGAGTAGTAGAAGTTACTAACACATTTGGTGATATGTCTTAAAGATGGAATTTTCAATCGTCAAATCATAGCAGACGAAGTCTCTAAGTCAAGTCGACTTAGTCATGTAACTTGAGTCAAGTTTATTCCCAAGTCAACCTCAAACTATGACTTCGAATGGAGGAAAGCAAGTCTTAAAGCGCTGACAAGTCAAGTCACAATTCCAAGTTAACTTCACTAGCAACTTTGGCGAAGTTGATAGTCAAGTCAACTTAAGGGGTTGCATAAACCCTCTAACTGGAAATTGAACTTGTGAAGTTGATAGCCAAGTTGAACTCGCTCTACGACTTGAGTCGAGTCAAAGGTCAAGTCTTCTCCAAATTCTTACCTGCATCTATGAAGAGCTAAGAAAAATTTCAAATGATAAGAACCAAAAGTCAAGTCTCACATCCAAGTCAACTCCACATGCAACTTGGATCAAGTCGAAGATCAAGTCGACCCAAAGTTAGGACTCAAAAACATAAAAGTAGATAAACACAAGTTTTGGAGTTTAGAGTTTCGAGTTTCAAATTTCAAGTAAAGTAGCATAGCCAAGTCAACTCCATTAGCAACTTAGGCAAGGTTCCATGACCAAGTCAATTCAGGGGGTCGCGTAAACCATTTGACTGAAAGTTTACTATGTAAGTCACACCCGAAGTTGACTCTATATGTGACTTAGGTCAAGTCGAATACCCAGTTGATTTAAGATGAAACTCTAGGAGCACTAAATATGGGAGGAGAACTGATAACTCGTAAAAATACGAGTTATCATGGCCCATTTCAAACTTTATTTGTGCGTTAGTTTGAGAGATTAGACTTAATTTGCATCTATTTAGCTTAATTTTCACTCACTTTGAATTTTAAGAGCATTATTTAGTTTTTATTCATTTTTAGCATTAATTAGGCATTTTTAGTCCATCTACTTAGTTTTTCTATTTTTTGCAGGAAGGACGAGCCATATGAAGGCCTGCGAGTGAGTGGAATGCAGATCGAGAACAAGTCACGAGGTAGGTGGATGGCGCCTAGGTGCCACCCTACTTGCCCTTTCCAGGATCGCCAAAATTCCAGCATAATTCAATGAACAAATTTCTTCAAGAGAGTTGGCACCTAGGTGTTAGCCAGGGTTGCCTAGGCGCCCCTTCATCAACTTACAATCAAATTTAGAAGGGTTTTAAGGTCAGAAAACACAATAGCTTCCAGGAAGTTGGCGCCTAGGTGCCAAGGCATGAACTCTTAGGGTTTGCAAAAAAGTTCCAAGTTGCCAAACACACAAAGAGTTGATGCCTAGGCATCAACTAGGGGTGCCTAGGAGCCAATATGCATCCGTACGGGCAGATTTAAGTGCGTGTCCTACACAATGCCACTCTATAAATAGATCGTAGGGGTTTGCACATGAAGGACGACTGGGGAGAGAGCCAAGAACGGATTACACAGTTAGAGAAAGATGAAAACATGATGAAAATGCAAATTTAAGAGAGGATTCAACTCCGTTAGTGGAAGCTGCTGAAAAATCAGTTTTCTCTTATTCTTTCTACTTTTCTTTCTTTGTTTTTATGGATACTTTTAATATGGATGTTATGATCATATCTTTGAACTAAACCTCTGTTAGATGGATAGTTATGATGAATTGAACTTTAAACTATATTGTCTTGGTTCTTTGAAATTTAGGAATGAATATTTGATTTTATATATAATTGTGTACGATTTGCCTTTGCATATGTGGTTTTAATACTTTTTACAAGATTAGCTACCTTGTAAGATGATTTAATTGCTTGATTTATCCTTGGAAGAGAAAAATCTCTGCTAGATCCATTTGCAGGGCATAGGTTTCCTCTTTTGTAAGGGGAGTTGTTCAAAGTATAGGAGTATACCGTTAAACCTTGTGTAGTCACTAAATAGGTTATGAATTTATCAATTTCACTTTATTTAATGACATGGGAACATAAAAATTAAATAGGATGTAATTAGCTTTATATGGTATTGGAAGACATATATAGAGATTATTGAACTTGGGCTGGTAAATCCATACACAATCTAATTAAAAAGAACCAATGCGATATAGTTCAGATTCAAAGATTCTGAGCTATCCATCTATCATCCCTAATTATTAAACCCGTTTCTAGTATTCTGGCGATTCCTTGGACTCTACTATGATTTCTTATTGCAGTTGTTAGCTTTACTTTAAATCCACAAACTCAGAATTTCTTACCCATCGGAAGCAGTTAAATTAATTAATAATTTCGGTTAACAATTCCTTGTGGGAACAATACTTTACTCACTCTTTATTATTTGACACGGCACGTATACTTGCATAAATAGCGAACATTTTAATTGACATAGACGCAACTCATCAAGTTTTTGGCGTCATTGTCAGGGAGTTGTTTAGCTAATTATTGTTAGTTTTATTGCTTTCTTGTATAATTCTGTAGAATAGTTTATTTTCATAATTTCTTTTAGTTTAGAATTTTTTTTGCTAGTTAATTGAATTGATTTTTCAGATTAATCTTATATTGCATGCGCCGAGGCTGAGCTAGAAAGGAGATTGTTATTCCTTTTGATTCAGAATCTGAACGAACTTATTTGAGAAGGCGTCGTAAGAGCAGGGAAGCTAGAAGCAAACAACATACTATGGAACGCATTGAGAACCAAGACGAGAATGTTCACGCAAACCAACAGGGGAACCAAAGGATTGAGATTCCAAATCATTCACCTCAAGATTATTTGGACCAACCTATTTGGGATCAAATTATGTTGGGCCAGAGTGCAGTTTAGACTAGCATCACACCTCCTCCTATTGACACCAACAACTTTGAGATCAAACTGGTAATTTTTCAAATGCTCCAATCCATTGGGTAGTTTGGAGGTCTAGCATCTGAAAACCCATACCTCCATCTACGGAATTTCTTGCAGATTATGAACACGTTCAAGCAGAACGGAGTCTCCAATGAAGCAATGCGACTACAGACTTTTCCATTTTTTCTGCGGGATAAAGCTTCGAAGTGGCTAGACTCTTTGCCCCCGGACTCTATCAACACGTAGAATGACTTAGTTCAGAAATTTCTAGAGATATATTTCTCACCTGCCAAGTTAGCCAAGCTAAGGATGGACATAATCTCGTTCAAGCAACATGGAAAGGAGACCCTATCAAAGGCGTGGGATTACTTCAAAGACCTGCTTCGGAAGTACCTGTTGGTCCCGAGTTGATGGCTAAACCCAAGAGGGGAGGGGTGAATTGGGTTCTTTTAAAAAAAAAAATCTTTGGTAAATCAAAAATCTTAACCCCTTGAAAAATTAATCCCCTTTTGAAAGCAGATGGAGAGCAA
>JAXCLR010000063.1:28289229-28302891 GCA_035584095.1 Annona squamosa | reverse complement strand
GCAGTTGTTAGCTTTAGTTTAAATCCACAAACTCAGAATTTCCTACTCACCGAAAGCAGTTAAACTAATTAATAATTCCGGTTAACAATTGCTCATGGAAATGATATTCTACTCATTCTTTATTACTTGACACGACACATATACTTGCATAAATAGCAAGTATTTTAATTGACATATACATAGTTCGTCAAGAACCTAAGAAGTCGAAAAGCCTCAATTGAAGTCATACTTCAAGTCAACTCCAGAGTGTGACTTGGGTGAAATCATAGCTGAAGTTGACTCCATCTACAACTTTCACTACAACAGTCAAAAAAATTCAAACATTCGCACATTTGATGCATGCCACCTACCTCGTAACATTCGAATTTATTTCTCCATTATTTAAGACTCGTTAAATGAAGTGAAGTGGGTTAGCTAGAAAATTGATTAAGCTTCAACCTTCCAACTTACAAGAATCCAAATGATCATTCAAGTGCTCTACAAGGAGAATTATGCTATTCATTGCAATTGCTGAAATTTTCTATCAATCTCAAACTCTACCCATTCTTCTTCTTGTTGAGACTTTCTTTACATAATTTGTAAAGTATAGAATCTTCCTTTAACTTATTCCTTTGTGATTTTACTTGTGTGACCTTTGTGAAGGCCCCCTAAAATTAAAATCTAGAAGAGAGCAAGGGCTCTACTTATAATTGCATTAATATAGTGGAAGCTAAGATACAAAGGAGTGCTCTTGGAGGAGTCGAGTGGAGAGGGTTGTCCCGAACCACTATAATTTCATGTGCCTGATATTATTGATTTGCTTGCACTTCTATTTTCCACATTTTTATTCAAGAGGATTTAATTCACAAGTGGTTAAGATAAATACACCAAAAGAAATTCAAAAGAATCCAATTCACCCCTCCTCTCTTGGGTTCTGCCACAAAACTGGGGACCAATAGTTCTCAAATCCAGAAATTAGTGCTCCCATTTCTTAGCTAAATATTCATCAGAAATGTCTAAGTCCATGTTAACGTGGTGAGGATGTCCACCCCACTTCCTTGTTAATCATCTATACATAGACAACACTTTTGTGGGGTAATGGAAATACACATACCATTCATCAAAGAAAATAAGGTGCTAAAGTACAAAGGCTATCTTAGTGGACTCATAATCAAATGAAAAAAATATATTATTCTCCTTTAATATATTGATCTTAGGAGTGTTGAAAAAATAACATACATTTCATACATAAAAGCTTAGGAAAAGGAAGGCGGGAAATATATTTCATAAGCTTTTTATGAGGCCCTAATTCAGTTGAAAATGCACACAAAAATCTGTATCAATAGTTGAAATGCAATTTTTTGTTTCAAGAGGAATGAAATGGGAACACTATTCCATCATGCTAAGTGAGATCTACCTTACGATGAATGGACAATGAGAATTTAATCTCTTTGTTTTTTTTAGTTTAGACAATTATTTTGATTGTTTTAATGAAAAAATATATATGCGTACTGTCACTAGAATATGATGAAACAAATTTTTTTTAACCATGAAATGTTACAGTTGTAATGCCATGAAAATGATGTTTCCAAAATTTCTTATTTTAAATTATGGAACGGTGAATATGCAATATGACTTTTTCAAATAATGATTTAAACCATCATTCTTATAATTATGATGCAAATGAAGTGACACATGAAGTGGTTTTAGATGCTTTAGAGTGTGACAACATGATGATGAAAGATACATTTCGGTGTTGGATGGTCGTACATGCAACAAAGAAAAATATTTTTTTCCTTTTTATTATCAAGAGAATGAGTATTGTTCTCAATCTCACCGCAAGTGCACGGGTCGTAGATTGTAGTACATAGATCCATAGGGAATTCAGGACTACAAACTTTGCTTTTAAACGCCTTTATGTCGGATATGAAGAGATTATAGCAAATAAAATATAAAAGTAACGAAAAAATGGGAAGAGAAAATTGCAAATTAGAATGAGTAGAGAAAATGAGAGTGTGAGTACCTAAGGTTTAGGATTTCACATGTGTCTTTTGCAATGAGTTGTGGTATAAAGATTTAATTTGGATATTATTTGTCAAAGGAGAATAAACCCTAATTTATCATTGCACCTTCTTTCAAAACCTATAAGATTTTATTAACCACTTATTCTCATGGGATTAAGTTAATTATAATCCATTAAGTTTTGTGGTTCGTTCATGGAATTACTCAAGGTCATCATGCCTGTTCTCATGATCTTAGATTTCTAGGTTTAATATCTTGATTATTGTATCTTATATTTCCACCTTTCAGTTCCATCACCTAATATATAGAATCATGTTAAAGTATGGGCCCATGCACAAAGCAAGCATTAAAATCACAAGATATTAAATTAACAACCATATCTATTATAAATAAATTAAAAACTCACACCACGCTACATTGTACGCATGCTACATCATAAATCCTAGATTTAGAGTTAAGCCAAGCATGTTTAAGTCCAATATAAAATTAAAATCAAAATCCATCTTAAACAAGATAATAAAAATTTAAAAAGAAAAAGAGAGAAAAGCTTATTAGTTTGAAGCCTTCAATGGTGTGTCAACCGCTCCACACAATTCGCAAGTCCGCCTCTTACCCGTGGTCTCCTCCTCCTTATTCTCCCTCCTTGCTCTCTCTCAAAATTCTTCCGTCAACTCTTTGCTCTCCCCCCATGCACAAATCCGTAGGTCCCTATTTAAACCTAACAACCTGCGCAACACACGTGCAAAAACCACGCATGAGGATTCGCTGTGGTGCCTAAGCGGGAGCCGACTCCCTATGTGTTGTGTAACTTAAAAACCCTTTGGGATGCCCTGCATACTTGTGCCATGGTGCCTAGGTGGCCCTAGCTGTTGCTTGGGCGCCAACTCCTTGGAGTCCTTGTGGTCTAGAAGCTTTATGGAATGTCTGTATATTATTGAAGTGTTGTAGTGTGAGGTGTTGGATCTTTTAGCTAAGGCATGTAAGATGGCGCCTAGGTGCCAGCCTACCTACTTCTTCACTTTGCTTCGTTCTGCCGTCGACTCGCCCGTATGCATGTGAATTTCTGTCCTTCAATGGACAACTTGCATGATCTCGAGCCATTAATTTATGGATGGCTTGATTTTTATGGCTAATCACGGAAATGGACGGTTGGATTGCAGAGGCTGGGCAGCTTGGTGATGGACATTGATGGTTATGAGCTGATGCTTTAATGGTCCAAATAGGCAGATGACCTCATGCGGTCCACTTGAACTTTTAAACCTGCATAAAAAATATTTAAATGATTAATTCATCAAAAATCATTAGTGGGTTATCATTATAAAAATTATTTCAAGCCCATTTAATTTCATGGCAACAATTAAAATATAATTTCAAGCGAAAAGATTACAAAAATTAATTAAATAACTTGAAATTAAATTTGATGCTCAAATGTTACAAAACCACATTTTAGAGCAAATTTCACATGAACTCAATTAATTACCCACCAAATTAGTATAAAATGCCCCTAAAATATATTATTAATTTCCACTTATTAAATAACTCCACACTTGAACTTTTGTTTATCCTCAAGCAAATATAAAAGAATTCAAGAATAGATTGTAAAATTTCAAAACTTTGAGCAAAAAGTGAAAATAAATGTTTAGCCAATTATCAAAAACTAATGAGAGTATTAAACTAAAAATTTTGAAACATGACACTCTTTGAAAATCTCAGTCAAAAATCCCTTCTCATATGATTAATACTGTATACTTTGTTACCTACTTTGCTTTCAATCATTAAGTGTTCAAAAACTCCTACAATAAATTCCTAATTATCAGATATCTTCCACATTTATTTGGTTGTTTAATACACAAATTCAATAGTTCAAATAATGGTAGTAATGTAGAAAATATCAATCAAGTTACCTCGTATATATCTCATCAAATTTTTACATTTAAATTTTCTCTACCAACTCAATTAGTCACTCAATTAGCCAATTCGTAGGATCATAAGGGCTTAGTAGGACAACGGTTAGGTTTGGCACAAGAAATAAAATATTTTTTTTTTAAAATGAACCATCTATATTTGATTTGAACCTCATTTTACAACAGGAAATAATGTTACCCCCACACTTAGTGGTTTCATTTTCTTTTAAGCCTATTCTTACCCTTGGTTTAGTTTTTTTTTTAACTAAGTCCTGCAATAATTTTCTTCACCATATTTCAGGGTATCTAGGAAGTCATTTTCATTATTTGCATAGTTAGGAGATCAAACATTATTCTTGTTTCATTTTTTCAGCTCAGAATTCAATTTCAAAGTTGGTTCAACTAAGTGGGAATTGTGGTTTAGGAAAAAATTTAAGTCCAGGCTCAATGAGGGTAAACAACTATTATACTTTTAAAGATAGGCTCATACAAAAATGCCTTACTTATGTCCATGAATTGGTTAAATAGAATTTTAGCTTTGAAAATTCTTTAACCAAAATAAGATTTTTCATGTATATGGGAAAAAACTACCTTTTTAGATGATAATTGTGTACATTAGAGAAACCTTTGATAAATTAGAGAGGATTACTCTTGATTTTTGAAAGAAAACAAAATTGGTTCCTTGGTATATCAGGATCAAGTGATTTAGGAAAAAAATTAAAGTATTTTCAATGAGTACATGCTCAAAAATAAATTTAACATCTCATTAAGGTTCAACTTTTCCTAACTCAAAGATTTTGAAATTCCAAGTATTGTTTGCTTACAAGATATACAAGAGTTCAAAGTTGGGTCTTAATCAATCTAATATCACAATTTATGCAAGAATTATCTAAAATTTTCAAAAATTTTCAAGGTGTGACAAAAATTATAATTTTCAAGGTGGTGCAAGAAATAGTTAGAGAAAATTAATGCAACGCATTCACCCCCACACTTGAAATTGACATTGTTGTCAATGTAAATCATGTCATCAAAATAAAGGGAGTAATTGTAAAAAATATGAGATGTTAACTTCCCTGTTTTGGCGAGTTGAGCCGAATTTTCATCCCATCGTACTTCCTTCCAAGTAAGCTCTAAAAAGTAACCAATAAAAATCCAAATTAAAAAGTATCAAAATTCTAAAATAAAAGAAACTAAAAGAAAAACTAAAACTAAGACTCCCCTAAAAGAAAAAGGAAAAGTTTGGGTTCTCCTGAGAAGTGCTTGGTTTAAAGTCGTCAGCCTGACTACAGTTTGATCATCTTATGTCAACGAACTCCAACTTTCTCATTTCTTTGATTCTTTTTTTTTTTGCCTCCGTATTTTCTCGCATTCATCGTCCTTTGAATTGGCCTCCATTTACTTGAGAACTTTTCCTGCCAATAAACCATTGCAATTAATTTTAAAAGAATGACAAGAAGGATAACAAATAGTTATCAGTTTGTCAGCTTTTCTCTTTTATTTGTCAGATTTCTATTATTTTGATCTCCCGCTTTCAGATGTTTCTATCAATTTAGCAATTTATTAATTCAAGTCTTCCATAGCTTCTCCTTTACTTATGGACATCTGAGTTAGATTGCTTAAAATTCCTTTGACTATTGACTCATTGACAATGTCAACCCGTAAATAAGAGTTATCGAGGGAGGAGTTTTTATTGGTCGAGAAGAGGTTGAATTCCATTTTCTCATATCTAACTATCAGAGAAAGTTGACCATTTTTGACGTCTATGATGGCTCCAGCAGTGGCTTAGAAAGGTCATCCAAGAATGATTGGAATTTGGCGGTCCTCCTCCATGTCGAGGACTACAAAGTCGACTAGGATGAATAGCTTGTCAACTTTCAAGGGAATATCGTTAAGAATGCCAACCAGGAATTTGTTTGATCGATCGATCTGCTAGTTAGAGAGACATAGAAGTTGGTTTTGGATCGCCGATGTTCAACTTTTTACAGGTTGAGAGAGGGATCAGAATTACACTAGCTCTGAGATCACATAGCACCTTGCTAATTTGGACATTCCCAAAAGAACAAGGAATAGAGAAGCTCCCAGGATCATTTAGCTTTTCAGGTAGCTTATTCTGTAAGATGGCGCTGCACTCCTCAGTGAGCGCAATGGTTCTATGCTCCTCGAGCTTTCATTTGTTGGACAACATTTCCTTTAGGAATTTTGCATAAGTTGGCATATGAGAGATCATGTCAAAAAATGGCACACTAATTGATAGGTTCTCGAGTGTTGAAATAAATTTCTCGAACTGCTTTGGAAGTTTTGCTTGTCTTTGCCTTTGAGGGAAGCGAAGAGGAGGCTTATAAGGAGGTGGTGGGACATACAACTTCTCCATCACTGGTTGGGATTGTGGTTCTTCTTCTTTCTTTTATTCCTGCTCAACCTCTTTTTCAATGTCACTTTCAAGTGGTTGAGGTGAGTTGAGCTACTTTCCACTCCGCAAGGTAACTGTCTATACTTGTTACCTAGGGTTTACTTCAGGTTGGCTAGGGAGTTTGCCTTGGTCTCTATGGGATGAGGTAGTGGCATGTTGGGCAATTTGATTTTCAAGTAGTTTAATGTGGGTTTTTATTTGACTCATTTTTTCAAATAGTTTAATGTGGGTTTTTATTTGGCTCATTTTTTCAAGTAGTTTATCAATCAAGAGATCAGAGGATTGTGCTTGAGGTGGTGCAGATAGCACGAGTTGAGTTTGGTATGAGGGAGGTTCAGTGGTCTTCTTATGAAACCGGATGACTTATTATTTTGAGCATAGTTTTGGGTATTTGACTGGTTTGTTCAAGAGAAATTTGGATGGTTCCTCCATCTAGGGTTGTAAGTATTTGAGTAAAGATTACCAAGTGCGAGTATCGTACTGGTTATTGAATGCATTGGCCTGCTCGCTTCTGGTATCTTAGATTGCAAAACTACACTCAGACATGTAATGTGAAGTTCCACAGATTTCACATGAAATTTTTCGAGAAGAAGATGCATTTCGGTCTGTGGGTTCTTGCTTATTTTGCTGTAAAAGTTGATCAATTTTAACATGAAGAAGATTTAATGACTCGATATCATATACATTATCTCGCCTAGAGTGTCCTTGAACATTGCTGCATTGAGAGTTATAAAGAGCCAAGTGATCGATGAGTTTGAGAACCTCCTTATTAGTGAGTCGCATGAATCGGCCACCAGCGGCTGAATTGACGACGCTTCAGCTAGGTTGATCGAGTCCATTAAAAAAATTTTCAATAACGTCACCCTGCGAGATGCCATGATGTGGACACTTGCGCTGCAAATCTTTCATTCTCTCCCATGCTTTGTATAGAGTTTCACTATCTTTTCGGACGAATTAATTGATTTCGTCTCGAATTTTCTTAGTTTTAGTGGTTGGAAAAAATTTCTCTAGGAAAACAACAAAGAGCTCATCTCACGTATTGAAAATGTTGGGTGACATAGAATAGAACCACTTGTTTATCCTATCACAAAGAGAAAATGGGAAAATTTGAAGGCGGATTACCTCACATGGGATATTTTGTACCCTAATTGTGTTGCATAGCTGTAGGAACTTCGTGATGTGTGCAGGCGGGTTTGCAGAAGGTAGTCCTGCAAATTGATTCTTTTGAACCATCTAGATAAGCCCAGGATTGAGTTCAAAGTTTCTTGCATCAATTTCTAGTTCCACTATGCATGATCGAAATCGTTCGAGGGTTCGGCCGGTTCTGATCACTAAGAGTTAACTCCCTTCTTGGAGGAGCATTGTTCTCAGCCTGGCCTTCCTCCTGCTCTTGATGTGGTGGGTTTGGATTGTTGCATCCACCATGGTGTCTTGAGAAGATTGTTGTTGCTTGTACTCACGAATTCTTCTCCTAAAAGAACGTTTAATCTCAGGGTCAGCAACAAAGAGTGTTTCAGCTAGTTATTTTGCAAAATTTCGGGTATGTGGGTGCATACAAAGATTAATTAGCTAGTTCAGAAAAAATAAAAACAAATAAGAATGACAGATGGAAAAGAAAGAAAATAGATAGAGATAAAAAATGGAAAGTAGAGAGAGAAAAAGAATAAAAATAACAATAGAGAAAGAAAATAACAAAGAAAGTATCTAAAAATAAAATTTAAAGTAATGCCGAAATCTCCGGCAACGGCGCCAAAATACTTATTCGCAAACTCACCGCAAGTGCACGGGTCACAGATTATAGTTTATAAATTATTGATATATAGGGAATTCGGGACTATAAACTTTGCTTTTAAACGCTTTCATGTTGGATATGAAAAAAATATAGCAAATAAAATAGAAAAGTAATAAAAAATGGAAAGAGAAAATTACAAATTAGAACGAGTAGAGAAAACAAGAGTGTAGGTGCCTAGGGTCTAGGATTGCACATGCGTATTTTACAATGGGTTGTGGTATAACGATTTAATATGGATATTATTTGTTAAAGGAGAACAAATCCTAATTTCTCTTTACACCTTTTGAAACTTACAAAGCATACCCTGATTTTCGTAACTTCCTATTCTCATGGAATTAAGTTAATTAGAATACATTAAGTTCTGTGGTTCATTCATGGAATTCCTTAGGTCATCATATCTATTTTCATAGTCTTAGATTTTCAGATTTCATATCTTGATTATTGTATATTAAGTTTTCACCTCTCGATTCTATCACCTAATATATAGAATTATACCAAAGTACAGTCCCATGCACAAAACAAGCATTAAAATCATAATATATTAAATTAACAATAATATCTATCATAAATAAATTTAAAACTCATACCACGCTACATTATACACATGCTATATCCTAAATTTTAGATTTAGGGTTTAGCCAAGCATGTTTAAGTCTAATATAAAAATAAAATCAAAATCTATCTTAAACAAGACAATAAAAATTAAAAAGAGAAAAGAGAGGAAAGCTTATTGGTTTGAAGCTTTCGATGGTATGTCGGCCGCTTCACGCAATTCGCTTGTCCTCTCTTGCTCATGCTCTCCTCCTTGCTCTCTCTCAAAATTCTGTCGTCAACTCTCTGCTCTCCCCCCATGCACGAATCCCTAGGTTTCTATTTAAACCTAATAGCTTGCACAGAACACATGCACAAACCCGCGCATGTGGATTCACCCTTGGGGCCTGGGCGCCAACTCCATGTGTGTTTTGTAACTTAAAAACCCTTTGGGATGCCCTGTATACTTGTGTCATGCCAGTTGGGTGCCAACTCCCTGGAGTCCTTATGGTCTAGAGGCTCTCTAGAATGCCTAAATACTATTGAAGTGGTGCCAACTCACTGGGAGCTTCTTGTAGTGTGAGGTGTTGGATCTTTTGGCTAAGGCATGTAGGGTGGTGCCTGGGTGCCAGCCTAACTTCTTCTTCACTTTGCTCCGTTCTGCTTTTGACTCGCCCGCATGCCTATGAATTTCTGTCCTTCAATGGACAACTTTTATGATCTCTGGCCATTAATTTCTAGATGGCTTGATTTCTGCTGCTAATCACAGAAATGGACGGTTGGATTACAGAGGCGGGGTAGCTTGGTGATGGATGGTGATGGTTTTGAGCTGATGCTTTAATGGTCTAGATGGACAATGACCTCGCGGGGTCCACTTGAACTTACAAACCTGCATAAAAAATATTTAAATGATTAGCCTATTTAATTTCATGGCAATAATTAAAATATAATTTCAAGCCAAAAGATTACAAAAATTAATTAAATAACTTGAAATTAATATTTGATGACCAAATGTTACAAAACTATATTTTAGAGAAAATTTCACATGAAACTCAATTAATTACCCACTAAATTGGTATAAAATGCCCCCAAAATATATTATTAATTTCCACTTATCAAGGATCCGAGAATGATGAACCAAAGAAGTGTCTTGGAATAAAGGAAAGAAACACACTAGATGATACAGTAGGTTAGACCATTACAAATGCATGGTGATGGACATGGTTACACCATGAGATATAACATGGGATGTCGGATACCCTCTGGATGGAACACTAAAATACAAAGATTGCAAAATTTGTAATGCATGACATAAATAGGTGAAAAAAAAAGATGCAGTGCAATGGGGGTAAATTTGCAATGGACTTGAAATCGCAAACGATGGAGAAAGAATGGAGGAGATCATAACAGAAATACCATGTGGTTTCATGGTGCTTCGGACGAAATCATGACACGCAAGTGCCTCAACACCGATTACACTGTCACCGTCATGAGCAGCCAAATGCCACAAAACAAAATGGAGACTATATTGAAGAGCAAATGGGAAGCTAGTCAATCAACTATTTTTCATCCATTGATTTTATGCTCTTTATTCATGCCTTGATCTTTGCTTGTTTTACTTTAATTTTGATGAGGTTTATCCTTGTCTTGATTACTTTAACCGGTTAGACCTTAACTTGGTGGCCTAGATCTTGTACTTTTCATGATTCATTTGTCACAAAGCAAATCGCTACATTTTGATTTGGTCAAACTTATTTTGACCATTCAAAGTTTCATAAAATCTTGATAATTTGTTTAATCTACACTGCTCATCACGTCCCCTCTAATCCATTTGGCTTTAGAAGAATATTCTTCATTTGATTTTGAATGCAAAGTGCTATTGATCAATCGTAGGAATTAGTTACCGTTGCTTTTAAAGAGGTCTTGAGGGCATTGGAGGCCCCTTTTTCAAGTGTATCACACACACAGTTTAAGCGTGCAAATATATGGGTTAGAATTTAAATCCGAATCCACAAAAAAAACTCATTATTTCTTAAGTGAGTGGGCCTAATGGTAGTAACCCATTTGAAAATTTGATTTTCACATTAGTGGGTGTCAACAATTGTCCAATGGAGAACTTAATGTGTTAGGAGAAATTATTAGTTAGCATAAGTTATAGCACACACTAGTTGGTTTGTTGATGAGCTATGTGGTTTAAAACGCGGCTGCTGATGTATAAATATTTCTTATAAACAATGCCTGCAACGTTGGCCAATGCGCCTTTCCCATTTAGTGCCTGGGCGAGGCCCATTTGACCAACCCAGGTCATCTGTCCTTTCCTCTCATTGCAGTGCCGTACCGGTCAGATTGGTCCCAGCAAGCAACCGAATCCACCAGCCCAAGACATCCTAATGAAAACGCTATATCCATCTCATTTGCCCAACCACCCCAGGCCACTGAATTAGCGGGCCAGAATGGATTGATATGTCTGGCTTGAGCTTAATCGCAATACTAAAATCATTATAAAGAGTGTGTTAGGGAAGTGAGAAAATTTCTATAAGAGAAATTTTTAATATAAAAAATTTTGAAATGAAAAAAAAAATGATACAGTAGGTGTAATAATGAATAGTCATGATAATAAAGTTAAAATAATAAATTGGTGTCACAGCATCTGATGTGTTGTAGTAAGTCTCTTGGCCCATAGTGGGTGAAGTAGGCTTCGATTCTTGTCATTTGCATGTGTGTAGGTTTTTCCACATCCCACTTTTGTGCAAGTTTTACCACGTCCCCCTTGTGTGTGAGAAGTTTTTATAGATTCTTCCCGTATGGATATTTATACAAATGTCCCTCAATGATTTGAAGGTGGTGAATGTATGTGATTGTAAAATCAATTGTCACATTGAATAAAATATAAATAGATAAGTAGTTATATAGAAATGATTGAAGAGTGAGTTAGTTAGATAAGAATAAGTAAAGAAATTGTTAAAAATAAGGTAGTTGTGAAAAGTAAAAAATTTTAAGTGCAAACAAATACAATCAAAATTTCAATGCTGCTTCGTTTGTTAAACCATTTATAAAACCTCAATTTTAATATGTTTGAGTTAGCAAGTTGTTAATGAGTTATAGAAGTAGATTATGAATGGGTTAAAAGCAAGCTGATTTAGGGACCTATTTAGTATTAATATATGAGAAAAACTTGATAAAATTGCAAAACAAACAAATACAATCAAACTTTCAATGCTGATTCATTTGTTAAACCATTTATAAAACTTTAATTCTAATACGTTCGGGTTACTAAGTTGTTAATGAGTTATAGAAATAGATTATAAATAGGTCAAAAGCAAGCTGATTTAGGAATCTATTTAGTACTAATATATGAGAAAAACCTGATAAATAAAAAAGCAAAACAAGTGAACCGCTTGAAAATACTCAAAACTCTTCGAGCCCAAAGGCGACAAGGAGTGGCGAGTGGCAGGATGAAAATAGGATAAGGGGTTAAAGTTTTCTCTTTGCTATTATGCTTACCTAGTTGTTATTAGATAATACGAATTAGCAGGCTTGGCGGACTGTTAATGGATCGATTCCTGGCTTAATGGGTTGAAAACACTCTGGATTGGTGAATTGACTCTTTTGAAACTTATTTATTTTAAAAATCTAATCTTAATATGTTAATAAATGGATTAGACAAATGGATTATCGGGTCAACTTGGATTTGTTAACACCTTAAGAATGGACAGCGATATATTCATTGATTTGCTTTTTGTTAATTCAAATAATTATTATTCGCTATTAATCGAATAATTTTAATTTTATTCAGAGTGTATCTGGCAAATATACCAACATAGTTTGACAATAATTGTAGATACACTCACATAGTTTTAAAAATTACAAATAATCTCTACATAATTTAATCATAATTGCAAATATACCCATGTTGTTGTGACACCGTCACGGTGTGAATATATTTGCAAAAGTTTGCAATCTGCGTGGTGTATATTTGCAAAAATTAAATATATCAAATTATTTTTTAGCATTGCAAATATGCCCGCATAGTTTGTGTAGTAATAGTATTGTAAGGGCGTGAATATATTTGCAATTATGTTCAAACTCCGTTTGAGTAATTTGCAATTTTTGAAATTATAAAGTATATTTGCAATTATGTTCAAATTATTTGAGTGTATTTGCAAATCACCCTTATTTAGATGATGAAGGTTAGACCTGACAAAACAAGAAAATTATAGTCATTTGACACAAAAAAAGAGAAAGAAAAAAACGCAAATCTTGGTCCCGGACAAAGAAATCAAATAGCAAATTTTTACGTACAGGTGATTCTTGGAGAGATATTTAGATGAATAATATCATTGGTTTAGATCTTAAAAAGTTATTTTTAAATTAAAAAAATGGGTTTTGTTAGCTCATGCACTACCCATCTCTTTATAAAAGCAAAACACCGAAGAACGTCATCACAAATTAACCATTGTCGTTATATTGACGACCACTCTTGTTCATTGACATTTTTCCATGCGTACATTAATATTTCTTTTGTAAGATTAATTGCTTTCCAACAAATGACCAAACACATGAAGTGGTTCGGGTTCCTACTATTTCCTAATATGATACGAAACAATTCCCTTTTTTTAATTTTTTTATTACAAGTGTAGGGCAGGGGTTCGGCGCTAGACCTTGTGTCACATGGCCACCGTGTGCTACAGCTGGGCAATCCCTGGGCCACAATAAGAGTCGTTTTTGAATGCATCCGAATGCAAAATCCATTATTTAAAAATTTTTGAATTTTTTTAAAAATTTTGATTTAGATGTATTGAACTTGTATTTTAAGCTTTAACATTTTGGAGATGTTTATATGTTTTTAAAATTTTTAAAAATAGGAATTTAAAATGACTAAAACCCCCTATTTTTTAAAATCAATAATATATATACACCTGTAACGCCCCATTCGTAGAAATACTTAATAACTAATCAATGGGGGCTACACACTCTAAGAAAAATTCGGCAGCATCTCCCCACAACATACAAGGGTAATATAG
>JAXCLR010000063.1:28268031-28289129 GCA_035584095.1 Annona squamosa | reverse complement strand
GTATCCATTAATATCGTAAAATTCTTACTAGCATGTTCGTAAGTTACCTCATAAATAGAGAAAAGTTATAATAAAAATAAAATAAAATACCTGGTCCTTACAACACCCCTCCAAGAATGATAAAAACTTATTTCACAATAAAATATACGTAGATTAACAGTTTTATCAAATAATTTTTAAAAAAAATTAAAAAACGAATTTTGCATCTAGGCGCTTTGAAATACATTCAAGTGCATTAAAACATTACTCACGAAACAATGAAATATTTAATTAAAAAAGAAAAATGAATTTACAATTGAGTAAATTATGGTATTTCAAGGATGCAAACAATCTGAATATAAAGTGCAATGCTTTCACAAATTAAGTAGCTACTCCAACCCAAAAAGTTGTAATTAAGAGCCGAAAACAAACACACACATGAAAAGGGTAGACATGTAAGCAAAATGATCATTTCAGATTGGTTCAAAAATATATTTTTTATTTTTTTTTGCAAGATGGTTAATCGAGTAAGTTTATTCTTTAAACCAATTTTTATTATTTTGGATATATATATATATTTGGATTTTTAAACATAAGAGTATTTTAATCCTGTTTCAACAATTTAAAATTACTAAAATACCTCTAAGTTTAAAAATCTAAAATAAATAATGCATATCTGCAAAATTGGTAAAAATTAATTATAGATTAAATATAACTATAATAAAAATTTTGTAAAAACAATTGGAAAAAAACGGGTTTTAGACCGGCCTCAAATGACCAAGCCTTGATATATATTACATATATAATGTTTTGCTTGATTCCTACCAAATCTAATCTCATCAAGAGGAGTCCAAGTGGAGGGAAATAGTCAAATGCACCCAGGTGCACTTAGACTTGGTATGCTTGGGTGTATTTAACTCTTATTTATTTTTTAAAATTTTTTTCATAAAATTGTTAATTTAATTGTATTTAACATATGTATAAATTTTTACCATTTTGGAAGATATTTAGATATTTTTGGATTTTTAAAAATTATCCAAAAAGGTAAAAAAAAAACTAATAAACATGTTAAATATACTTAAATTAACAATTGCGTACAAAATTTTTTTAAAAAAAAAAATGAGTATTTGTACTCGGATGCACTGAGCTTAAGTGCACTCGGGTGCATGTAACTGCAATTCCCAAGTTGATCCCCTGTGTTTGTTCTGTTCAATGGATGACGAAAACATCCTCCACTCAGTGGCCCACTGTGAGAAACTCCGAAACACAAGAAGATAGCTTCACATAGATGAGAGAAGGTGGGCAACATCACCAACTGTGGCCAGTCTTTTTCAATGGTTGGCAAACAGAGGAGGAAGAAAGATGGCTGGACTATTCTTGCTGGTAAATTGGGAACTTTAGCATTTGAGAAATCAGTTTGAAGTTCAAATGATCCAATGAAATTTAAACAATGTGTTTGAATGAAGCATTTACTTTTGGGGTCAATACAAATAAGTAAGAGGACTGATAAGCACAAAGTTCATGGATAGACAATTGGTTCCAAGATGGAGAAGACCGAGTGTGGGGAGCTTCAAGATCAATGTCGATGGTAGACTAAATTTCTCAAGTTGATGTCTAGGTATCGGTTCTGCTTTAAGAGATGCGAAGGGTAATTTCGTAGCGGCAAAGTGTGGAACCGACAGGGTTGATTTGTCTAATTCAATTGGAGGCTACTACTCTTCATCTAGGGATAACATGGAGTTTGGTATTGGGCATCCCACAGATGGAAATTAGAATCAGATTCTATCATTCTCATCATCTGCCTCAAGGATCGCTTTTGTCGCTTTGGTTCTCCTATTGGCACTTTGCTTCTACATATTCTTAACGTCGCTGCCAGTTTTCAAGCTATATCCTTCCACCATGTTCTTAGAGAAGGGAATTTTGCTGCCTACAAGGTGGCTGATTTTGTATCTTTAAATTTTGGTTTAATCCAGATGTAGTAGGGAAATAATCCAGATTTTCTTGTATATCAAATCTGTACAGATAATTTCATCAAAAAAAAAAAAATAAAAATATCTGCACAAATAAAGTTCAATCAATGAATTTTTTGGATGGTTCCCACCCCCCACCCGCACCAAAACACCCACCTTCAGGCCCAAGTTGAGCCGGCTGATGTGGGAGAGTAAGGATCTGCTCTCTTTCCATATCAAAAAAGAAAAAAAAAAAAAAAAAAACATATATTATTTAATGATCATCAAATGTACGTACATTATTAAATAAGCCCAATTTTTCTAGCCACCTGGCGCATTTTCAGTCATGCGATTATGTTTATGTGACTACTACTGCTATTTTTTTTTCTTTTTTTTCTTAAGAAGCATTTACATTTTTTTCAGAACTTTGATATCTTTCCAGCGAGATTCCATGTAGTGGGAACCATGGTCCTGTGCATACACGCCGCACCTGAAGTAATGAGAGACACCACCACGATCAGGCCCTGTGAATTTCGCAACTCCATCGATGAAAATGGTCACATTTTTTGCTTCCACATCATGGATCACGTTCAATCGAAACCATCGATCGTACGTGTGTGGTACGATGATTGGGTCCCTGTAGTAGCAGAGAGATCCATCAATCACCCTCAGCATCATAGAGGTAGCATGTGTGGTTGCACCAAACACCTGCATGATGCACACACCCGATGTCCCATTTGGTACGAACCCATACCCTTCAAATTGCCACACTCCTGATGAATAGTTGTATCCCTGAAATATGTAATTACCATTGTTTTTTGAAAAAGGAAAGAATATATCATACATACATGAGACTGTCTCGAGCACATCCGGTCTACCAAAGTGAATTAGTACATCCATTCAATTCTTAGCAAATCTTGTTATCTGTATTAAATCCAATCAGTCCATTGTACTAGTAGTATTCATTTTACTCAAACACCTAAAATCATATTAATTAGAGATGTATGTGGGCCATATTTTATAAAACTATAGAAAAATGTGTACAGATTTTGAAAATCACTTATATCTGTATAGTAACGTTCTAGAATGTTATGAAATCATATAGAATCATTAGTCTAAGTAAGATGTATAGTCCCGCTTATATGTAACCCTTTCCGTTTTTAATATTGAATAGCTGATGAAAAATCCACTCCATCTATTATGCTTATCGTTATTTACAATATTTTGAAAATCCTATTATTTTTCTAATATTATTATGCATGGGCCGCATTGAAAATCAATGCGATAAAATGTTTAATGTTAAATATCAATTTTCGAGTTATATTTTCAACATCTAAACCGTATAAAATATCATTTCTACATGGACAAATGATTCTATAAAGTATTCTTATATTCTTATACATACATAAATGAATCTAAGCATTTTCCATAATTTATTCATGAATATATATCAATAAATGTGGCCTATAGGCATACTTAATCGAGATAAAACTTGATTTTCTAAATAAACAAATAATGTTAAATATAATAAATTAATTAAATTTTCTATCAAAGATTAAAATCTTAAAAATTAAAGGTATTATATAGTTTTGTTTCTATATGAGCTAGTTATATAAAAGCAAAGCCATAAGACATATTGAAAATGATTTAGATATTTAATTGGAACCGCGGAGGTCCTTATAATAAACAAATGATTTTTAATGTTTAAGTTGTTCTTACATTATTTTTAATTTTGTAAATGATGTTAATCATGGATTGAAAAGGTATTTTTCACTCTTAGTGAAATACATGATGATAAAACTAATGATCAACTTGGATTTGACCGAAAACAACAAGATGAGATTAAAATTGAATGAATGTATAAATTCACTTAGATAAAACAAATGTACTAAAGACAGTCTCTCTATATGCATGGTTGATTTTTTTCCTTAGCCATAAATATATATATATATGTATATATACAAGTATTAAATAACAAAGAAAGTTCCTGCGTACTAACCTCCTACGCTTATACTTTTTTATTTTATGTGGGCCCATGCATACTTAAATTTTCTATGCCAAGTTTTATCATTTTTAGATTTTTATATCTATTTTTATGAAATTTTAAAAACAAAATTTTTTTACCATTTTTCATGTGTACAAGCGTATGAGATATATCAAAGCTTTTTACTTTTAAATTTTTATAATAAAACATGTATAATAATCTACAATTTTTAAAATTTGGTACATAAGCTAAATATACAAGTGCTGAAGACAAATATAAACTATATGAAATTGTTAATCGGCTAAATAGCAATCTGATGTACATGATCATTATCCTTAGATAACAAGTATATATTGTAATAATCAAAGAGAGATTGAAGCTTAAGAAAATCGTGGAATGATAAAAAAAAAAAAAAAAAAAAAAAAGCTTAAGAAAATATTACATGTATGCGGATCTCAGTACGAGGATTTGTGTTACTTGTAAGGGAGTGAGGTTTGTCACTTGAATAAACCCGTAGCTTGTGGACTCCATCAATGAAGCTATATCGGGCGCTTTCCGGCACGTCGTAAGGTCTTTGAATTGCGAAATTTGAATTACTGAGTGCAAGTGGGACAAAACCATATGTAGGATCGTCGGAAGGCACGCATAATGCTGAATGGGAGCAGCAGAGAAGGGCAATGCCCATGACGGATAAGAGATAGATAGCTTTCATGTCCTCCTTCCTTGCCATCTATATTCCTTTGAGCAGCAGCTGCAAGAATCTAGAGGAAAGGAGAGAGAAAGCAATATTAAGCATGTGATAAGGTAGGGATTTTTATGCTATCTATTAAATTAAATTGTGGGCAATCGTAATCAAATAGCCCACCATTTGTCTGATGCGAGGGCAGGTGCTTTTTTTCTTTATTAATATATGGGCAGGTATTTGATCAGTTAAGAGAAGGATGCTGACGTTCTGCAAGAGTCAATATTTTTAAAATAAGTGGGAATCTGTTACTAGGTAATTCCTACATGTGGCCGTTTGTGGGGCTGTTCAAGTTGGGAGCGGTATGAGATATAAACACTGAATTGGTTAAAAATATATAGTGGAAACAATCGCTAAAATTTATGCAATACGCTTGATCATAACCAATATCAACATTGATGATTTGTTTCTAGTCCGCTTCAAATTCAAGTAATTTTTTTAAAAAACTAATCCATGCAAGCAAGCAGGAGAATAACTACTAAATTCGAATGAAATGGCAACATCTCCATCCTAGCTATCTATCTCGCGCCACCGCCAGCTATGCTTGCAGACATATTCTACTCACAAGGCGGCAACGCAAATCCAAGGCAACTACTTACGGCAATTGCTGAATTTCCAGCAAAGCAATCTTCATGTCCTTGTTATATAAACACGGGTAGGCCATGCCCTGACATCTTGTAAGTCGCTTTTGTATGAATATAATAGGTTTGTTTTGTTTTTGCATCGCTACTTCCTAGGCAACCAAATTCCTTATGTTGTATTAACATGAAGAACTGAAGATCCAGATCACTAATTTGCTTTTCCCTAATTGGGGATAAATTGAGGGGATAGTACTATTTTATTTAAGACAATTCATCTAGCAATTTTATTTGAGAATGTTAAGAATCATAAATATTTTAGTTTTTTCTTGAAATTTTACTAAACATCCAATACAAACAGTACACCAAATGGCTACATTTCTATAAAACCTCTTTTTGTACAACTTTCTTCAATTTAGTATCTTGATGATTGATGTAAAATCCACTTTATCTATTACATTTAACATCATTTATATTATCTTGCAAACATTTCATTTGTTTAATTTGATTGTGCATAGGCCTCATTTACAAATGTGTAGAATCAAAGTAATAAAATAATTTAATGCTATAATTTTAAAGTATCATTTTCAATATATAAAGTATTTTAAATATCACTACTATATAGATAAATAACTCTATAAAATATTATTACATTTTAATATACATATATATATAAATGAATCTAAACATGTTTCCTAATTTACACTCAATATATCTATTTTAAGAAAATGTGGCTCTTGCACATACTTGATTTGAATGCAACTTGATTAGAGTAACAAGTGATGTTAATATAAAAAATGGATCAAATTCTACATCAATATTCAATATGTTAAAAATTGAGGAGTTCCATAGAATCACTTCTTAATAACCCGATTACATAAAAGTAGAGCCCATTTATCATATATCATCTATTAACAAATGCAACTAATTTTTTTAGATGAAAATGCAGCTAATTCTTATATTAACTATAATCAATTTTTTGATTTTAAATTTGAATAAAATTTTAATAGCAGCATTAAATATTATAGTTTAGTTGTATTTGACATAACATGACTATATCTAATTAACTACTATTACTTGAAGACTAAACATTTATAGTTAATTATGCTAAAAATCATGTAATGTGGAAGTGAACCTTAATATATAAGCACAAACGTCATCTAATGAATGAGTTTAATGTCTTTTAATGCCATTAAGTGCAAGACCTTCACCCTCAACACTTTTTTTCATAATATTCGTGTTAGATAGATAACTACAAGTGATCTTGCGAGAGCGAGAGAGAGAGAGAGAGAGAGAGAGAGAGAGAGACTAAGCCTATCTTGTGCTTAAATAGTCTTTCCTATTATGACTCAAATAGTAAGAGAATCAATCATCTAATAGGAATTGCCACACTTTTAGGCTAAATCTAAATATTATTATATTATGCTACTTATAAAATCTAACATTCTTCTACTTGGCCTAATATATACTTTTTAAAAAATTTATGAGTAAAGTACAGTCTTAGAAATTTCAACATTTTTTAAAACATACTCATATGAGTGGACTCATTTGAAATACATGCCCAATCGAAGAACACACAATTCAACTTTTATATTTAAATTAAGAAAATCTGAAAATCCGTCAACAAAAATCATGACGATTATATGAAATCTATAGCACACTTCCTTCTATGCATAAGGATATCAAATAAATCACTTAATTAAGTTTTTAATGGTAAAGTATAATAATGTTCTGCTTTAATGTCATACAAACAAGTCTTTCTATTTCAACTACACATTAATTATTAACAAAAAATAATATAATGACACAAAGGAAATCTCATAATAATAATAATCATATATTCGATCTCAAAATATCAACTATATTCTTAATTATCCTATATGATAGAACTTATATTTTTTATATCTCTTGAAAGTGCATAAGGATCTAAAATCCTTAGTCTTAGGATCACTATCATATCGGTACTACTGAAAAAAATTAATTGTTATAAAATAATTATTAATCCTTTATTTTATTGATGGATACATAATATCGATGTACCAAATCAAGTCAATCAATTTTTTGTAATTGGAGAAGTAAATGAAGATTCATCACAATGCAGTCTAAGGGATACAATCTTAAACCTTGAGATAAATTTCATCAACAATAATATAGGTAAATAGAAATTAATACTAGAAAAAATTTGAATCTTTACAACTAATCACCTCTAATTGATCAACAATGTGTTACATGAACTTATAATTTTTTTGAGGAAAGTGATCTTATAATCTTCAAATCTTTAGAGATATCATACTTCTTCCTTTATTAGATTCCACTATTTTATTTTTGGATTGCATTAATTATGGAAACCATATATATCTATTTATAAAGATTTTTTAAACATAAAGAATATTTTAAAATTTTACTAAAAACTACAAATAAAAACTAAAAAATAGATATTTTGATTCCTAAAGCTACAGGGACAACAATGATGGAAAAAATGGGAGAAAGAAAAATAAAAGAAGAGAAAGAGGGAGAGAGAAAGAGGAGGAGGAGGAGGAGGATAGGAGAGAAAATTTTAGAGTGGACATAGATTATTGGGTAGGATTTGAAGATGGAGGATTTGAAAAAAATGAATGAGAATTGAGGTAAGCAAGTGCTTTTTAATCATTCTTTTTCTTATTTAATGCATTTATTTAATCTATTGTGATGGTATGAAAGAGATTTAGCATGAAATTGAGATGTTATGGTTAGAAATTCTAATCCTTAATAAGGTAAAGGAATGAAATTTTTCCATGAAGATAAAATGTGAACATGAAACCTAGATAGATAATTTTAGGATGATATTTTTTGTGATGAAATGTCATTATTATTTTAAATGTGTAAGACAATGTGAAAGATGGATGTTTCCGTGTGGAAGTTTGGAAATTGAGAATGAGAAAAATAGAGTATTTTGGGATGAAATTAAAGAAAATTATTTTTAGAATATTATTGTTATTTTGATGGAAATTAAAGGGAAGAATACATTGGAATTTTGTAAAGCCCATACTTGAAGATTTAGATATTAGGTAAAAAGGTAAGTAGGATTTTTCACTGTTATTTGGATAGTTATGGATGTTGATGGATGTTTTTTTTTAGGTATAGATGTTTTGTGATGAGTCAGATGTTTTGTTTAAGATTTTTATGAAAACTTCTTTCTTGAGATATATGATTTTCTTGGCTTTAATTATTTTTTGATAAAATTGGCTTTAATTATTTAATTGAGTTGAGTATGAGAAATTTATTTTTAGTTGATGGATTTATAAATTGTTTTGCATAAAGTAAAATATTTAAGTTCAATGGATATGTTTTAAAGTGAGCATATCAGAATGGGCATGATGTATGAATATATTGTTGTATATTGATCATAACATATAATGATTCTTTGGGCGATCCACAAAATGAGAGGAGTTATGGTATACTGTGATATAGCCATGTAGGATGTTTGATAATGATGAGTTTATCTAGTGCGCTAGGTGACATGGATAACGATAAAGATGAGGATGGAATGAATAGTTTTATTGCACAAGCATTTGGAGTATGAGTGCTTGCGTAAGCATGATATAGATGAGCATATGAATTTTAGAAATCTTTTATATTTGACTTATTTTATGAAAATGATGTTTGTTTGGTTTAATATTTGGGTGTTACCGTTCTCCTTCTTATTAAGTTGGCTTGGACTCTTGATTTTTAATGTTGATGTTTTTAGATGACAGAATGGAGGTAAAAGCCCAACATAGGGTTGATGCTCAATAAAAATGAGAAGAGAACCTAGTGGGTATATTTGAATTATTATCCTAATTAGTAGGAAAGATTAAATTAATTTTTATGCACAAATGAGAAACGGAGTGAGGAATACTTGTAAAGCTTGTCTCATTATAGAGTTGATATGTGGTGGATTATGGATTTGAGGAGATTTGGATCAATTTATTTCCTTTAGCTTCTTTATTTTTATGTTACATGTTATAATGACAGCATGATATGAGAATGCTTTTATGGAGTTATTCTATCTAACCCCTCAACCTCATAATTCTGGGAAGATACTGTTGGATTCTTTGATGAAATATAATGACCATTTGCCAAGTATAGAAGTTAGCCATTGGTGCGTTACAAAATAGTATCAGAGCAAAGTTGAGAATGATTGGATGGAACCACGGTGACTAAACTATACAAGAGGAGTTATAATGGAAGCATGATCAAAAGTTGAGATAATGTGAACTGATGTAAAGTATTGATTTTATGGATGTGGATTAAAAATTTGATAATAATTTTTGATGATGAAGGAAATATGTTTAGTTAGTTTTGTGCATTTATGAGATATGGATGATATATTGAATTATGTAGAGAAGGATAGAAAGATGATAATGAAGGTTATTGATATAGGAATGAAATAATAAAAGTGGTTTACGTTAGTTAATGTATTGATAATTTTTGTCTACATATTTAGAGTTCTTAAAACTCATGTTTTATTGAATTTTGTTTTGGGAGTTGTGGGACTCCTCTTGTTGATTTAGTATCAATATTGAGATTTTGTTGTTTTGAGATTTAGTTCCTGATGTTAGTTTTGGGGTATAAGTGCGATAGGGAAGTTAATTCATAATATTAGGTTTGGATATGATTCAGTTGAGGAGGTTGATCCCTAGAATTTCTTTTGATGTGGTCCAAATGGGGAGATTGATCCCTAGTATTGGTTCAAGATTAGATTGATTTGGAGTAGTTGGTCTTTGGTACTATTTTATAATTGATGACATAAGAGTATTTGAGGGTTTGCTCTTTAGTTTGAGTTTTGATTTTTTAAGGTTTGAGAATTAGTTCCTAGTATTGTTGTGGAGGTTTGATTGTAATATTTCAATTAGAGGTTCTACCCTTTATGTTGAATTAGTACACAATTGAATATTATATGTGTTAATGGATTTGAACCTTGCTATGGGTTGGATAATGGTTTAAATTAAGAAATTTAGGACGAGTTGGTCATAAATGAGACAGACTATGTGGGGGCAAATACTGTTGGATTAAAAGAGACTTAGGCCCTTGAGTTGGTTGGATTTTTCTTAATTAATGATGAATCTACTATAGTTTGATCATTTATTAGTGATGAATCTACTGCGAGTTTGATAATGCTACGATAATAGACTATGAGTTAATCATCTTGAGTTATAAAATGTGTTTATACCACAAGATGATAAGATGAGTTGTGTATAAGAATCTCGTATAGAGGGGATCATGATTGAGGTGACTAGGTTATGAGCATCTTAGATGCTTAATGAACTTGAAAGAATCTGAAATCTATGTTTCGGGATAAGTTGATGTACAAGTTTTGAGGATAAAATTTTTATTAGAGGGGTAGAATGTCATACTTTGGGTATTAGCAATTATATAAATAGATGGTGATGTATATAATGTACCCTAAGAAGCCACATGATAGTATGATTTTTATCAATCAAAAATTAAATATGTTAAAGATTTGTGAATTATGGAAAATGTGCAAATTCTAGTTATTGACAACTAGATAAAACAGCTTGGTAGAAGGTCAAGATGAATTTCAACATGCTAAATGATTTTAGATGCGTGAGAGCCCTTACTTGAATAAATGATAGATGTTTGGAATATAATACTTATATATGGATTTTAAACTTAGAAAAGGCATAACTTACAGCTAACTATATTTGAAATATATTTAGGTACAGATGAGATCCCTAATGTATTTGAAATGGATATATATAAGTGGCATGAGTGAAATTTGAATGATAAATTTGATAAAATGATAAAAATAAGTCATATTGAATAGTTGAACCCGAAAGAACTAAGATACTAAAAATGATCAAGTCACGATTTGCATGAGAATGATATTAATCATAATTGAAGTATGCTTATAAAGTTTGAGAATAAATTTGAGATGATAAATTTGAAAACAGAGTTTTTGGGATCTTAGAAATTTTTGGGGTAAAATTGAATATGAGGTAAGTAGGTTGAAATGATATGTTTTCATGGTTATTTAGGATACTAGCTTTGTTGAATGACTTGCATAGATTTTCATGATTTAGGACTTGTTTAGAGAACATATAAATGTTAGAAATTAAGGTTTTTAGTGAAAATAGAGGTAAATGTGGGAATGGAAGTCATTAGAAATCTCTCATGAAATTAAAATGTATTGAGATGAATTTTGTGATTTGTGACTTGTGTTGAGAATATAGGGTCATTGGAATTTAGAAAATTTGTGGAAAATTCCATAAATGAGAGATTGGATGTGATCGGAAGTGATTTTGCATGAGATTACGATCCGTTGGGTGGATTCTCATGGATTTTAAATGAGTATGATTTGATTCTCGTATGTTGCAAATGAGGTATTTAATGAAACGACTAAATGAGGCCTAATGTGCAAAAACTATGTATGAATGGATATATATTACCTTAACAATGTGAATAATGTGTTACAAATGTTTAGAAGCAGATGTGATGGAATTATACAAATTATTGAAGTATGAGAAATTGATTTTTTTTCTTGTTCAACTATTCAGATTGCCGATGCATATGAGAATATAGGAGATTCTCATGGTCATAATTGATATTTATAAAAAATAATTATTTGCTTTTATTGTGAAATAAACATTAGAAATCATGTTATTCCACTAAAATTATTTTATGCTAAGACTATATTGAGAACATAGTTGACAAAGGCGCACCTAAGCGCAAGGCGTGCTCAAGCGTAGGGGGTATGCCCTTCCGTGTTGCAAGGTGCATGGCTTGAAAAAGGCACTAGTGGGCGCATGCCTAAGAATAAAAGCATACTCATGGGCATGAGCACTTCAATTGTGGGTGGAAGGGACTTTTTTTTAATAAATAAAATTAAAAATCCTTAAATATAAAAGCACAGCCATCAATTTAAGGCCTTACTGACAAAAAGGGGGAAAGGAGGGAAAATGAACATAAGAGAGGGAAATCTAAGAAAATCTTCTATTTTCAATAGATGCAACTGTCAT
Source organism: Annona squamosa (assembly GCA_035584095.1). Lineage (NCBI taxonomy): Eukaryota > Viridiplantae > Streptophyta > Magnoliopsida > Magnoliales > Annonaceae > Annona > Annona squamosa. The sequence goes on along the minus strand of JAXCLR010000063.1, from coordinate 28,276,899 downwards.
TAGTCATTTTGCTACTAGAGAAGAATGTTCTTCGGACTTAAAAATTTGTCATCGACCCACCATTTCTAGCTAGAAACTGTCGTCCGAGCTGCTGTTTATGGAGAAGGAAGGTATTCTTCTTCTTTTACTGCTCCTCTTCCTCATCGTGGGTGAAATTGAACATTATCACACTTTTTTTCTCAATTTTTTTCTATATTTTTTCTTTCTATTTTTTTCTTAATCACATGACTAGTATGCTATTGTCGGTTATTAGTCTATATAGCTTTGCTGCCACCTCTTTTTTCTTCAAAATTCCAACAAGTGTTACATCTTTCTTCTCCTTTCTCTCTTTTTCTCTAGCAGTGCTTCTATGTCTCTTATTTAGTTCTTTATCTTCAAGCCTTCAATAATGTTGTTGCCTTCCTTTTATTCATTCCTTCTTTTAGATAGCATTTGTTGTTATTGTGCTTCTTTTTTCTTTTTGTTGTTGGCCTATTCAACTACTATACTGGCTTCTTTTTTCCCCTTTTCTTCTACTCCTCCTAATCTCCATCTATTGTCATTCTCTTAGCCACTTGCCCTGTTCCCTTGATGTTATTTTTATTATTTTTTCTTGTTGACATTTTTACTTTTGATGTTGTATTGCTGCTAGGAAAATGAAATTAATTTGCTTTGCAATTAAATTGTAAAGGTTGTTGCCCATAAATTAAATTATATATGAAGATGCTGATGTTTGTGATTAAGTTATATATAAGGATGTTCGCAAATTAAGCATTATATGTTGTTGTTTTGAAGTTAATAAGCTTTCTGATTAAGTGATTACTCAAGTTAATTAGTGGTTGCTGCAACAATCTTTGTTAATAGATATTTGCAAATATTTTAACGTGGATTTTCATTTGAGTGTTAATGCTAACTTTTACTAACTAGTTTTAGAACTTTTAACTACTATAAATTTCTTAGACAATTTATATAAGATACGCCTTGTTTTAGTCAAGCTCGTGCCTTAACAATGCATCTTGCACCTAGGCTCCAAGAACCCCTTGCGCCTTGGTGCACATTGTGCATTTGGAAACTATGATTGAGAATTGTTGGTATTTTATTAGTATTGAAATGAAAGAAGTATATATCATGTATAAATTAAATCTCGAAAATAAAATTATATAATGTGGATAGAATGTGAAACCCCATATATATTTATTTATTTATTTATAAATATTTTTTAAACATAAAGACTGTTTTAATAATTTACTACAAACTAGGAACAAAAAATAAAAAAGAGATAATTTAATTCCTAAAGCTCTATAGGGACGATGACCATTGAAGAAAAAAAGAAAAACTATAGAAAGAAAAATAGAAGAAGAGAAAGAAAGGGAGAGGAGAGAGCAAGCCAGAGTGTGAGAGAAAGAGAGAAAAAGAGAGAGAGGAGGAGGAGAAGAGGAGAGAAAAATTTTAGTGTAGATCTGGATTTTTAGGTAGGGTTTGAAGTTGGAGGATTTGGAAAAAAAATGGAAACTGAGGTAAGCGAGTTATTTTTTATCTTTCTTTATTTTCTTATTTATTGCATTTATTTAATGTACGTACACTCATCTCATTATTACATACACATAAAAGAAAATTTAAGAATTTTATGATTTTAGTTGATGTTACGAGTTTTGAAAATTATATTTATTCTTAAATACTTGCTTACTGAGTATTTTATACTCATTGTCTTTCAATTGATCAATAAATGCAGATAATACAACCTTGATAGAAGAATCTTCATGGCTGATAAAGAAATGAAAATATGATTTTAAATGCTTTTGGGATATTTGGAGCCTTGGAATGCAATTATTCAATTTGTTGGTATGTATTAAGTTTAAATATTTTCTGTAATATTATGTCATGTAGAAGTTAGCCTTCCATGTAAGGTATGATTGTTAAGGGATGTATTAGATGAACTAAAGTAGATGTCAATGATTTAGTAGAAAATTCTAGACTAGATAATAACTATCAAATTTTGTATTGCCCAAACATTTTAATATAGACATCATGTTACTGGATTTTAATTAAGAAAATAGAACCAATGTAAGTCTTAAAAAAAGAAAAAAATTCAAGTTGATTTTTCGAACCATTAGAAAAGCTTTCGCTAGTATATGTATAAAATTTTAGTTTTGTTTATAAACTTCATCATTTAAAAAGATCCGTAGAATAAAATTTCCCATATGGTGCTTTTGCTGATAAGGGCTTTGTGTTCTATAAGCCTCAAAGCCAACAACAAAATTGATGACTCATGGTAGTGTAAAACCTGAGGTTAAGTTTATAACATAATAGTAATGCTAAAGTCAATACATTATACAAGTATTTATAATAGTTTTACTTATAATGTTCTTTCTTATAACAAAAGTGACATATCTATTCTCTATTACTTTTCATTGATGGAAAATTTCTTTCCTTCTATTTTTTTTTTACTTGTGCTGCTTAAATATCAATATAAAATTAATAATTAGTGAACTTTCCTACTTCAATCTCTCTTATTATGAATATGAATATATTCAGTATCCATGTTACCTTACATTAGTTGTAAACTATTTTTAAATAGGAGAATTATGATCGAAAAGAATTGAGCACAAATATAACAAGAAAAAATTAGAGATTATCATCCTCAATGATTTAAGCACTTTGGTTATATCAAATATTTTCAAAAATTGCTTTCAGACTTCACTAGTATTATAATACTACACAGAAGTCAATATATTTGTGAGCATTTCTGGTTTTGACTTGCCAAACTGTTTCTTAATTAAGTCAAGAATATTCTTTATGATTATACAAGAAATGATAATTTGAATCAATCTATTATAGTGCTCCTACGCTGAAATTGAATCTTCTAGTCATCAATTATTGGTCTTTTAATACGAAGGGCAAAATTTAGGTCTTGATACTTTAACGTGATAAGGAGTTACTTATGTCAATCACTATAATCAGTTCATTTCACCCAAAAATGGGATAAATAAGAATACAAACAAGCAAGAGTCATTACTTTAGTAGTCGTCGTTACTTTAGTAGTCATCATTAAGCTCACATTATCGTTAAGACTTGGATAACCACTATGAGTAATCCGAATTGTATTTAAATTCATAAATATCATACGAACAATAATTTATAATTGAATCCACAATGTTAAGATAAATAATAATTTTTAACAATTAATTAAGAATATGTAATATCAAAGATTCTTTATTATCAGGAAAAAGATTTTCCGCGTTTATGCAATTTTATTGACAAAAATATTGAATTACAGTCACTAGCATGCAAAATTGTAATTCAATATCTTTTAAAGCAATATATATTAACACAGAAATATAATAATATTCTCATTATTTTTTAATTAAATATAAATGATAAATAATGTTTATATAATTATATAAACATTTAATCTACTTAAATAAGTTAAATAACAATAAATAAAAGCATGTGTATGACTATGAAAGTTGATAATTATTTATAATTGGTTAATTTTAAATTTAATAGAAAGCAATAAACTTATTAATGCATAAAGGTTCTTGATAATAGCTTCCTAGAATTCAAATAAAATTAGTCACTTAATATTATTGCATGCATTGGCCAAAATAAAATTAATCAATTTAATATAAATAAAAAATTCATGATGGGTCCACAACATCAAGATATGATGGTGAATAAATCATTAAGTCTACTACATGTGCACATCAGTGTGTGCATCGCTAGCCACAAAAATCCCCTCATGTGCACGAAAGACCATGTATTACTAGAGTATGAAAGTAGGGTTATCTTCTTCCCTTGATAGGAATATCAAAACCTATAAATAGCTTCCAAATTCAATGATGCCATCCTAGCTACCTTAATCCAAATGGGTTTTTCTTATTAGATTTTGGTGACATCTAATGACAACCCTTTTATGTGAAAAGGATTCACCATTGCTATCGACAAATCTATACATCATATTCTTGCTCTAAGAAAGCTTAATTTAATTTTGATGATTAACAAATAATTGAAATATTATTAAAAAGGATAAAATGAATATGTATGTGTACTTAGATATTATGACTCCATATATGTATAAAAATGAAAAAAGCAAAATTTCAAAGTGTAGACAGGTCAAGTTACAAACACAAGTTGACTCAGACTATGACTTAGGTGAAGTTCCACAGCCAAGTCAACAAAGGGGGTGCATATTTCTACTGACTATTTTGGCCACAAGCGAAATCTCAACCTAATTCGAATTCACTTCAGCCCAAGTCGACTTCACCTGTAACTTCAAAGAGAAAGCAAAGTGAGGTCTCAACTAAAGTCGAATTCGTTTGCCACTTGAGTGAGGTCTCCGCTCAAGTCCACTTTGTCTGCAATTTTCAAGGCAAAAAAAGAAGATAAGCAAGTGGATAGCAAGTTCTAGCTAAAGTAAAGTCGCGACCAAGTTGACTTCATTTATCGCAAGTCAACTCCACTCATTGCAAGTTGACTCTACTTGCAACTTTAAGTTATAATAGTTGAAAATTCGAATGTTAGAGCATTAAATGCATGCCAACCACCACTCCCACGGCTAGATCTTCTTCTTCCATATAAATATCATTGAAGTATGAAAGTGAAGGGAAGTTAGAAACACAAAACAAGCTTACGCCTTTTATTATTCAAGAGCATTAAAATCATTTAAACAACTGTTAAAGTTTTGAGTACTTCTACTTCAAGTGATCTTACAAAATTCACGTAGTAAAGTGAAAATTTTCTTTTATCTATTTTATTTTGTGTTGTTACCTTAGATCGCTGTTAGAGATCGAATTCAAGAATATGCAAAATAGAGGATTAGTTTGAGTTTGTCTCACTAAAGAGTTTTGTTTGATTTGTTTGAGTTTGTCTCACTGATGGATTAGAATTAGTTGGTTGGAATTAGTCTTACCAACAAGTGATTATTATATATACCCCTAGTGCTAGAATCTAGAAGAAAGTAGATGCTCTAAATTATATTAGATATACAATAATGAAACCTAAGACACAAGAAGTTTGTACTTGGAAGAGTGGAGTAGGGAAGATTTTCCGAACCACTATATATTGTTATCTCTTGTGTAGTTTAAATGCTTACATTTTATATTCTATTTGCATCATCTCATTCTATCTCTTAGCATATTTCATTAAGGGGATTAAACTCATAAGGGGTTAATTTTATATGCTGAAAGAATTTTTCAAGAACCCAATTTACCCATCCCCTCTCGGATTTTGCCATGAACTTGAGACCAATAAAATCCTCACTATTTAATGGTTGTTTGTTACTATCGATTTTATGACAATCATCCCCTTACTTGAACACTTTAGCAATAGTTGTCGCCTATTTCTATTGTGGGTTCAGGTTAGGCAAAAAAATAATCATGCGAAATTCGAACCAACCATGCTGATAATTTTAAAACTTTTCGTATATTTTAATAATAATTTCACACCATTAACTATAAAAGAAGACCTTTAAACAAAGATTTTAATTGAAATTTCATGAAAATCATATTTTTCTAAAAATTTTATATTTGTCACAAAATGGGTTGTTTTGCATTAATTTTTAAGATATAAGATATTATCATAAAAAGGAAACTACGCATATACATTAAGAAAGCTAAAAAATCATTTAAAATATTTACTAGCATATTAGATTAATTTAAGGCCAACTAATATAATGGGGTACAAAACCCTCGATTGACATGAGTGAGCTCGAGAGGTAGTGGTCAAAGAGTAGCAAGGCCAATTAGAGTTCTCATTCTCATCTTTGGCAGCTCGGTTGAAATCGATTTTATGGCCAAAAACAAAATGAAGGATGCAAAATGAAATCAAGACAATGAACTGTCTATCAAGATTGAAGAAGGATAAATACTAGTAGAGCTTGACCATGTCGACCTCTGAATTATTAAGCTTTTGCTAATAAGGGCTGCAAAATGGGTGGAAAGATGGACAAAATGGCCGACAGTTGACGCAGGTGAAATGGACAACATTCACAACTGATGGTCGAACATCTCATGGAGCTATTGTTAGCCAGTTTAGGAGCTTGCATTCAATGATGGGATGAAGATGACACTGTTGTCTTCTCCGTAGAATACTTGCTGCTTGAGGGGAGATAAAAAATGTGAAATTGAGGGAGGGCGGAGGGAGCAACCAACTGGCTTTTGGTTACATGCCCATGTGTATAATATTTTTGTCTTCACATCTTGCTCTCATTAATTTCCCTTAATCTCAGCCTCATATCTAATTTCAATTGATGTCGTTAGAACCAAACTGGTGATCAAACTGGTTTAGTTCAAATTGCTTCGAACTGGTGATGTCAGCATAACATAATTACGATGTCATAAATATTTAATAACTTTTAAGTAATTATATATCGTTGCTGAAGTACTAAAATTATACATTTATAAATCCTAAATCTATATATTTGATTTTATGCATCATAACAAAACATGCTGGAAAATACTATTATAAAACTTTCAAAAATTCATAAGCATGCATATTAAAAAAATCGCCTCTATTAATTAACCTGAAATGTATAACAAGCCTTAAATGTTGATGCTTGACTCCTGAATTCTTCCTATTTATCACAAAGCCTTTATGAATTGTACTTCTATAAACATATATAATACAATGAAAATGAAATAGATCAATAATTATTGAAGGGTTGAACAATTAAATAATTTATAATAATATAAGAATTAAGAATAACTCATGTGTTCTACAAAAATGAAAATCATACAATGAAAAATTTATAAATAATGCAATTAACAATATCGTTCACAAATAGACAATAGTAATAAACATTGCAATAATAGCTATCTACTATAATAATAAAATAAAAAAACCACATGCAAAATGCAACTTGCAACTCATAATAAAAAAAAATTCATAATATCATAAAAATAAGGCGAATGAATACCTCAAATTTCAAAGACAAATAGTACAAGTGCTGGCCTAGAAAATCTCACTTTAGATTACATCAGAACCTATGCTATAGAGGGTGTGTTTTATTGGGGATAAAATTTTTTGATGAAAAGTTTTCAAGGTAAAAGTTATCAAGTTGATAGACAATAATGTGATCTGACAAGGGTGATAATGAGGTATAAAGAGAATAAAATTAAAATAGATAGATTAGTTGTATAGGTATTTGTGTGCAAATGATTAAAAGTAGGGTTATTTTTATAGAAAAATGTGAAAAAATAATTAAAAAATAGGATAGCTATGAAGAGTGAAAAATTTTAAATTGAAAAGTTTCAGTTAACATTTTTTGTGTCCAACTAAACACACCCATAAATTCTACAAAGGATGTCTCAAGGCTTATAATTAATGCGTTCTCTATTTTTAATTATAAACGTTTGATTCAATCAACCTATCAAACCAAACAATCAATAGCAAGTCTAAAACAAATCTTGCATACAAAATAGCTATTCAATCATTGTAAAACAGCTATTCAACCAGGCTATAAATCATTTATCGACTACTTGTACCAAAAATCTGAATAGATAATATATTTAAATAAACATTGCAAAAATAGCTACTTAAAATAGTAATATTATCTATAAAATTTAACTGGCAGTTTCCACTTTCCATAATGCTAATCTGATTATCCAAGATTATTAAAATCTATAAAAAAAAATGCTAACCTGAGTTGAAGAGGTGGCAATAGGCAAGGTCATCGGACAGAAGCAAAGTGTCGCAGGAGAAAGAGGGATGCTGACGAACACAACAGCAAAGGGATTGTTTGGCCAGAGTAGAAAACGGAGAAGGCAATGAAGTTGCTTGCCGCTCGACACTAGGTTGCTATAGCTACTGCCATCACCGAAGAAAGGAAGGAAAAAATGAGCGGAGAAAGAGGGGCGTTAACATACAGAACTACATGGGGACTATCCCGTTGGAGGAGGAAATGGAGAAGGTAATGAAGCTATCGTCGTCGGTTGCTATAGTTGCACTGGTGTGTGGCTAAGTGTGCTGCAGTTGCAGCCGAGAAAATCTCACTAATGATTAGACGATGGGGAAGAAATAGTTGACGACTAGGGGTTGGTGCTTTTGGGCACGATGGGTGGGACTATTTAAAGGGGGAAATGAAAATTGGGTGCTAGAATTGTCGATTCAAGCAATAGCAAATGGAATTTTTATTTTCTTATCTCAGTTGCAAAACCAGTCAATATTGGTTCGATCGTGCCTTCCGGTTTAACTGCCAGTTTGGTGGTTTGAATGGTTTGATGCCTTTGAATTGAATTACATACAATCAAACCGAACCATACACCGGTTCCCGATCGAACTGGTCCTACAGGTCAGTTTGGTCCGGTTTTAACAACACTAATTTCAATGGTGGTTAGGCCATGTGCACATTCGCCATAGCATGCACACGTTTGCACAAAAACAGATCCCCTACACCTTTTATTTGTCATTTTGTTAGTTTTTTAAGTATGACGTTTGATGCAGCCCTTGGTGTTACAATCCTAATTGAAATGGACTTCGTCGCCAGTAGAGTACTTGTGAGGAGTTAGTGTGGTCCTCAAGTTGTGGCTTTGGCTTCTCAGGGGACTCACAATCATTAACCACGTTGCATGGGAGTGGTGAGTGCCACCAACCGTTGGAGAAAAACCTGCAAAGTGTGGAATGAGGGGCATCTCGATCAAAACAAGCTTGTTTGGTGTTATTGGCTGACAGGTTATGAGTGCCACCAATTTGTAAGAGTCGTTCAGGATGGGTACTGCTTACCATGAGAATCGATAATTTTCACGAGACCCAACCCATGGGAATTGCTTCCCTTGGGAAAAAAAAAGGAAGCTGGGCATTTTGGTCATTTTACAGCGAGAGTATAATAACTTAAAAACGTGAGTATGTTTTATTTTTTGATAAAATTTGTATTATATATATACAAAATCTCAA
>JAXCLR010000063.1:28253411-28267931 GCA_035584095.1 Annona squamosa | reverse complement strand
GATTTTTCTCTTAGAATCAGCAAATGATTAGCTTCAACAGAAGCATAGATTATGTGGACCTCCGATTAGAAAAGCTACAGCATCTTCATCATCCTAAAATGAGGCATCTGTGAAAACTACAAAACCATCTTGTCACCAGCCTTCGTCCACATAGCAGCAAATCGTAGCTTTCTAACAATCCAACCCCTGTTTCCATCTTAGAACAGCAGCTTCCGGCTCCAAATCCGGCAACAGATCCAAGCAGTCCATTACCAGCAATGCCTCATTCTTCAAAGACGGTAACTATGAAAACTTTTTCGGTTTCAGCAGCCATAAAGTCAACCAAGTTCCGATTGGCCAAACATCCCTTTCGTTGATCTCTAATCTACTACCCATCTGAGTTTGGTAGCAGATGGAGGAGGAAAGGACTTGAGAGAGAGGAGGTGATCGGCGAGCAGAAGCACACGAATACCCCCTTTCCAAACTTTCGACTACCGAAAATACCCAAGTATATCTCATCCGTCAAGCTGAAATCAACGGTGGATATGACGCTTCCCATGAGAAAAACGTAGAAAGCGCTTCCTATGGGTTGGGTCTCAATTTTCACTTATTTTCGAACAATCTGGTTATTCCGGGACCTTTAATTAATCATAGATTTCCAAGTTGGCGAATGCCATCCAATACGCGTTAGTAAAAATGGATAAAGACGTATTTTGTGCTTGAATTCATCCTCATGCTCGTGTCTTTTTATATATATACACATGGATTTTGTAGAGGAGAGTGACACTTTCCAACTATGGGAGCCACCCGTGTAGATTTTATAACACGAAATCGGAGTACGTCTTAAATTGCAAGAGACACTTATTTTCTTACAAGGAGTACATTCAGAATTAATGTAAGAAAAAGGAATAAAGAAGATGAAAATAAGGGCCTTTGTTTGTACAATTTGTGAAAAAGTAGATTTCTCAGCGAAAAAATAAATTTAAGTAATTTGTATCAATCCAAGACATAAACAGAACCATAGGTAGGCTATGTAATTATAAAAATAAAAGGGAATTTTTCTAAAGAGTGGCAGAAAAATAAACGATCTATTTTGAGATGAAATGAATATATTCATATATTTGACCCATACTAATGAGATGACAAAATCTTTAAAAGTAAATAAATTAGACCGAAATATGGTTATTTTGGTTCGCACAGGAGGGAGCGAGATTGTATTGGTTAGCGTAAGAGCAGATGTACATCACATCGCTACAACAAAATGCTCAATAGCAACGAGATTTTTTGTTGCTATTGAGGCATTTTTTGTTGCTAACATGCATTAGCATCATAAAAATTGGGCTGCACGGTGGTTGGCATATGCCCGCTGCTAAAAGTTAACAGCAACCATTTAGGAATTGATTGCAATTTCTGCACATTCGAGTCTAATATTTTTGTTGAAAATTGTAACTACAAAGGAGTGAATTATCGGCTTGAGAAATTCATTTGCAACCAATTTTGGTTGCAAAAAATTCAATTTCAACTAAGGAGAAATAAATGATTTCGTTGCTAATCATTTGTAATCGTATTGAATAATTTCCTCTCTATTACTTTGGTTACCACCGTAAATGTTACTTTTTACAACAATATTTTGGCTGCTAAATGTAGCTTAGTATCAAATAATGGAAAAATGATTTGCACACACCTATTAGAAGATGAAAATGGATTGGCCATTTGGCCGCCCTTTCTTATGTAGCTAGCACGTTTGACTGGTACACATGTAGGTTATCTACAATTGTTTTTTTAATTGATGTCTTGTACATGTACATTTTATATAATATAGGTTGCCTATCTTATGATCTTATTTTCATCATTTCTTATGGTTTATTATACCATTCTCAAGCCGTTAATTTGTAATCAACTTATTTAAATATTTTGTTTTGATACCATTAACTAATTTCAATGAATTAGTCATAACTTGAATTAATAATTAATTAATTTTTTGGACATTTTGACTATTCTAAAAATTTTAATCTCACTATTTCTTAATAAGTATTTTTCCAGTGCAAAAAAATTTGATAAAAAATATTCTGATGCTAATAAATATTTTTCATTAATGCAAATATACTATTTTATTTTATTATTGTTAATATGTAATACTTACCATATTTCGCAACGAGATAGATTTCGTTGCAATTTATTCTTGGTGGCAGATGTGTCCTATCAATTGCAAGGAAAACCTATTCGTTGCAATTGTACATTATAGCTGCAACTTTTTGCAACAATAAGTGTTTCGTTCTAATTTATAGATAAAGTACAACCCATGCGGATTTTTGTCACATCTGTTGGTTGCAATTGCTGCACTTTGCTACACGCAGAATAGCCGAAGGAATTATTCGTGTTCAATATTGTCATAAACAAAATCTATATCACTATTGTACCCAAAATTTATATACATGCATATTTAATACCAAAATTATTTAATATAATACGTTTACATTTTTATATGAAACAAAATATGAATAAAAATATATTATTTAAAATTCATTTGCAACAAATTAAGTACAAATAATTATATATATCAACTAAATGATTATTAAAATTTCAGATTTATATATTTGATTAAGATTTCATATTTATACTTAACTATAATTAAAATTTAAAATTTATATTTAACGAAGAAAATAATTAAAATTTTAATCTTTATTCCACAGTTGTGCTACCTGAGCCCTTTATAACTTAGTCAACGACGAGTCCTTATTGTTAAAACTTGTCATGATTTGACAAGTGTCCACTTAACGAGCCCTCTGTTTGTTTTTTTTTTTTTTTTTTTTTGTAAGCAAGGCAAACATTATCTTCTTAACGTCATTGGCTGTAAAACATTTGTTCCCATTACCTAATGATATTCATCTTAGAAGATAACTGCATGACTGCATGCAATATGATTTTCATGGTTTATATCGATTCTGGGACTATATGGTCCATTTGGGAGAATGAGAAATCAAATATCTTTGTTCGGACTTTCTTAATAAGCTTTCTTAAACCATATGGTCTTGATGATGAAACACTAAATTAAAAAAATATAATAAATAGTCTTAATCCCACTTTAAGTCTTTGACAAGTATGGGAAGTCATAAATCAAAGATCGAGCTTTCACAATCAACTCGTCGGCTTATTTAAACATTTTTCCTGGACTCTGATGCACAAATGGTTCATGTATGATATCTAAGAGATGCATAGATGATGTATAATTAAAATATGTCCAGTGACTTTACAAAAAAAAAAAAAGAAAGTCAAGTGGCTGAGTTGATCGTACTTAAGCTAGCCATTAGAAAATGGATTAGAGACCTAATCCCTTAAAATCATCATTTGATTGACTTAAATGTGGTACGTAAGCCCATGCGTGTGCTAAGTTGTCTGAAACACGAGATAGAAGACGAACTGAAGAAAGTATTATTTTATAGTTATTAAATAAAAGTATCATATTATTGAAGAAAGTATTATCTTATAGTTATTAAACAAAAGTATCATATTATTGAATATTTTTGTGTTAAGTACAATGATTCGATCACTTTTAGGGGATGATCAATTTTGGCGCATGCTTTTGAGGAATATGGAAGCAAAGGATAGTCCTTCGAAGGCTTGGATTTCTTTCAATGGCTTAAAAAATAATAAAGTTTAGGAAAAAGTGTGAAACTGGGGGGAACGAATTTTTGTTTTTTGCAGAATTTTTATATGAATTTGTTTTGAGATATTGTGCCTCAACCATACAAATCGAGGTATCGTAGGTGAAATCGAGCTTATTGCGTAGGCATTTTTGAAAATTTGAATAAATGTTAGTCAATAGGCTCACTAAATACAACTGAGGCAGTGGAAAACTCCATCTCCGCACATTTCATTAGCAACGCATGTGCCTGTTGCTTGCAACTGCACACATGTAGCATAGGGAGGCATGTGGTTGAGTATGTGAGCCAGTCAATACGGTTGCTGGCCTATTAATAAATAAGTCCAAGTGAGCTCTGAGGAGCCGTTTTAGAAGGTGAGCTTTAGCGCAGGATTGTTAAAAGGAGGCATGTTCCAATTAAAGGTGTTAATGTTCATAATTAATCTGTAAATACGCTCATTCAACCCATTTATAAATGAGTTTGAGTTGAAATTTTTAAATAAATAGATTATGATTTGCCAACCAGTTCAGTCATTTAATTAAATAAACGTACTAGAGTTAAAATTTTATAACCCATCAACTTGTTTGGTAACTTGTCTAACCCATTTAATCTGTTCAACTCATTTAACCCATATATACAAATGTAAACCCTAAGAAGAAGAAGAAGAAGAAGAAGCAGGATGATAAGCTAGCAACAACATCATCAGCTCCTAATTTGTAGTAGCGATAGAAGGGAGGGCCACTGGCGATAGGATTCAACAGTGACTTTAGATTTACCATTTAAATGGGGGATTCGGTGGTGAGAACTCATTGGAATTAATCCTTCCGTTTTTCGGTTGGCAAATGCCCCAAGTGGCCCTCTTCTACCGATAGGTGGTGTAGTCCCAATTCTAATGGTAGGTGGAGAGGGAGAGATTGTCTATGAATAATGTCATGTTGGTCCCGAGTTAATGACAATTACCCGAGAGGGGAGGGGTGAATTGGGTATTTAAAATTTATCAACTTTAACAGAAACTTTTACCCTAGATTAATCTAGCCCCCTTTATGAAGAAATAAATGGAAAACAATATAGAGCAAAGAGCAGAAATAAATATCAACACACAAGATTTTATAGTGGTTTGGGCAACCTTTTCTACTCCACTCTTCCAAGCTCACACCTCTTGTGACTTGGGTTCCACTATGTATTTTGCAAATACAACTAAAGTCACTACTCTCTTCTAGATTCTAGCTCTAAGGGGCATCAATAGTACACAGCACAAGTAGGTGATGAGTTCCACTCCAATCACATACTATTTTGCTTACACTTGATCTTAGTTACCCAAATTAAATCAAGTTCAATACATTAATAAAAAATAAAAGAAAGTTTCTACACGTTACTGTTGTGTAGAAACAGTTTTGGCGTAGAGAAGAACTTATAGTATAGGCTTAGAGATTCAGCAAGTAGCTCTTGGCAGTTTGGAAGCAAGGTTCTTCTTTTAAATGTTAGCTTGATCTCTTAAAGCTCTTAGAGATGGGACTTATGCTCGTTGAATGAATTCTCAGCTACCCTCCTCATTCATATTGAATTCTTTATATAATTTGCGAGGGAATCCGAACGTTTGGAAGTAGGTGGCGTGCATTTAATGCGTTAACGTTCAAAAAATTTCTGACCTTTGCGACCCAAGTCGCAGGTGGAGTCGACTTCGGGTGCGATTTCGGCTCTCCGTAAACTTTGTCAAGTTCCGGTTTAGGTTGACTTAGTTTTGACTTGACCCAAGTCGTAGGCGAAGTCGACTTCGGGTGCGACTTCACTTTCTCAGCTTGCCTTTTGAACTTGAAATCTTTGGCGATGACTTTAATCATTTGATTTTCTTCATATTTATGTTATTCTCTTGATTTATATCTCTTTGGAACATTACCTGATTATTTACTTTGAAAACCTTAGATTCCTTTTCTTGAGTTCTTGAGTTCTTGAATCTTGAAATACATGGAAAATGTCCAAGTGTTCATGATCCAACATGATTGATTTATGCAGCCCTGCTTGCTTTGATCTTCATTTGATCCTCATTTGGTCCACGTTGTGTGTCTGAGTCAAATTGATCTTTATTTTCACTTGAATCTTGCATTGAGCCATCTCGATCTGTAAGTTCTGCACTGAAGTCGAAACTAGAATCGACTTGGTCTGCGACCTCACCTTAAGTCACAAGCAGAGTCTTGGGATGCAACTTTGGCAGCTCTCGTCCCCGATTTCAACTCTGAACGAAAATGATGCCTCGAAGTCGCTACTGAAGTTGACTTGGTCTACGACTTCACCTCAAGTCACAAGCGGAGTCAACTTGGGATGCGACTTCGGCAGCTCTCATCCCTGATTTCAACTTTGGAAGGAAATGAAGTTTTGAAGTCGCTACTGGAGTCGACTTGGGGATCGACTTGGCCTAAGTCAATGCCTGAGTCGACTTGGAAATTGCTTGACTTGTCATGCTTCATTTTCTTCATTTGTATATCCTTTAATCATCTTCACAAACATGTTAGTAACCAAAACTTACTCAAATTGATTTGTTAATCATTAAAACATTGACTTGGGTTATTTTCCACATACATCCAACATGCCATTGGCTTGAGGCAGTAGAGGTGGTGAAACTGTCGAAGGTAGCATAACCGAAAATGGTGGGGTCCGTTTAAATGGATTCAGAGGCGCTAGTGTTAAGCTCTCAACATCGATCTGGAGCCTATACTCAGAACCACATTCTATGAGAGTGGCAAGGGCAACCAACCCTAGGAGAAAAAGTAGCAAATGTGGGAAGAGAGCCATCTTGATCAAATGAAGTTTGTTCGGTGCCACTGTCTCACGGATTATAAGTGCTCATCTATTTATACGAGTCATTTTCAGGGGTGCTACTGGCCATTAGAATCGATAATTGTCACTTCTATTTTAAAACAATTTAGCTATTCTGGGGTCTTTAATTAATTACAGATTGGAAATTTACTGAATGCTGCCACCAAAGACAATAATGGGAAAAACCATACTTTTTGCTTGAATTCGCATGCTATTCGCAATCTCATCGCAAGTGCATAGGTCGTAAATTGTAGTATATAAATTATCGATCCATAGGGAATTCGGGACTATAAATTTTTCTTTTAAATGCTTTCGTGTCGGATATGGAGAAAATATAACAAATAAAATAGAAAAGTGGGAAGAGAATGTAGTAAATAGGACGGAAAAGAAATAGAAAAATGGGAAGAGAAAATTAACAATTATAACGAGTAGAGAAAATGAGAGTACGAGTACCTAGGGTCTAAGATTTAACATGCGTCTTTTGCAACGGGTAGTGGTATAATTATTTAATTTGGATATTGTTTATTAAAGGAGAACAAACCCTAATTTATCTTTGTACCTTCTCTCAAAACTTACAAAATGTATCCTAATTTTTCTTAACTACCTATTCTCATGGAATTAAGTTAATTAGAATTTATTAAGTTCTGTGGTTTGTTCATGGAATTCCTCAAGGTCATCATGCCTATTCTCATGGTCTTAGATTTTTAGGTTTAATATCTTAATTATCATATATTAGGTTTCCACATCTCGGTTCCATCACCTAATATATGAAATTATGCTAAAGTACGAGCCAATATACAAAGTAATCATTAAAATTACAAGATATTAATTAACATCAATATCCACCATAAATACATTAAAAACCCACATCACGCTACGTTGTACGTATGCTACATCCTAAGCCCTAGATTTAGGGTTTAGCCAAGCATGTTTAAGTTCAAAATAAAAATAAAATCCAAATCCATCATAAACAAAGCAATAAAAATTTAAAAGGGAAAAGATAAGAAAGCTTATTGGTTTGAAGCCCCGATGGTGTGTTGGCCGCTCCGCGCAATTCGCCAATCCTCCTTTTTCCTATACTCTCCACCTCCTTGCTCTCTCTCTTTCTCTCTCAAATTTCTGCCTTGTTGCTCGTCTAAAATCTACCTCCATGTTTTGCCTGCTGCCCCTTTTATACCTTCATATCCTGATCAGTACGCAATATGTAATTGCTTAAAATCTAATTTGAACACATATGCTAGTGGGCCCCATCTTGCTGGATGCAATTTGAATTGCATTGCAACCACCTACGTGAATCAGTTGGATTGCGTTAATGGGAATGGGTGGCTGGATTTTTGAACGGCCGAAAATTGGGATTTCTAATTAGATGGATGGAATTAATTGCTGGAGTACAATTCTTTAGACAGTAGACAACTTGTCAAAAATTGGATGGCTAATTAGTGTTGATTTTGCTAAGGGCAATGGCTGATAAAAATTGGACAGCTAATTTTCTAGACAACTTGATTATTTGAATTTTTGCATCATATAATTAACAGCTAAGATTTTGTTTAATTTCTAGACACGTTAACTTACAAAATTTTTAGCTGTTAATTTTTGTTGGGCCATACATGTAGTTTTCTGGATAGCTTGGATCAAAGATGTTGGGCAGTAGGATCTCTGATTGATGGCTGAAAATAAAAATTAGACGGTTGGGATTTTACATGAACGGTGCTGGATTGGCATGTTATAAATTCTAGACGATAGGAAATATGGACAGTTGCAGTGGCCTTGATCTTGACGTTGATGATTGGGATTAATGGACAGTGCATTTTATTTTTTGGACATGATTTAGTTGCTAAATTTTGAACGGCCAGATCTTGTGGACGTTGCATGGTTGATATGCTTGTTGTTGATCATATGCTTGCTTTAAGAATGATTAATTTGATTTTGATAATTAACAAATAATTGAAATATCATTAAAAAGGATATAATAAAATTGTCTAAGCATTCTCAGAGATTTTGTCTCTAATTATGTGTATGAAAATGAAATGTGAAATAATTTAAATTTCTAGAGTTCAAGTTCATGAATTGCAAGTTCAGCAAAGTGAAGTCTCAGCCCAAGTCGACTTCATTTGCGACTTGGGTGAAGTACCAGACCCACGTGGACTTCACCTGCAACTTCAAAGGCAAAATTCTAGACAACAAGTTTTAATAAGATAAAGTCACATCTCAAGTCAACTTCACACATCTGAAGTCGACTCCACTTGCGACTTCAACTCATAACGGTCGAAAATCCAAACGTTGGAGCTCTAGATGCACGTGAACCTCCACTCCAATGGCTAGAACCTTTTTTTCTCTATATATATCATTGAATAATGAATTTGGAGACAAGAGAAAAGGAGGAAAGAAACAGGAAAACACAAGTTAGGCTTTCATCTTCTAATATTCAAGTGTCTTCAAGTTATTTGAATAACTATTGAAGCTTCAAGCGCTACAACTTTCAAGTGTGCTTCTAAGATTATCATCTCCACATGACAATGAGCTTCCGGAGCTTATCAAATACATGTTATAAAGTGTAATTTCTCTTTTATCTATTTTATTTTGTATTGTTGCCTTGAATCGATGTTGGAGACCGAATTCAAGAAGAAGCAAAATGGGGGTTGGTTTGAGTTTGTCTCACCAATATATTAGACTTGGTTGGTTAGAGTTGGTCTTACCACCAAGTAATTATTGTATATGCCCCCTAGAGCTAGAATCTAAAAGAGAGCGGGTGATCTAGATTGTATTGAATATACAATAGTGGAACCCAAGATACAATGAGTGTGTGCTTGAAAGAGCGGAGTAGAGAAGGTTGCCCAAACCACTATATATTGTTGTCTCTTGCGTAGATTGATTGTTTACATTTTATATTCCATTTACACTCTCTCATTCTATCTTATATCACATTTCATCAAAGGGATTGAAATTATAAGGGGTTAAGTTTTAATTTACCAAAATTTTTTTCAAGAACTCAATTCACCCCTCCTCTCTTGGGTTTTGCCATAAACTTGGGACCAACACTTTCTTGCTGAAATAAATGGATGATTTGGATGCATGGATCTGGACAGTGATGATGGGCTGGAATTTTGGACCGTTAATTTCTGGTAGGCCATATCAAATGACGGTGCTGATCCTGCTTTGGACTTTTGCAAAATCTGATGGGCGGTGATGATTATTTATGGATAGCTTTGAACGGATGAGATGAATGGCTAGAAATTGGTAAAATCTGGACGGGCTTGATGGATGGCTAAATATCTGGTGGGTCCCACTTGTTGAAATTTATTTTCCTACACAAAAAGGTATAATATACTCATCAAATTTATTAATGGGTTTCAGTATAGAAAATTATTCAAACTCATTTAAATTTTGTGGCAACAAGTAAAAAATATAATTTTAAGTCAAAAAATCATAAAAATTATTTAAATTGCTTGAAATTAATATTTAATACCTAAATATTATAAAAACATGTTTTAAAGTAAATTTCACATAAAACTCTATTAATTACCCACCAAATTCGTATAAAATGCTCCCAAAGTATATTACTAATTTCCAATTATCACACGCCTGCCATTCTTTTGTTTAGCTCATATGATCCCATAGAGTGGGTAGTCTTTAGTTTCTATTTTTTAACACAGACTATTCCACTGCACCTGTAAGGACAATATGCGGAGCTGATTGAGGGCGGATAGAAATAATTGTTGGCGGGTTAATCGGTTGTTTCAAGGCTGAAAAGAAAGCTCACGCATTAACCTATGTGAAAACAATACTAACAATCAATAAGCAGATGTTGAAAATGACCGAAATATTCATGTGAATTTTTTTAAAAAAATTATGCATGCATCTCCTAATATAGTGAAACTTATACATATATGTATATATGTATATATATATGTGCATATATAGGAATTTATTTACGTGCATTCAGACTGCACTTGAATTACCCTGCAGACACCTCATCCGCCCGTTCATTTTAGCGGGTGAAATCTGTGCTGCTTGTTCAATTGTGCGTGTAGAGAGAGACAGCGAGCCGAACGAGACTGCATTTACACTTGCTCAAAAATTCAGATGATGCATTTTCCCGCTCGGTAGCAAAAAAAAATCAGGTTGAAGGTCCCGAGCCCTCCATCCTGCTTGCGCCTCCTCTCTCGCATTCGCCCTAATCCAAAGATGCATTTTCCCATATTTTCCCGCTCGATAGACTGAAAATCCACAAAAACTCACCCAAAATATTTCTTCTTTCATCTTGCCGAAAGCAGCACAACATTTGGGAGCCTGCTCATCCCTCCCATTTTGAAAACGGAGACAGCGCTACTGCTACTCCCAAATCTCCTCTTCATCAAGATTTTGAAGATCTCCGTGAAGATTTTGAATTTCTCCATTGATTTCAAAATTCTTCATCGATTTTTGTGATCGATTTCGAAGTTCTACGTCAACGGAAGGTATGGTATTTATTTTCACGCGGGTCATCTTCTCTCAAAATCTACATGCATATTATAATTGCGCAGCAAAAGTACCTCCCATCCGCATCTCCCTGATGCAAAAATTCATATGCAGATTATAACTGTGCAGCAAACGTACCTCCCATCAACATCTCTTTCACAAAAAATTTGCATGAATCCACATGCGGATTATAACTGCGCAGCAAACATACCTCCCATCTACATCTCTCTAACACGAAAATCCGCATGAGGATGATAACTGCACAACAAAAGTATCTCCCTTACGCATCTCTTTGGTTTAGGATTGACTCGAAGATCCACATGCTGATTATACCTTAGGAGAAGTGTACCTCCCCTCCGAAATCGTAGAACTAGAAAATAAGCAGGCATGTTCTATCTCAATTGTTATCATGTTGAAATAATATCGTGAAATTGAATTTATGAAAAAAAATAGCAGGCGAAAATGTTAATGGCCGTAAATGAGCGTTTGTTGGCCTTTCACATATTTTAGCAAGTTAAGCATGACGTATACGTAAAATATATATTGTTTATGCATTCATAAAAGTGGAATTGTTGAAATTGCATGTTCACATCCTGTTGAGAGTGATTATTTTGGCATTGTGGTTAAAATTTTTGTTGGTATCAAAGGAATGCTTGAATGAATAAAGGGATTACAGTTAGAAATTTGTTAAAATGCTTATTATAATGCAGATCTTCTTGTTGTTCTCTAATATTAGCTGAGAATATGGAATGATGGATTGTTATTAATTGTACATAATGTGGTTCTTTTCATGCTTTTCTTTTTATTGATTAAATAATATATCTAAGTTTTTTAATGCAGTGAGATGACGACATCAAATAGAATGACCCAAAATGAATTTGAGATGTCATCTAAAGAAAGCGGATAGAGTTCCACTCCATTGACTGCTTTTACCCCTCAAGCATCTCATGAGTTGACCCCAATTGTTGGACAAGAGTTCAACAGCGAAGAAGAAGCATATTTATTTTATAATTCATATGCAAGGTGTTGTGATTTTAGTATAAGAAAAAATGATGTCAAAAGATCGAAAGATTGAGAAATAATCTATTGCATTCTAAAGTGCTCTAAACAAGGACTTCGACAAAATGATCAGCATGCTACAAGAAAGCGCAAACAAAAAGATACTACTAGATGTGAATGCTTTACATCACCAACTGTCAAGCGTTTATCAAGTACTTTGATGCGGAAGGTCACAAGTTTCAAAAAAGAACACTCACATCGATTAGAGACCTCTGTTAAGTCTTGTTGCCTGCAATCTCATCAGAAGGTGTTAGAGTCACAATTAGACATAGTTAGAGGTCTCCGGAAGGCTAGTGTTGGACTATCAAGATCATTACAAGTTATGATAGAGGAGGCAGGGTGACGTGATTAGTTGAGATTTATAAAAGTGGACCTACGTAATGCCTTATGATTTTGATGGATGTCAAGATATGGAGGGGGTGCACCAGCTTTATTGGAGTACTTTGAAAATCAATTCAATAGAAAATCAGACTACTTGTATGATATTAAGATTGATGAGCAACATCGACTAATGTCATGTATGTGGGTTGATGGAGAATCTAAGAAGAATTATCAAATATTCAATGATGTCATTTGTTTTAACACAACTTATCATACCAATGAATATGAAATGTCATTTGGACCTTTTGTGGGGGTTAATCATCATAAGAAATCAATATTGCTTGGGGCTGGTTTATTGTTTAGTGAGAGTGAAGAAGATTTCACATGGTTGTTTCAAACATGGCTTCATGTCATAGGTAGTATACCTCTGAAAGTCATTATCACAGACCAGGATTCAACTATTACAAAGGCAATATCTGTGGTATTCCCAGCTGCAAAGCACATTTTCTGTTCATAGCACATATATAGAAAACTTCTTGAGAAATTGCAGTCAACCAACCAAAGCTATCCTCAATTTAAGGATAGCTTATTCAAGTTAATTAAGAATATAAAAGCCCTGGAGAGTTTGAAGCTAGTAGGAAAAAGTTGATGGATAATTATGAATTGACAAATCATGCATGGTTAGAACAAATGTACAATATTCGTGAGAAGTGGATACTAGCCTACACAAGGAGTAGTTTCTTAGCGGGAATGAGCACCACTCAAAGTTTTGAAAGCATAAATGCTTTTTTTGATCAATTCATTAGGTCGACCACAAATTAGTCCAGTTTGTCAAAGCTTACGAGCATGCGAAAACTAAGAGAAGAGAGGATGAGAAAGATGCTGATTGTAAAACCACCTATGGAACTCCGATGCTAAACACGAAATATAAGCTCGAGGAACAAATTGCAAAAATGTGTACTAGGGAGATTTTTTATAAGTTTCAAGCTGAAGTGGATGATTCAAGATATTATATGTCAATAGAAGATGGTGTAGAAGAGGGTAGTATTACCTACAAGGTACACAAATTAGGAGATCCCAACTATCTATGATTGGTCACCTCATGCGAGCAAGAAAAATTTGCAAAATGTTCTTGCCGCTTATTTGATTGGTGTGGGATTGTTTGTCAGCACATATTATCTATGTTTCACTGGCGTGACATTGTATCTATGCCTAATGGACATTTACTTCATCGGTGGTCACAACATCCAAAGGAGAATATTAGAGTTTTAAGTTTCATAGATAATTGTGATGTAACTAATTCACTGCTTGTCCGTCGGCACATTGCTTTCCCAAAAATCAATTTCATTCTCAATGAATTACCATCAAGTTGGGAAACTTTTCAGTTTTCAAATGCAGCTTTGGATGAGATGATAGAGGTTATGTGTTAAAATAAGTAAGCCGAAATGCTGACAAGTCCTTCGAATGAGCAACGATTAGCATTGTCATATGCAGGACAATGAAGACATCAGAAGCTAGCAATCATGTCACTGAAAATAATTCATGCACAAATCATACTAATAGAAGAGATGAAGGCAATATACTACTAGAGCCAATGACAGTTGATAATTGATCAAGTGCCCCATCTCAAGTGAAGGACTTTCCGAATAGACGGCAAACGAAAGGGCGGTCAAAGCAACGTCTAAAATCTTCTACTGAAGAAGCCACTGAATGCACAAGAAGATTATGTTGGAAACAATGTTTAAAACAAAACAAAATTGACCAAAGCATGAGTTTTGATGATTAACAAAGTCAAATTTGAGTATAAAGTGATTACTAATGATTATGTTGAATGTCTTAAGGAATGAAATCAGCCAAGTCGATTCCTAAGTCGACTTGGACTTCAACTTAGGGTGAAGTCGATCCCAAAGTCGACTCCACCTTTGACCTCAAACGAAACCTCATGGCCAGATTTGAAATTGGAAGGGGAGCAGCTGAAGTCGCAGACCAAGTCGACTCCACTTGCGACTTGGAATCCAAGTCGCAGACGAAGTCGACTGCAGCATCGACTTGGAGATGCACAGTTCCTTCCAGAGTTGATTTTGGGATAGAATATTCCGAAGTTGTAGTCGAAGTCGATTCCGGTTTGCGACTTGGGTGAAGTCGCAGACGAAGTCGACCCTAAGATCGACTTGAGGTTTTCAAAGTTCAAGACACAGGTTCAAGCTCATTTTCAAGATGAAGACTAATACAAAACTAAGCAAGC
>JAXCLR010000063.1:28206985-28253311 GCA_035584095.1 Annona squamosa | reverse complement strand
AGCTTTCAAGGGGTTAAGTTTTTAATTTACCAAAGAATTTTATAAGAACCCAATTCACCCCTCCCCTCTTGGGTTTTTCCATTAACTCGGGACCAACAGATTATGCCGTGAGTGTAAGAAAACCGTGGTTAGTCATGACAGGCAGAATTGTCCAATGTTACATACAAATGATATTGATTAATTTGGTTAAGTGAACTACCAAGGTATTTATATTTCTAATATGCATCTTAATGCGATTTCTTATTATCCTAAATTCGTTATCCTAATTTAATCTTTCTATTGCAACTTAGCATAATTACAATGACCGTGAAGATGGAATAGTTATTAGAGGGATCGTCGAACTTTATGCAACATCTAAAAAGAGTAGAAGCATGAAGGAGACACTTCAATAACTCTAACATGTGTTTGTTATTATAAATTTCTATACTTTTGTATAGAAGTAGACTCTATAAAATCGATGAAGGATGACTTAATTTTATAAACTCTTTGTTTGTTGATATAGTGTTGTGCATGTAAGGTATAAGATAAAACTTAACACGCATTTGGTTTTCATAATCCGAATGCAGATTTTTGAGTTAGAGAGATCCGAAGGTATATATATCCTGTCCATTTTATAATATGCATGTGGTTTTCATAATCCACACGCTGATTTTCAAGTCTAAAAAATCTGAGAATATATTAAGATATAATACGCGTGCGGTTTTCATAATTCACATGCTCATTCTCAAGTATGAAAAATCTAGGTATACATTCAATTTATAATACATATGCAGATTCCATAATCGCATGCTGATTTTCGAGTCAGAGAGAATTCACAAGTATATATAAATCCTCATGTTGATTCTCAAGTATAAAAAATCTGGGTATACATTCAAGTTATAATATGCATGCGGATTCCATGCTCCGCATGCTGATTTTCGAGTCAGAGAATTCAGATGTAACTACATCCTCTCGAAGTTATTATATGCATGCGGATTTTCATGTTGATTCTCAAGTATGAAAAATCTGGGGGTACCTGAGGCTATCCATTCAACACTATACATACTTCATTAACATTTATGTCATTCATTCAATCCATGCATCTGAGTCCAGTACTTTTTAAAACATGCAACCATGCTAAAGTTATATATCAACATCAAAATATATGATGTGCAACAAAAAAATATGTTGGAATGTAACAAATTTCGTAGATCTAAATGCCATGATCTTCTCCAAGACCATCATTCCCACCATCATTTGCTAAGTGTTTTCATCTTAGCTCCCCTAAGCGTGTCTCAAACACATCCATGCATTGCCGCATGTGTTTCACCTCTCTAATCAATCTTTCTATACTTCTTATAAGAAACATGGCATACCTTGTCATCGGAAGTACATGTTCACCGTTAGAATATTAGAGGGCGAGGAAGGTGCCGGTAAAGAAGGGAAGGGAAAAACAGTTGGATCATAGAATGTAGTACTAGCTTAGCTTACTTCGGGAAGGAAATCAGCAAGGGATGGAGATGAAGTAGTAGGATAGGTAAACAAGAAAGCTAACTACGATGCAGTGGATGCTGACCCATACCACTAGGTGAATCAGAATGGACTATCGCTGGAGTATCTACTACACTAGTAGGAGTATATGTTGGCATAATCGAATGACTAGAAGTTGGTGAACTCAAAACTGGTGTAGAGATGATAGAAGTAGAAGTGGATGACTTGATTGGTTATGACATAAATGAAGCTATGTGCTACATGATATCTTCCCAAAACTACAGCAACTGCGAAGAGAGATCTAGGTGAGCTTGTGTAGAAACAGCTTCTTAGCTCCTTCCTTTCATGTCTAGAAGTGATTGCTTATGATCTCCTATATTCCGCACATCTTCTTGTCACAATCCTGTATCCTCAAAGTTAGCTTCAACCTAATCTTTATCATCTTGGCTTGAAACCTCAACGTTATGCCTTGGTTTCCACTCTTGTTCCTACTCATCGAATAAATAACTCAATCTAGTCGAGACAGATTCATCAATCGTGTCAACCTCTTTGTACGTTTAGTGTTCCTCTACACTGAGATCAATGCCATGATATTGTAGGATTCTTATTATAATCATTCCATATGGCAAAGATCCATTCTTGCTAACACGACTCTTATTCATATGTTGGAATATATGGTAAGCGAAGTTGAAATGGTTGCCTCTTTCATGAGCATGCAGTAAGTGTGCATCCTGGGCTGTGACCTTTGTATAAGATCCACTCCTCGGGAATAAGTGGTATACAAAAACGTAATGGAGAAGCATCAGGTCCACAGTTTTCTACCGAGTAGATGACACTCTTTCAGCTCTCACCTTTGGATTTTTGCAAACCTCGAAAAATACATCCTATTTTGTCTCTACAAAACCTGTATACATCAAAGGATTATAAGGGATCCCAAAAACCTTCTTGAACATCCTGGACTGATTTCTATTTTCACACCCTTTACATGTGTAAAACCATCAGCACCCAAACTAGAATAAAAGTGTCTCACAAGGACTAGATAAATGTGACACTCAACATTAGCAAATGGAGCAAACTTGTGTTCATGAAACCACTTAGCGAAGGGAAAATCAGCAAACTCATCTATCAAAAATCTTCTAGACTTGACCAAGGGTCGATTCTCAATTTGTTGAAGTAAATTTCCTCATCCACAACACGATAAAAATATTTAGATGGGTAGCCATACACTTTGGCTGCTATCGTTCTTCCTCTGCCTTCCTTTTTTTGGTTGCACTTTTTAACTATTGCATCCGCTTCATCATCTTTTCCCTCATTAATTGTAGTGTCTTCCTTAATAGTCTCCATTACTTTCCGTTTCCCCCTTCTGGTAGCTGCCTCACCTGCCGTCTTTCCTTTTCCTTAATGACGACCACTACCTCACTTGCTATGGTTGCATCTTCGGTCTCTTTAGGTTTTTGTTTGCCCTTTCTAGTTGTTGCCTCCTCCTCTTCTTCTTCTTCCTCATTCCCTTCATCAAATGTGTCGAATTTCTCAATTGTTTTGTTTACTTTCTTTTTCCCTTTTCCAGTTGCTTTATCTTCTGCTTCCTTTTCTTTTCCTCATTCCTCATCAATCTTTGCTGTTTTCCGCTTTTCCCTTTTTCTTGCGGCGTTGTTGACTTCTTTTACTTTTTACTTTGTCGTCTGTTGCCACCACTTCCTTATTGACCTTTGTTATTTTCTTTTTTCCTTGTTTGGTTGCCACTTCTTCGGCTACATTTGCTACTTCTTTCACATTTTCCCCTTTCCTTTGCCCTTTGTCCCTGCCATTTAACTTCTTAAATAAAAAACATCTAAATGTTAAAAAACATGACACATCGCATATGCATGTTAAGTTGAAACGAGAAATTAAGTCAAGTTGACACATCACATATGCACGTTGTAGGCTATAGGCTGTTTTTATGGAATACAGTATGCTAACAACATAAAAAATGATTAATTGTGTTAACAGAGAAAGCAAATGTGATTTATTCTATTGGTCAAAACCGCATGCTGATTTCAGATGCATATGAATTCTTAAAATGCACACTCTCAATTTTCATAAGTACATGCTCCTAATTTTAGTTTTCATGTTAGAATGAATCATAGTTATCAAAAGCACAAGGTGCATTAAGACATGCTCATAATTCCAAAATTGCATGAAAGCAAAGATATCTGCATGCATATTATGTCATAAATTGCATGAAAGAAAAATAGTTTTTTTCTTACTTAGGAATTCACATACGAAACATGTAATAAGCATGCTGAATATGAAATAAACATGCAAAATAAGATAAAATCAGTAGTTTTTTCAAAAACTAGTCCCCTAGACATATGAATTGGCATGAAAATATTACATCAACAAACATGGAGAGCAAACATGGGATATTCATAAATTATAACTAGGCATGAGTCCGCATGCAAATTCTAAAATTAGCATGCATATTCTACCACTAAAAGCCAAAATATGGAAAAGGGTTATCAATGACTCAAAATTAGCATGCGGATATGTCACAGAGAGTGAGAATGTGAAGAAGGATTGTTACTAACTTAGAATTAGCATGAGAAATATAAAATTAGCATGCAGATTCTGCTATAAAGAGCAAGAATGTAAAAAAGGGATGTCACTAATCAGAATCAGTACGTGGAATATGAAATTAATATGTGGATTCTACCACACTTGAAATGTGATTTGTGGAATTCAAATTCAATATGCGAAAAGTGAAAAAGCATGAAGAATTTGCTACAGTTAGTAGATATTAGAAAAATAATAGTTTAGACATGAAAATTAGCATGTGAAATTAGCAGGAATGTGAACAAAATTTATCACTAACTCAAAATCAACATGCAACATATAAAATTAGTATGAGAAATCTATCACAAAGAGAAAGAATCTAAATGAGGGTTGTCACTGACTTAGAATTTGCATGCGGAATATAAAATTAGCATGTGAAATCTATCACAAAGAGCACGAATGTGAACAAGGGTTGTCACTAACTCAGAATTAGCATGCAAATAATTCTATCACAAGGAGTAAGAATGTGAACAAGAGTTGTCACTAACTTAGAATCAACACACCGAATATGGAATTAGCATATGGATTCTGTCATAGAGAGCAAGAATATGAACAAGGATTGTTACTGACTCAAAATCAGTATGAGGAATATGAAATTAGCATGTGGATTATATCATAAAGAGCAGGAATGTGGATAAGGGTTGCTACTAACTCAGAATTAGCATGCAAAATCTAACATTAATATGTGAATTCTACCATAACTGATATGTAAAATTCAGATTCAGTATGCAAAATGTGATACTAGCACACAAAATGTCTGAATAGGACATCATTCTCTTAGAATTAGAATGTATTTTATGTCAATATCAAAAAAATGACATGCAAATTCTACAATCAACATGCAGATTCTGCCTTTGATAGTACCAACACTCAAGAAGAATTATTATTGATTTGAAAACTGCATGCAGAATCTACCACATGCAACAGAAATTTGCCACATTTAGGTTCTATCGAATTCAAGAGATAGCCTATAGATATTGCCAAAGATATTTAAATGTAGGTAAGCGATACTTTTTTACCCAAATGAGTTCAACCTATTAACTTGGCAATTCATTCAAAGCTATTTAAATGTATTTAAAAAAAATCAATTAATGTTGACTTCTGGTGACTTTTGAACATATTTAGTGATCAATATAACCCGCCCTACTTATGAGCCATTACACAACCTATGTAAAGTATATAAGTCAAATTTGGAATGTTTTAACCTTTTTCATATAAACCAATTGTATCTTCCACTTGGTACTATGAAGTGCAAACTACCTATTTAGTAATATCTCTAACATCAGCATACAAACAAGAAAAAATCATGCAAACAACTTGTTCAACCACACATATAATAATTCTAGACAACTTGATTAATTTAGTAATGGCCAAACAAATGGATTTTGGAAATCTACTTCTTGAACTATGTGGAGTCCAGCTTAAATTTGTCATTAGTTTTATAAAGAAGATTAAACATTTGCATTTATCAGTAGTACAAAATCAATTTTGAAACTAGTAGATTTAAAGTTCTCATTCAATCAAAATGTAAACCTATTTAATTTTTCAAAATGACTTTTAAAGTATTATTGTGCATAACATTAACAAGTTTAAATATCTAAGACATTAATTGTAATTGTGACATTATGGATTGAGATATAATGTAAATATATATTGATAAAAAAGTTTAAAATCCAATTCGACCAGCTATCCACCAAAAATAGAAATTATTTGCATTCATTAATAAACTGCATTAATAAGATTGCAATAAACACTCGCCAGAGCTGTTGATCACCGGAGCTACTGGTCGTTGGAGCAGATGGCCACTAGAGGCTCGAGCTTATCTGAGGTTAAAGTTGCTGGTCACTAGACGAACGGACGCTGTTGCTGGTCGTTGATTTCCACTTTAGGGACGATGGACAACTGGACAAGATGGAGCTACTGCCTGCTGGGCACCGAATGAGATGAGCTGGCGCTTAGGAAGATGATCTCGTCCACTGCCGACCGGACGAGACGATTTGCTACGGGCTTGGAAGATGACCATCGACCGGATGAGACGACCAAGCTGGGAAGGAAGACAATGGAAGAAGACCAGGAGGAGGGTAGATGATCAGGAGCCCTTGATGCAAGCCTGCTATGTGATTTCGGGACTAGGGGCGATTTTGGTCAGTCGGGACTTGGAGATTAGGGCGTTGGCAGAATTGAGGAGGGACAAATGCTCAATTAAAGCACGGGCGAGATTGAGGAGGAATGAATGCTGGATTAGGGCAAATGCGAGAGAGGAGGTGCAGGCGGGATGTAGGGCTCGGGACCTTCAGCCTAGTTTTTTTTTTGCTACCAAGAGGAAAAATACATCCTTCGAATTTTTGAGCGCATGTACATGCAGTCTCGTTTGGCTCGCTGTTTCTCTCTACACACACAATCGAACAAGCGGCGTAGATTTCGCCCACTAAAATGAATGGGCGAATAGGGCATATGCAGGGTAATTCACGTGTAGTCTAAATGCACGTGAATAAATCCCACATATATATATACATATGTATGTATGTCATTATCTTGTTAGCTATTGCTAACAAATGCTAAAAAAAACTATTTTTAATTTTTTGTTTTTTAAAAAATTATGGATCTTGCTCATTTATTCTACAAAACAAAATTTTACCATTTTTGGATGTGTTTATATTTTTTATTTTTAATAATTGAAAATATTAAAATATCACTATATTTAAAAATCTATAAAAATGTATAGATATCTCAAAAATAGTAAAACTTTATTTATAAATTAAATTCATCCAAACAAAAAGTTCTATAAAAGGAAAAATAAAAATAGGTTTTCTTAGCTAGGGCTAATAAGCTTTTAGCTTTAGATAAAATAAGCTTAAAATAAGAGTTTTGTAAAAATTAAAAATAATATATTTTCTAACCGACATAAAAAGCTGTCATTTCTAACCAGAAATAATAAGCTATGTTAGATAATTACCTTTTAATCTAATATTAATTTGATGCATTTGATTAGGAAGCTTGGTCATGTCTCTGGAATATGATTATTAGGATGTTTTTGAAAAGTTAAAAAACTTTTGAATGGAAATGTTTTGTGTAAAAATTTTTGAATTTAGAGAAAAATGGTGTTATAGAGATAATGATGAATAATAAAGAAAATAAAATTAAAATAGATTAGTTATATGAGTAGTTACGTGAAAATGATGAAAAATAAGTTAGTTGTATATGAAAATGTAAAAAATAATTGAAAATAAAGTATTTATGAAGAGTGAAATATTTTAATAGTTCTGTAGAAATGATTAAAAAATAAGGTAACTTTATATATAAGGCATAAAAAAATTAAAAAAAAGAGTAATTATGAAAAGTAAAAAGTTTTAGATTAAAAAATTTCAATTTAAAATTTTTTATCTTAAGCAAATACATCCTCAACCTATATGTAAATATATGTGGCCACCATCAAAGTATGTCTAATCATTCATGCATATTCACAATGAGTAAAATTTCTAGTGATCAAAGCCAACTTTCAATGATATGGCTAAAAAAATCTCATAATAACAGTATGCATAATTTCAAACAATGAGTTGCAAAACCTAGATAGCATAACAAGGATACAAGAAATTAATGTGGAATTGATAGTGTATATAGTAGGACGATAAACCTGCCACTTCATTGGCTCTTTATTTCTTGTAGTAACATATAGAGGTTGCCATTTAGAGGGGAGGGCCATTGCTACAATGAGTTAGTGGTAGCTTCTGCTCCGGAATTAGAGATGGAGGTGTGGACTATTTGAATTAACTATGAAAAGTATCTTAATTAAAATAATAATCTTTGAGTTTAAGATAAAGGTAACCTAACTTATATAAGATACTCCACAATCCTAGTAAGTTGATATTGCACTTCTACCAGCAATGGTGATGGAAAGGGCTTTCTTTAAATACAAAAGTCGGGGTCCCTCACACACACATGCATATCAACACAAGCGGTTCCTATCTATTGCGAGTATCATAAGGAAACGTGCTGAGAGAGAAGATATAACACTCAAGACTTCGTCTACGTTTGTCAAGTGGAATTTATACAAATGAATTTACATATACTTCCACAACACATGATATCAAAGCCCACATTATGATTATTTTGGGCATTATAGATTCCATGGTAAAATACATACTTTTTTTTTTTTTGAGAAGTGGTAAAATACATACTTGAATTTATATTGCATTATACGGTACAAATCATAGAATGTATTGTGAATTTCATTCGTTTGAATGTGGGAATATAAAAAATTCATGTGATTTATTCGGATGTCGGATGCATGCTCTACTTGGAATATACATAGACATATTGTGCTGTGCCTTGAGTGGATGGAATTTACATCTTGGAAGTCCATGAAATTTATGCTTCTAAGTATGGTGCAATAGAATTTCAAGTAGCCATTCTAATCACCCATATTCATGAAATCTCCCATTTGGATTAAGCCATGGCCATTCTAAATATTGTTCCATCCTTGGAACTGTTCTTATTTTCGTTTTCCGGCATGATTGGTTAAACCCAACACCGATCTGCAGCTATAAATGGCCACGCCTAGAAGAGAGGTTTTACCTTGTTAAATCAGATTGATAAAAGGACTGCCATTGAGATCGTTGTAAAATAAAAATAAAAAACAATCCTTTTTCTGATCTGCTTTCTGACAGCCAGATTTTATATAAATATAATAATAATAATAATAATAATAATAATAATAATAATAAAGGTCTTCATCCTGGCCATGTAAAGAGGCCATGGGAGGCAGCCATTAAAGACCGGCTTTAGATGGGTTAAGACAAGCAGTTGCATGATGGATAGCCGTATGATGGGCTTCGGCCAAGCAATTATAGTTTCCCTTTTCAGTTGGAATTTTCAAACTTGGATTTTTTGGTCTAGCTTGGGGAGGCAGACGAAGACCCCCATTTCTGGTGCTCTGGCAGTCCACATAAATTTTGTGCACATCCGGCTGCCTTCGGTAGTCTTGTAGTGTACAAAATTGCTGTGCTGCTATAAAATATATGTTATTATAATAGTCATGATGCGTGAAATTAATATTAATTATTGATTAATATTATTTTAGAATACACGTGCAATTAAATTGGATGATTAATTATCATATATATTGAAAGCTCTTTATAAGCAATTGCCATGTATAAATAATTTAGTGTTTCCTATTAGGTTAAAATTAACCACATGGTTCCTTTGGAAAAAACTTTAGTCGCAATGTATTGAGATATATGCTCACATTATTCGTATTTCTTGTTTAAGTGAATAGAACATTAATTTAATAAAATTATTAACCAATTTTTATTTAATAATTTTGATTATCTATGTATTTCTAATTATCCCCAAAGGCCTAGAATACATAGTTACAAAGTTATTAAACAACAAAGGGAATGTTATTATTTACGCCTTATTGTTACTATGCAATTTATGTTTAATAAATATTGTTCATATTTATATCTTTTGTTACCCTGAAGGGTCTAAGATATTTAGTTAATCAAATTTATTAAACAAAGAGAAAATATTATGATGTCTTTATTTCTCTTGTCACAGAAATTCCATAATTAAATAATATTATATTGTAGCTTTGCCTGAAGGTAACTATAATTTAATATTTTATTAATGATTAATTAGAACCTACATAAATAAAGAAAATCTTCTTTGAAAAGGTGGAGATATCATTGGCCTTGTGCGTTCGTAGTTAATTATTGAATATTATTGCTTATCACGACATTATGGAATATAATCATGCACTATTACTTGTGCGATTAATTATAAAATTTAGCATGATTAATTGTTCATAATTGAATTGTAATATAGTAGTTTATCTAAATCATAATGGTGACATAAGCTAAATCTTTTTCTCTTATATTTGTGCCTCCCACTATTCAATCTCATTTATCTAATATCCTTACACTAAATGGATCAAATTACTTTGATGAGCATGAACAACTATTTATTACTATATGATATTTGGATTTAGATTTAGCCCTTTGTGTTGCAAAAGTTAATGACTTACTGCTTAAAAGTACTGATAGTCTAAGGCTTCAATTTGATAAATGGAAGCATTCTAATAGATTATCTCTTATGATTATAAAGAGAAAAATCTAATGAAATATCAGAGGATTTTTTACCTTGATGATGAAAGAGTCAAAACTTATCTTGACTCAGTTAAAGACAAATTTTGTGGGTCAGAAAAAGTATTGGCTAGGATGTTCGGTAACAAATTGATCTCAATAAAATATGACGACATTTGTGGAGCACGAAAATACGTAATGGAGATGGTAAATATAGCCAGGAAATTTAATGAATTAGAGATGAAAATCTCTGACTCTTTCCTACTTATATTTGTTTTAAACTTTTTTCCATCTCAGTTTTTATAATTCAAAATCTCCTATAACATACAAAAAGAGAAATTGACTTTAAACCAATTTCATAAATGTATCATCCAATCTATAGTATATTGACTTTGGTGTTGATATCCATGTTTAAAACTCTTTGCAAGCATTTCGTTCAACTAGCAATCAAAATTGCATGAGTCATCAATCTTAATGGGTCACTTGACAAAATATAAAGTCAAACTAGTTGGGAATTATAGGCTTTACCTTGATATGAGATATTTTCTAAAATGGTCTGATGTTTTCTATGTTCCATGTGTTTCTAGAAATTTAATTTCTTTGCTAGAACTTGATATAATGAGTTATTCTTATAGTTTTATAAGTTCAAAGTTTTCTTTATTTAAAGATTCTATTTTTAATAGGTGTTTGGCAAATAAAAAAATTTTTCCAACAAAAAATTTTCAATCTATATAATTATTCTATTTTTTAATTTTTTTTAAGTTGTTTTATATAACTACATTACTTTCAACCGTTCTACACAACTACCTATACAACGAACCTATTTATTTTAATATTATTATCTTTACTTTTCATTATTAAACTTATCATATGACATCATTTTTTTACTATTTTAAAAATTATTGTATAAAAGCTTTTGACTTTTCATCAAAAATTTTACCACTTCCCAAATGCACCCTTAGTTAGTACTGGAACATTGCTTAATGGTTGATATCAAATAAGTTCAGATTGCTTGTTTGTAATTATTTATTCACCTACAATGTATGTGTTGGTACTAAACATGGTTCAATTGATGAAAATTTTTCATGTTATGGCATAAAAATTGGGTTACATATTAAAAGAAAAATTTTAATATTAGTAAAAGGAGTATTAACTACTTTAGATTTTACTAATTTCGATATATGTATCAATTATATTAAAGGAAAACAAATGAAAGTTGAGAAAAAGAATGTCACAAGAAATAATGGACTTTTAGAGTTGATTCACATCGAAAACTATGGTCCATTCTCATCATGTATTGGAGGTAAAAGTATTATATCACGTTTATTTATGATTTGTCACATTATAGTTCTTTTTTTATTACTTAAAAGTCTGATTCTTTGAATGCTTTCAAAATATTCAAAGAGTTAAAAGAAGAAAAATTGGATAGGAAAATTAAAATTGTGAGGTCTGATTGGGGTGGTGAATATTATAGTGAACAAGATCAATTAGGTCAAATTCTTAGTCCATTTGCTAAATTTCTAGAAAAGAATAGTATTGACCTTAGTATACGACGTTAGAAACCCTCAATAAAATGGTATTGCTGAAAGGAGAAATCATATTCTCATAGATATGGTGGGAAGTATGACTAGCAATTCATCATTACACTTATTTTTGTGGAGTGAAGCTTTAAAAATTGCTATATATATCCTCAATAGAGTTTCCAGTAAAGTAGTTCCTAAAATTCTATTCAAGTTGTGGGCAGTTAGGAAATCTAGTTTGAGGCATATATATATTTGGGATTGTGAAGCAGAAGCAAAGATACTCGATTCACAAGAAAATAAATTAAACCTAAGGACTATCAGTTTTTCCTCGATTGGGTATCTCGAATGGCCTAAAAGGTATGGATTTTATAGTTCAACTCATAATAATTGGATTATTGAGCCTGGAACAATTCAATTCATTAAGAATAGTGAAAATAGTGAAAGCACAACTTCTCAAAATATGAAATTTGAGGAGACCAAAGATTCTCTCCTCTGTACCTCACTAATAGATGTATGAATTGAGATTATTGATCACGACATGATAGATCAACAACTAGAAATTGCTGTATAACTTGTTAAAAAAGCTAATAATGAACTCACTTTAATTCTCAGTAACATTCAAATGCTAACAATGTACAACATATTAATGAGCCAAAAAGATCTAACCAAGCAAGGAGACTGCATTGTATATTTTGAAGAATGTATTAATAATCCTTTTATTGAAAATGATCTATTGGCATTCAAAAAAGCTATTAATAGTCAAATATCTAAATTATGAATCAGTGTTATAAAAGAGGAAATAGAATTCATGCATAAAATAGAAGTTTGGGATCTTGTTACGTTGCCTAAATGGTGCAAACCAATTTCTTGTAAATGAATCTTCAAAACCAAATGGGACTCTAAAAGCAATTTAGAAAGGTACATGGTTAGACTTGTTGCTAAAGGATTCACTCAAATAGAAAATATTGTTTATGAAGAGACCTTTTGACTAATCTTTAGAATAGATTTATTTAGAATTATTTTGGCATAAGGGGCTCATTTTGACTTAGATTTACACCAAATAGATGTAAAGATGACATTCTTAAATAGAGATCTAGAAGAAGATGTGTACTTGATGCAACTAGAAGGATTTGAAATGGAAGAAAAAATACATTAGTACGCAAATTAAAGAAATCCATATATGGATCTAAATAAGTTTACCAATGGTAATATTTAAAGTTTAACAAAATTATTATTTTTCTTTGAATTTATAGAAAATATTGGTGATCAATATATATATATATATATATCTAGAGTTAAGTGAGAACAAGTTAATATTTCTAATTCTATATGTGAGTAATATTTTACTTGCTGCTAATGATTCAGGTTTCTTGTATAACACTAAGAGTTTCTTTCTGAACATTTTGAAATGAAAGATATAGGTGAGGTATTACATGTCCTACGAATTGAAGTCCATCAAAATTAACCTAAGAAAATTTTGGAGCTCTCATAGAGGACTTATATCAATAAGTTTTTAAAAAGATTTGAAATGTTCAACTGTTCATCACATGAAGTATAATTCTTTAATGATAATGGTAGCATTAGTGTCTACAGAATGAGATTGAATAATAGGAAATAAAGTCCATCACATATGTCTCTATTCTTGAGGGCATGATTTGTTTCCAAGTTTGCACATGTCCTAACATCAGCTATTCAGTGAGATTATTTGGAAGATATTAGCGTAATCCATGAATGGAAAATTCAAAAGCGGTAATGAAAGTGATTCGATATCTCTAAGAAACTAAAGATTATAAGTTCATATATGGGAAAACTAATTAATTAGAAGTGGTCGGTTGCATAGATTATGCTAGTTGCATAAATAATAGAAGATCCATGCCAAGCAATGTTTTCTTATTGGTTGGTGAAGCAGTTTTATGGAGGAGTGGAAGACAGCACCATGTGGTTGACTCTACTGTGGAAGCTGAATTTGTTAGCTATCATAAAGCATCCTTTTATGCATTACGGTTGACGAAATTCATCTTAGAGCTTAAAATTATAAATTTATTTCTAGACCTTTGACAATCAATTGTGACAATTCGTTAACAATTAGCTTCTCCATTTATAGAAGAATTACTGGTGTTAATAAACATATTAACTCTAAGTTCATGTTGATATAACAAAAATTAATAATCATTTGATATTGGTAGCCTTTGTTATTATTGCTAACATGATTGTTGTCCTACGCTCAAGGCGCTAGCGCCTAAGGTTTAAGATAATCATTGATGTAATCGATATATTTTTTGAGAATTTATATAGCATGATTATTTTCTTTTGTTGCATTATTGTATTTTATTAACAATTAATGTGTGGTTGGAAACAGAAGAACAAGCCTATTCAACATTAATGCGAGATATTATTGAAAACACATAACTGTAAATCCGCTAATATGAACTTAATTAATCAAGTTTGTTAATTTCGTGGTTTGTTGAAGGAAGTATATTGCATATTGCATATAATCGTCATGATCCATTTTGACAAATTTTCTTAATCTCAGTGTTAAAGTAGAATTGTGTATGTAACAATGGGGCATGTTTTCGAAAAAATTTCAAATATTAAATCTAAAGATTGTCTTTTGCATATAATTTTTTGTATTTATTATTTTAAATTAGGACAAGTTTGAGAATATTAGAATTACTTGCATAATGTGTCCTAACTAAAATAATAGTCTTTGAGTTTAAGCTAAAGGTAGCCGAGCGTATGCAAGATATGTATGCAATCCTAGTAAGGTAGTATTGTACTTCTACTAGGAATCATGATGTGAATGCGGCTCTAATTAAATAGAGAAATTTAGGTTCTTCTCTCACACACATACAAACACAAGTGGTTTCCATCTATTGCGAGTTTCATAGGGAGAAGTGCTGAGAGAGAAGATCTTGCACTTGAGGCTTCGTACATGTTCTTTAAATGGAATCTATATAGATGGATTCATATATACTTCTGCATCATATGATTTTCAACATGAGCTATTTATTTAAGTAGTTAATGGATGGGTTTTCACTTCTTATAAAACCTTATAGGTTAATATATCAATGATGTTAATCCTATCTTATAGTTACTTTACCTTTTTAATCACCTCACTGCGTAATCTGCAACAATGAAAAGGAAGAAGATAATCTGCATATCTTTTGGACATGTTGTCAAGTTCAAGAAATCTACAAGAGTTGATTTTTTGAAAATGTGGCTACAAGAACAATTAATCATATGTTGGACATTCTTCATCTTATGGCAACTAATGAAGGTAAGTATCCCTTCGTGCTATATCTAATTACATGTTGGAAAATTTAGCATAATAGAAATAGCCTACTTGCTAATCGAAAGCCTTTTTATTTAGTGAATGTTGTGCAATGGGGCATGAACTATTTGAATTATTTTCATTCTATTATCTGTTGGCATGAGGACCTATAATGATATTTGATAGTCTGACTAAAAGGATTAGACCAAGGATTGGCTTTGTTAAATTAAAAGGTGATGAAAAAATGTCTAGACGATGGGATATGGTGAAATTATAAGGGATAGTTTAGGATCTTTTGTACCACACCAACATGGATGGAAGTGAAAGGCTTACTTTTGGGGGTGAAGTGGCTTGATGGAGATTGGTGGGGAAAAGGTAGAATATGAAAGTGATTCTATTTTATTGATTAAATGGTTAAAAGGGGACGAAACTATATGATCAAGCACAGTTGATGAGATAAAGAGTTTGAGGACTAAATTTGGCAAGATTTTCTTTTTAAATTTTTTTAGAACAGACAATTTATGTGCTCGTAAATTTGCCAAATGGATTTTGTTTATGGGGAGTAGAGAAATTAGTTGGAGAAATGAGCCTCCTAACTGTATAGAGGATGATTTTTGTAAAGAGTTTTTTATTTTTTGAGTAAGGTGTGGCCTTTCTTCCTTATGCCTTTATAAGGAAATGAGATACATGATGATGAGAGCCACTCTATCCTTTCTGTTAGGTTGTAATCTATTATATTAAAAAGAAATTCTACCAGGACCCAGCCTAGACGTCATTGGTGGTGGAGGTGACCTAGGTTTAATCAATTGAGGTTTTACAAGGCTATTACATGGAATGGACCTTGATGAACTCTTCACTAGAATAGACTGCTCCTTGTAAATTGGAGATGAAGTACTTGTGAATAATGGATCATTTGCTAAAGTAGTTGAAAATGGTGGGGGATTTGATAACTTCTTAACAAGATAGATCAATGTTGGTAAAACCGAACTAGTTAACTAACCCATCAATGAACTAGTTTTTATCCAACTAGTTCAATCACTTTTAAAACTGAATTAAACCATATGTTATTAATTTATGTAAGATACATTTTAAATTAATAAGCTAAAATTTAAAGATTATATCTAAAATAATCCAATCATTAGAGTTAGAATTTTTAGAAGATAGAAATTAATGTATTTATTTTTGAAATGTAGACCATATTTTTTCCAATACTAAAGTTTATTATTGTTTTAATTTGATCTTTTATAATTTATATACTAGTAAGGAAAAATATTAGAAAAATCTTAGTTAAATGATCAAATAAAAAGAATTTTAAGTGAGTGACATATTTTTACACTTTTAAGTAAAAAATATTTTCATTCAAGCAAAGGTTCTATACGAAATTATTTAATTATTACACGATCTAGAAATTTTTGCTTAAATTATTTGGATAAATTATAGAATATTTTCAATAGTTTGAATTGCATAAAGTTCTTGGATGCACACGAGTTTCACTACTAATAAAGCATTGAATTTATCGTTGCATCTTCCTCAAATCAAGGAATATTCATGGCTCGAAAATAATCGCAAATGGCAAACATTCTCCTCCCATATCCACTGGTGTAACCTTATTCGGGGGACATCAATCCTACACTAGATTGACAGTTTTTACCCAGAAGCCAGTCATCTAAGTATGGATCCCATCTTCAGAAGCAATAAGATCTAGGCAGCAAGCTTCTATCAATCTACAATAGCATAGTCCTGCACTACAGATCAGCAGTAGAAGTCCATTTGCATAATCTTGCATCGCCAGCCAGTGGCATATCTTTTCCCATAGCAACATTAGGCAGGGGATTTTTCAAATAATGAAGCAAGTCAGTTAAACAGAACAAATTGAACCACTTTGAACTAGCTCGTGAAATTGGTTTTGAGCGGTTTGATAGAGAGAACTGGAACAGGGGTGGATTAGATTGGCCATAGTACTTGTTCCAGGTCGGATCGGTTGGACCATCTAGTCTCATCCGATTCTTATAACACTGAGATATTTCTAACGTAGTCGTCTTCTATGTTGGGCAAGTGTTTACCTTTGGTCTGTGTCGTATGGATTCTGCCTTGATGGCTTCAACGTCGTTTGAGTTGAATCTGTTTAGGCTTGGTCAGCAACGCGTCAAATATGGGGATATTTGAGTACGTTTGGAAAAAGCAATTTTTGTAGGCTGCTTCTGCTAACACTTCCAAAACTCAAGTTTCGTGATATTTATGTCAACTACTCGACCACCAAATGATCATTTTATTTTTGTCATAGAAAGTGCTTGTTATATCATCCCAATTCGCGGTTAGGCCTACCATTCGCATGTAATAAAATTCTACCACTGGTACGATATGGCTCTTGCAAACATGAAAACTTCATTATTATTAGCTTGTTTTCTAGGAAAGACCATTCTTTTCGATGTAGCAAAACGCTTTAAAGTTTTTGAAAAGCTCTGTCGCCATGAGATAATTCACGGCCATGATGACAAAGATTGGTCAATCTAATAATCTGATCTTATTGAAAATTGTAGCTATATTTAAATAGAAAGATAAAATTCCAATTATACTCATGAATTTTGCCCATAATTTCACTTACACCCATAACCATTCAAAATTTGCTTTTATAACCATATATTTTTCTTTTAATTCCACTTATATCTGTACCATCAGCTAACTACCAACCTGCAAATTTTTTAATATTATAATATTTCCAAGTTTCCAAATTGCCCATGCTTTCGTATAAGCGACCAGTCATGCCAAATTATTTTCATGCTTTCCTAGATTTGAAGGAGATGATCGAATCTACCCAACTGAATTTAATGCTAACATCTTATTTGCAAATGATTAGGGCTGATGGAATTCACATAGTCGTACTCCTGATTCCAGTCCTAAACCTTTTTCATGGCCCATCAAGAATGGCAATCGAATCCCAAAATATAGGCTATCCCATCAAGGGTGGCAATCGGATCCCAAAATATGGGCTATCCCATCAAGAGTGGCAATCGAATCCCAAAATATAGGCTATCCCATCAAGGATGGCAATCGGATCCCAAAATATAGGCTATCCCATCAAGGATGGCAATCGAATCCC
The DNA here is from genome assembly GCA_035584095.1 of Annona squamosa. Lineage (NCBI taxonomy): Eukaryota > Viridiplantae > Streptophyta > Magnoliopsida > Magnoliales > Annonaceae > Annona > Annona squamosa. Next base: position 28,235,275 of record JAXCLR010000063.1, on the reverse strand, counting down.
AAAATATGGGCTAGATATTTCAAATAGAATCTATGCATAATGTGATCTTTTGTTATGGTGAATGGCGATTTGGGGATGATATCTTTGGTGGAAATAGAATTTGAGACCTATCGTTTGGCCTCTATTATAATCCATCGTCTTAAGCATCATCACCCGAACAAATATTGAAACTTTTATATATAAATGGCACGATCTTGTTGGCTATTGCTAACAAAGCTTTAAAAAAAATTATATATTATCTTTAATATTTTACTTCTTTAAATAAAACTATAAATCTAGGCATATTTCAACAAAATTTTTGCCATTTTCAGAGATGCATTTATATTTTTTATTTTAAACGTGGTCATTTTTAATAATGATTAAAATACTCCTGTGTTTAAACAACTATAAAAATATATACATATCCAAAAATAGTAAAACTTAATTTATAAATTAAATTCATCCAAATTAAAAATTCTACAAAAAAAAAATAGATTTTTTAGCTAGGCTAACAAGATCTTGTCTATCGGTCAAATGTACCTAAATAAGAGTTTTGTAAAAATAAAAAAATAAAAAAATAAATTTTCTAGCCAATAAAAAAGGTTATCATTTTCGATAAAAAATGATTAGCTACCTTGGATAATCACCTGTTAATTTAACATTTGTTTTGTGTATTTGATCAATATATTTGGTCATGACTCTAGAATTTGATTACTAGTACGTAAACATATGTGATCATAATAATGGTATATATGGCTCAAAAAAAACTCATAATAATGGTATGCCTAATTTCAAACAACGAGTTGCTTAGCATAGATAGCATCACAAGAGTACAAAAACCTAATTTCTATTTTATACAAACCAATCAACTCATAATGCAATAAGTAGAGTTGGGATTGATGGCGTATGTAGTAGGACAATAAATCCACTACATCATTAGCTCATTGTTTCTAGTAGTGATATATAATGGTTGCCATTTAAAGGGGAGGGACATTGTTGCGACAAGTCTATGGTGGCTTATCCTCTGGAATTAGAGATGGTGGTGTTGGTTGTTTACTTAAGAAGTTAATGGAGGTGGTTTTTGCTTCTTTATAAAACTTGTACATTGCACAATCTCTATGCTATTAATCCCCTCTAATAATTACTTCAGTTTTTCAATTCTACCAGGATGCTGCCTAGATGTCCTAGGTGGTGGAGGTGACTTGTGTATAATAAATTGGGGTTTTGTAAGGCAATTACATGGAGTGGGCCTGTTGAACTCTTCTTCTTGTAAATTGGAGATGAAGTACAAGTAAATAATGGGTTGTCTCCTAAAGTAGATGAAAAAATGGTTTTGATATCTTGTTAACAAGATAGATCAATATTGTTAAAATGAAATTGGTTAACAAACTGGTCAAGGAATTAGTTATGGGCTAACTAGTTTAACCATTTTAAAACCTAATTTAATTGGTTTGTTATTAATTTATGTAGGATACATTCCAAATTAGTAAGTTAAGATTTAAAAGATTACATCTAAAATAATTCAATAATTAGAATTAGAATTAGAATTTTTTAGAAGTTAAAAAATAATGCATTTATATTTTAGTTGTAGACCACATTTCTCCTAATGTTGAAGATTTTTGTTGTTTAATTTTTAACATTTGTATAACTCGGTCCGGGTAAGTGTGGGTTGATCCACTGGGTACCTATGGGTCGGTTTGGTTCCAAAGAACCTACTCATAGAGTCAATTCGTTTTTATCGGTAAAACACCCGTTTAAATTTAGATAGGGTCGATTCCAAGTGCCAAGTACCCAATATTGACCTAAATTATATAATATTAATATTATGCCATGTATATATAATGTTTTACTCCTAACCCTAAATCGACACACCGTCCCTACATCTCTTCGTCATCTGCCTCTCGACCGACTCCCCTCTCCCTTCCGAACCTAGCAATTTGACGGAGAGAGCATCACTGTGTGCATCGCTTCGACAACTCCCCACCTGCTGCGCCTCCACTCAACACCCCATCTCTCTCTCTCTCTCTCAAAAAATCTAGCTTCCGACTCGACGCCTCTTTCTGTTTCTGTCTCAATTTTGATGTTTCCCTTTGCCCGTCTCCAGACTTCAACTCTCCTCTCAGCATATGCAATTGAAGTGCCGATTAGCCTTGCCCATCTCTCTTCTCCAGATTCTAGCATTGGCAAGAATGCAACTCTAGCTGCAACTGCTATCAATCTCCTCTTCACTTCTTTCAATGAAAGAAAAATCGACGAACAATTAGAAGAAAACACAAGGGTATCTCCTTTTCTTCTCACTTGCTTAGCTACTCTTGCTGTAGGCTATCATACCCTCGTCAGCTAGGTTTCATTTTTTAAAGAATTTTTGGGGGATGCTTGTCAATTTGGCAGATATTATTGCTCAAATGTTCATGTGAATGTCATTATCGCAGAAATTCTAGAGCTAACAAATAGCATAATTGTCAAATCTAAGGAGTTTCATGACTATGTGGCACTAGTTCCTTTGTACGATTTACATTTCCTCTTCTTGGAAGTGATATGCTTTCAATTTTGCTCAAACTATATAGTTACAGATGCAAAGACTTTTAATTTATTATCTGTTTAATGTATCCCCACTGATGATGCGTTGAGCGTTTCAAATGGGAGCCCCAACCCATGGGAAGCCTTCCCTTTGAGAAAAAAAGAAGTAGGGGCATTATGGTAATTTTATAGCATGAGTATATTTGTTTAAAAACGTGAATATGTTTGGTTTTTTGATAAATTTTGTATTATATATGTACAAAATCTCAATCTATTCCATTCATTTGCTGGATTAACAACTAAAACGTAAGTAAACATAATTTTTCATTATTTGACAATTTTTAAAATTATTTGTGTTTAAAAAATTATTTTTTAATAAGATTTTTTTATAATTGGTAAAGTCGAAAAATATATTTTATATTAGGATTTATGTTATATTATTTAAAGTTAATGCAATTAAGGTACTTTCAAAAATAACAATTTCATTTTTTTTTTGATTTTTTGAAAATTTATTAATATTTTTTTATTTTTCGAATATAATAGAATCTAACCGCATCTAACCGCATCTAACAGCTTTTAATCACATTTAATTTTTGAAATTAATAAGTTAATCCTAATTTAACACCTTTAATATGATCCTAGGCTCCTTACAAGGTCATTTATACCTTAATAACGGAATTCGAAACCTAGATAATATGATTTAGGGTGTGTTTGGGAATGAGTAAAACTTTTGATGAAAGTTTTGAAGAGTAAAAGTTGTCAAATGATGTGATATGATAGGAGTAAAGATAATAAAGTTAAAATAGATAGGTTAGTTGTGTTGGTAGTTGTGTAGAAATGATTTATATAGGAAAATATGAAAAAATAATTAAAAAATATAATAGCTGTGGAGAGTGAAAAGTTTTAACTTATATTTTTTAATCATTGGCAAACATACCTTTAATGAAATCACCTTAATCTAATAGCGTCTAACAACATCAATCCACATCTAACTATATCTAATTTTTTAAATTAATAAATTAATTCTAATTTAACACCTGTAATATGATCCTAGACCCTTATAAGGTCATTTATACCTTAATTATGGGATTTGAAATCCAAATAATACGATTTAATAAACTCACTTTAATCTAACAACGTCTAATAACATCTAACCACATCTAATTTTTGAAATTAATAAGTTAATCCTAATTTAACACCTGTAATATGATCTTAGGCCCCTTATAAAGTCATTTATATTTTAATTACAGAATTTGAAACTTAAATAATACAATTTAATGAAATCCACCTTAATCTAACAGTGTTTAACTATATCTAACCTCATCTAATTTTTGGAATTAATAAGTTAATCTTAATTTAACACCTGTATTATGATCCTAGGCCCCTTATAAGGTCATTCATACTTTAATTATAGAATTTGAAATTCAGATAATACGATTTAATGAAATTACCTTAATGTATCAATGTCTAACCACATCTAATTTTTGAAATTAATAAATTAATCCTAATTTAATACCTATAATATGATCTTAGTCTCCTTATAAGGTCATTTATACCTTAATTATGGAATTTGAAACCCAGATAATACAATTTAATGAAATCACGTTAATCTAACAGCATTTAATCGCATTTAACAACATCTAAAAACATCTAATCGCATCTAATTTTGAAATTAATAAGTTAATCCTAATTTAACACCTGTAATATGAGTCTAAGCCCCTTATAAGGTCATTTATACTCTAATTAGAGAATTTAAAACCCAGATAATAGAATTTAATGAAATTCACCTAAATCTAATAGCATCTAACAACATAACCATATATAACAATATCTAATAATATCTAACAGCATCTAACCATATCTAACAGTATCTAATAGAATCTAATAGTATCTAACAATATCTAAAAGGATTTAACAACATTTAACAATATCTAATTTTAATATTTTAAAATTTTTTTACATAATTTATGTTTTTTGTTAAATATCTAATTAATTAATTGTATTAAGCTATTTTGTAAACTCAATGGGATAAATATGAAAATATTCGTGGGAATAGAACAATTTAATTTGAGGAATAGAATTATCATAAATATTTAATTTTTGATCCCCCCATTGAATAAAAAGTAATTTTTTTACTTCAACTTAAATTTGCAAATAGGAAATAGAACAATTTTTTTATTCTTTAATTTTTTGATTAAACTTCATGCTAAAATAATAAAATTTTAATAAGAATAAATTTTACTTTAAAAATAAAGATATAATAAAATTCTAGCCAAGGCGGGCCTAGGTTGGGCTTGATGGTTGGGCCATAAAGGGGTGGAGACTAGTAGGCTTTGAACATAGGCCCAAGCCCATGTGGAGAAGAGAAGCAAGCCAGGTGTTGTTTTGCAAAAATTTTCAGCTTAATCTATTTGCAAAATATCTCTAGATAGGGGCTTTTCTGTTAATTTTACAACAACTCATCTTCTTCACCAAACCATCGAAACCCTAGTTGATTGCCCCATGACTCATCATCACCAGCTACCGCCCAATACCACAGTTGGCATCATAGCTCCATATCCGACATCCAAATCGTCGTCGACACCCGTGGCGACAACGACGGCAATACCAACCATGCCCTATCCAAAAGAAGATCTGAAAAATCCATCCGAATCACCCTAAATCATGCCACTAGATTCATCGGGTTGCAACAAAAAATGAAAAGCAAAACAACAATGCTGAAAAAGTAAAATGAAATAAAAAATCAATGGTATTCTATATGGACAACGAAGCAAAAATCTGACAAAATGGGAGAAGAGGTGCGAGTAAGCATCTTCTCCTTAGATCTATCTATGGTTGTCATCTATGACTGTTTGTATCAAATCCAACAGCCATTCAAGTTGCTGGCAAAGAAGGAGATGAGCTTCTCCATTTCTCCGTCCTTCTCCATCCTATCTCACCGCAACACCTAAGCCAAAAGATAACCCATATCCTCAAGCCCAAAATTTTTGATCTATCGAAAATGCCTTTTTTAATCCTGACCGTTCAAGAGAAATTGATAGCTGGAGATGAGCTTCCCATGAGAAAAACATGGGAAGCGCTTCCCATGGGTTGGCTCTCTTCAAATGGAGGAGTCCACCGGTGATCTCCACCTTTTAATTGCCATTTTTGTCAGTATTTTATAATGTAATTTGATGCAGTCGTCAATGTTGCAATCCTCATTGAAATGGACTTCTTCTCTAGCAGAGTACTTGTGATTAGTTAGTAGTGATCGTCGGGTTGTCGACTTGTTGTTTTGGCTTTGGCTTCTCAGGGGACTTGCAACCATTAACGACCGTGTGTGGGAGAGTGGTGACTGCCAATGGCCCCAGGATGGGGGCATCTCCATCTCCATCAAAACCGTGCTTAGTGCTATCGGCTTACAGACCATAAGCGTCAGCTATTTGTAAGAGACATTCGGGGTACTGCTTGCCGTTAGAGTCGATAATTTCCACTTATTTTCAAACAATCTGGTTATTTTCGGACCTTTAATTAATTATAGACTTCGAATTTGGTGAATGCCATCAAATGATCACAAGTTAGCGAAAATGGAAAAGGCCTATTTTGTGCTTTAATTCATTCTTGTGCTAATGTCTTTTTGTTAACTCAAAACGATTCCAGTGCAGATATGTAAACGTAGAATTTGCAGAGTACAGTGATACTTTCCAATTATGGGAGCCACCCGCGTGGCTTTCACAGCGTCAAGGTCGGAGTACGCCTTTCAGCGACGCTCTGAAAAATGTGCTCCCAAACCAACTCCGTTTAGTATCCTCGTAAAGAAAAAAGTCATATTAATATTATATCTGAAATTGATATATTTCAATAAGAAGATAATTAAAATTTTAATATTTATTCAACAGTCCTGAATGTTAAAATTTGTCTTGATTTGACGACTGTCGACTACTCGAGCTCTTTTTAATGTAAGCGAGGCAAACATTATCTTCTTAATTTCATCGATGGTAAAACATTTGTTTCTCATTCGCTAATGATATTCATCTTAGAAGATAACGCAATTGATTTTCATGATTTATCTCTATTCTAGGATTATATGGACCATTTGGGAAAATGAGGAATCCCGTATTATTGTTTGGACTTTCTTGATAAGCTTTCAAACCAGTTGGTCTTGATGATGAAACAATAAATAAAAATATAATAAGTGGTCTTAATCCAACGTTAAGTCTTTGAAGTTTGGGAACTCATACATCAAAGATCGATGTTCCATAACTCGTGGGCTTATTAAAGCACTTTTCCCAGACTCTGATGCATAAACGATTCATGGATACATGAAATGCAAGAGATGCAAAGGTGATGTATGAATAAAATATGTCCAGTGACTAGTTGATTTTACTTATGCTAGCAATTAATTAGGAATTTTTTTTGATAGGGCATTAATTAGGAAACTGATTAGAGACCTAATCCCTTAAAATCGTCGTTTGACGGACTTAATTGTGGTACGTCTTTGACACACTTTTTCTGCTATTGATCTGGACTTAAATGCATATGGTTGGAAAAAAATAAAAAAAGGTCCAATTAATCATGCATATTCACCGCGAAGAACTAAACTTTTAATCCAAACACGTGCGCAGTTTCAATAATTTCAAATAATAAGCTGTATAGCCCAATTACATAAGAAGAAGAAGGGAAGGGTAACTTAAAATCTTTTATTGGACGCTAACTCATGACGTTGTGATTGTAGTGTAACTAAAAATCACCTAGGGTAGATCTGGAAATGGATGGAATGTGCAGCAGGATGATAAGCCAGCAACAACATTGTCACCTTCTTATTGTTAGTAGTGAAAGAAGGGAGGCGCAGTGGGTATAGGAGTTAAAAGTGACTTCCAATTTACAATTTAAATGGAGAACTCCATGGTGAAGTACTCATTGGTTCCTTCTGTTTATGGATTCGCATTTGCCCCGGGTGTCCTTCTTCTAGTAACAGGTGCCATTATAATAGGTGTCCAAACTATTAGGGGGTACTAGTTTATGGAGGTCTGGGGGGTGGTGGATGAATACCATTGATTTGAGGTGATGTAGGTGGTGAAACAACTGAAGGGGTACCGGTGTGTTGGGGAGTAGGGGGCGGTGAATGAATACCATTGACTTGAGGTGGTGAAACTCTCAAAGGAGCACCGGCATGCAGGGGAGTAGAAGGTGGTGGATGAATACCATTGACTTGAGGCGGTGGATGAATGCCATTGATTTGAGGTGGCGGAGGTGGTGAAACTATCGAAGGGGTACCGGTGTGTGGGGGAGTAGGAGGTGGTGAATGAATGCCGTTGACTTGAGGTGGTGAAACCCTCAACGGAGTACCGGTGTGTGGGGGAGAGTGGGGTGGTGGATGAATACCATTGACTTGAGGTGGTGGACTAATGCCATTGATTTGAGGTGGTGAAACCCTCGAAGGGGCAGCAGTGTGTGAGGGAGTGGGGGGTGGTGAATGAATGCCATTGACTTGAGGTGGTGAAACCCTGGAAGGGGTACCGGGTTGTGGGGGAGTGGGGGGTGGTGGATGATTACCATTGGCTTGAGGTGGTGAAACCCTGTGTGGGGGAGTGGGGGGTGGTGGATGATTACCATTGGTTTGAGGTGGTGAAACCCGGTGTGGGGGAGTGGGGGGTGGTTGATGAATGCCATTAGATTGAGGTGGTGGAGGTGGTGAAACTGCCGAAGGTAGCATAGCCGAAAATGGTGGGATCAGTTTAAATGGCCCCGGAGGCGGTGGTTCTGAGCTCTCAGCATCGATCTGGGCCTTACACTCAGAACCACATTCTGTGGGAATGATTAAGGCGACCAGCCCCAGGAGAGAAAGTAGCAAACCTGGAAAAAGAGCCATGTCGATCAAATCAAGTTTGTTTGGTGCTACTGTCTCGCGGATTATAAGCTATTTATAAGAGTCACTCACGGGTACTGCTGGCCATTAGAATCGACAATTGCCACTCCTATTTTCAAACAATCTGGTTATTCTTGGGTGTTTAATTAATTGTAGAATCGAAATTTGCTGAATGCAGCCACCTGCCATGAGCGTTAATGGAAACGGAAAAAAGCATACTTTGTGCTTGAATTCGCACGCCTGATATTCGCATAGTACGCGCCTTCTGTCTTGCGCTTAAGTCATATGATCCCACCGCGTGGCGGTCTTCAGTGTCTTTTGTTTAACGCAAATTATTCTACTGCGCCTGCAGGACAAATATATGGAGCTGAAGGTGCATAGAATTAATTGTTAGCCGGATAATGGGCCGCTCCAAGGCCGAAAAGCAGGCTCAAGCATTAACTCATGTGAACAAAAAATACTAATTATAATAAATAAGCAAAGGTTGAAAATTGCTATACACGCATCGCCAAAAAAATTTATATATCAATGGCATAATCTTGTTAGCTATTGCTAAAATATGCTAAAAAACCTATTTTCTTATTTTTTTTTACTTTTAAAAATAAAACTATCAATCTATGTGTATTTGTTCGGTCAGGAATGCTTATATGAAACCCCCTTCTCTGTAATACTCTTTATTTTTAATATTGATATGGTTGATGGAAAATTCACTTCTTCCATTGTGCTTAGCACCATTTATATTATCATGAAAATCCTTATATTTATCTTATATCACTATATATGAGCTCCATCTACAAACATATAAAATCAAAGTACTAAAATAATGTAATACTAAAAATCAAGTTTTACATAATATTTTTGATATTTAAACTATCTACAATATCATTATTATATTGATAAATGATTTTATGAAGTATTACTACATTCTAATATATATAAATAGATCTAAGAATTTTCCCTAATTATACATGAATGTACTGATTTTGAGCAAATGTGGCTATACACATATTGAATTTGGATAAAACTTGATCTAATAGCTAAATAAATAATGTTAAATACAATAAATAGATTAGATTTTTCATTAAACACTAAAATCTTAAATTTCGAAAGGGTTACATAGAACTGCTTTTTTGTAACCCGATTTCATAGAAGCAAACCTGTTTTATTCTATAAACAAAATTTTATAATTTTTGAAGATGTACTTATATTTTTTATTTTTAATATGGTCATTTTAATAATTGAAAATTTCAATTATTAAAATACTTCTGTATTTAAAAATCTATAAAAATATATCCATATCTCAAAAAGTAGTAAAATTTCATTTATAAATTAAATTCATCCAAATTAAAAGTTCTATAAAAAGAAAAAATAAAAATAGGTATCTTTGTAAAATTCCAAAATTCTTGATGATTTTCTAAGTTGATGTAATATGAATGGATGAATCAAGATTTAAAAATTATATAAATTTGGATGTTTTATATTTATCAATCAGCAGTTGGTCGATTTCTAATATGCGAAGGAATTAGGGATATACTTATGTTTTATATAAAAGTGCAATTCTTGATGTAGAGGATCTGAAAATTTTAATGTTATTTAGAAAAATTATATTTGTAATATTTATTATTTAGTGAGATTGAATATCGTGAGATTATGTGCTTATGATGCCTAAGTTAATTAATAAATGTTTTGAAAGTGGCATCAAATATCATGCGTTTTACTAATCAATTTCGAAGTAAGTAATTGTGGTAACTTAGATGTAAAAGTTCAAGTTGCAATTGAAAGATTAAAGGTTCAAATAGTGATGACCCTTGATAAAATAAATAATATTATTTTCCTAAATTTTTGCATGTGCGACCCACAAATGTATATGAGTCGTTTGAATTAGAATTCGTAATCTCTTTCATTAGGGGGTGCATTAAAGGGGAGGGTCTTTGAACAATCTTGTTGAGAAAAAAATAGATATATGAGATTTGAGGTACGAGATGGGTGGCGATGATTTTATAGAAATTTATATGCGTAGATGAGATTTAACATATTAAATATCTAAATTACTTTTTAGGAAAATAATAAAATTAGAAAGGATGAGATTAGGAATTTAATTTTGTAAATGTGATGAAATTATTACATATGAAGTATACATATATAATCATATATGCATTAATTATATTAATTGAATTTACAGTAGCACATGAAAATCATTAAGTCCTTAGTGAAAATGTATGGACCGATTATGTAATTTTCAAGTGAGGTCCATTTAAAGCGATGATTATTGAGGCGATTGCTGGCTCCGTAACTCAGGGCTTAGATGAGTGACGGATGGTTATGTAAATTGAAGTGTGGATTTGGATATATCATTAGCAAGTCAGGGGTGCCAACTTTACCTGGGTTTTTGGTGGCTATTCAAGGTTCTAAACTAATGACAGAAGCGTTAAAAAAAAATAATAATAATAATAGAAAGGGGGCGGAATATGGAATAACTAAAGGCTTCAAGATGTTGGAATGTTCATATTAGGCTAATATAAAGGAAGTTCTAAGGTTAAAAGATCTTACTGGAAGAAGCATGCGAGATATCAATATGTTCCTCTTGCTTTTTGTATAATAGGATTTATTACTTCTTGGACTTTTATTTTTTCCTTTTGGTTTAATGAGGCTTTCGATTTATCTTTTCATCCAAGGCAATAGGATTAATGGTCCACAGATGATATACGAGATCGATACCATAGAAGTTGCTTGTCCCATTTGATTGATATGTCCATCAGATTTTTCATATCACCTGCGAGGCCTAACATGGTGAGGGCATTGGTTTTAGTGGCTATGGGTTTTGGTTGGTTTAAGTTACACACGGTATACCAGGATGTTAATTTTGATTTTTGCGGTGGTGTTGAATATTATTTGAAGTTCATTAAGAAGACTAATGGATGAACCGTCCATGCATGCTGATATATATATATATACAGAGAGAGATACAATCCCACTTCTATGAAATCTCCTTTCCATGTAACCTCCTCAATTTTTAAAATATTGATAGTTGATAAAAAAAAAAAATCTACTCTATCCATTGTGTTTAAGATCATTTCTAGTATCTTGGAAACCCTTTTATTTTTTTTATTTTCATTGTGTATCAATAAATGTGTAAAATCAACATAACGAAATGGTTCAATATTAAAATATCAACCTTAAGGTTAAGGTAGTTTTTTAAACATCTAAACCATCTAAAATATCAATAATATGCAGATAAATGATACTATAAAGTATTGTTACATTTTAACGCATGTATGAATGGATCTAAGTATTTTTCATAATTTACATATGAATATATAAAGTTTTTAACAAAATGTGGCCCATAAACATACTTGATTATGATGAAACTTAGACTCCAAGATAAACAAATGATGTTAAACATAATGAGTGGATTGGATTTTTCATCAAGCATCAAAATCTCAAAAATGAAAGGAGTTACATGGGACTGCTTCTACGTGACCTGGTTACATAGAAGCGGAACTCATATATATATATATATATTTGATTCATTACACTATTAGAAGTTACAAATTAGTACATTTATAATCCTGATGACAAGAAAGCAATTCTATAACGCCCTTGTAATTAGGGGGAAATGAATACCCAACATCGGGGAACAACATGTTGACCCATGGGCAAAACGGCCATGATGCTTTCCATAGAGCTACTAGCGCTTGAAGCTATAGGGATGAAATATAAGCATGGAATCTCAATGGATAATTTTAGAATGATGTTTTATTAGGAAAGAAAGTAACTATTTTGAAATATTTGAGATGATGTAGAAGATGGATGTCTCCAAACATGTGTTTGGGATTCAAGTATGAAAAATTTGGAGTATATGAGGATGAAATTAAAGGAATGAATTCTAGAATATTGTTCAAAATAATGGTTGTTGTTTTTGATGTAGATTAAAGGTAGAAAAAACACTAGAATCTTGAAGAGCCCATACATGTGGATTTGAAATTTTGCAATAAAGGTAAGTAGGAATTCTTTCACTTTTTATTTAGATATTCATGAATGTTTATTTAATATGAGAATAAATGTTTTGTGATGATTTGGATATTTTCTTTGCGATTTTTGTTGAAATTATTTTCTTCAGACATATGTTTTTCATGGCTTTAGTTATTTAAGGTGTGTTTATAAGTGATAAAATTTTTGATGAAAATTTTACTATGAACCCAACATATGGTTAGTGTTTGACAAGAATGAGAAGAGATCCTAATTAGTACAAAAGATCAAATTAATTTTTTTGCATGACTGAATGATGTAGTGAGGACGGCTTAGTACAGCTCATTTTATTATGCAGTAGATATGTGATTGTTTATGTGGTTGAATTTGAGAAAATTTAGATAAATTTATTTTATTTAGCTTCTATATTTTATGTTATGTATTATAATGGATAGCATGATGTAACAATACTTGTAGAGTATGATTCTGGCTAATTGCTCAACCATATGATTCTAGGGTGATATTGTCAGATTTTTTGGTAAAATCTAACAACGGTTGGCTAAGTAAAAGTATATCAACAGTAAAAATCTATTTGCATAATCTGGCATTACTAGCAAGTGGCACATCTATTTCCATCGCAACCTTTAGTTTGTGGATTTTTCATATAATGAAGCAGGTTGGTTAAACCAAACAAACTAAATCACTTTGAACTAGTTGGTTGAATTGATTTTGAAAGATTTGATAAAGAAAATTGGAACTAGGGTGAATCGGATAGGTCATAGTTCTAGTTCCAAGTCAAATTAGTTGAAGCATCCGGTCCAGTCTGGTTCTTATAACACTAGGATATTGCTAAAGTAGTCATTTGATGTGTCTGACAACAATTACCTTTGGGTTATGTAGTATGGATTAGGCCTTGATGTAGTTGGGTCTTATAAATGGGCCTAGAGTACTTCTAGTGACTTTATGTATATGGAAGCTGAATTGGTAAGCTAGGTTGGTTCACTTTCAATTGAGGTGAGTCCGCTTAGGCTTAGCAACAATGTTGGGTTATTTGAGTATGTTTGAAAAGAGAAAGTTCTTTGAGCTTCTTCTCCTAACACTTCCAAAAGTAAAAAATTTTCTTGGTATTTAAGCAAATTACTCGACTGCCAAATGATCATTTTATTTTGGTCATAAGCAGTGCTTGTTATATCTTCCCAATCATCTATTTGGCCTATTTTTGCATATAATAAAATTCTACCATTGGTACGATATAGTTATTGCAAACATGAAAATTTTATAATTATTATTAGCTTATTTTCTAGGAAAGAACATATTTTGGATGTGGCAAAATACTTTCAGCTTTTTGAAAAGCTCTATGGCCTTAAGATAATTCATTAGGAATTGATAAAAATTTTAGATAAAAATTTTTGAAAAGGAAGAAAATGATTTGATATAATAGGAGTAATGATGGATAATAAAAAGAATAAAGTTAAAATAAATAAATTAGCTTCATTAATAACTATGTGGAAATTGTTGGAAAATAAGGTAGTTTGTATAGAAAGATTTAATGAAATAATTAAAAAATTGATAATCGTGGAAAGTGAAAAGTTTTATAGTTTAACAAACAAACCTCTAGTATGCATAGCTGTGTAGAAATTACTTTCACACATACTCTCTTACGTGTTGATTTTTTGATGGCAAAGATAGATCAATCCAATAACTGATCATAATGAAAATTATAGATATATTTTGGTAGAAAGGGAGAATTCCACTTATACTAATGAAGTTCACCCATAATTTTTTCCTATATTCATAAACATTCAAAATTTACTTTTATAACTATGTAGTTTGCTCTTAAGTCTACTTATACCTATACCATCAGCCATTAACTGCCAACATGTAAATTTTTTAAAAATATAATATTTCCAAATTTCCAAATTGCCCATGTTGTCGTACATGCAACCAGGCAACCCAAATTATTCCATGCTCCACCAAATTCGAAGGAGACAAATGAACCTACCTAACTGAATTTAAATCCCAGCATCTTCTTCACAGACAAATAAGGCTGGCGGAATACGTGGTCATGCTCCTCAATCCAACCCTAATAACTTTTCTCCCTGCCCAAAAAAATATCCCATCAAAAATGGTAATCGAATCTCAAGAAATAGGCTACATATTTCATATGGAATCTCTGTATGATGTGAGCTTTTGTTATGGTGAATGGTGATTTAGGGATGACATCTTCTTTGGTGGAATTATATTTGCGATCTATCATTTGGCCTCTATTATAGTCCATAATCTTATGCAACATCATCTCCAAAAGTATTGAAACTTTCATATATAATAAATGGCATGATCTTGTTAAGTATTTCTAATAAATGCTAAAAAAGTCTATTTTAAAATTTTTGCTTTTGAAAATAAAACTATTAATCTGCGCATAATTATTCTATCAATGGATTTTTTTACCATTTTTGGAGATGTGTTTGTATTTTTATTTTTAAATAGGTCATTATTAATAATTGAAAATGATTAATATATTCCTATATTTAAAAATCCATAAAAATATATACATATATAAAAAATAGTAAAACTTTATTTATAAATTAAATTCATCTAAGTTAACATTTCTATGAAAAAAATAAAAATAGATTTTTCAACTTGTCTAATAAGATCTTGGCTCTAGCTTAAATATGCCTACAATAAGAGTTTTGTAAAAAATATATATTTTTTGACCAACCAGAAAGGCTGCTATTTCCAATCAGAAATGATTAGCCACCTTGTATAATTACCATTTAATGTTAGTTTAGTATTTTGATCAGGATGCTTGGTCGTGAGTCTATAATTTGATCACTAATCTGCATGTAAATATATGTGGTCGCCATCAAAATGTGTCCAATCATTCATGCATATTCATCATTAATAAAATTTCCAGTGATCAAAGCCAATTTTCATTGTCAAAAATCTTTTTTATTTCAAAACCAACCGAAAAATTTTATTTCAAAACGCTTTAGCACATTTGGTATATATGACTAAAAAAACTCATAAAAACGGTACACACAATTCCAAGCAATGAGTTGCTTAGCATAGATACATCACAAGAATACACTAAGCCTAATGTCTTTTATTTCACACCAACCGATCGACTCATAATGCGATAATCATCATAATTTAGAGCTGGGATTGATGGCGTATGTAGTTGGATGATAAACTTGCTACTTCATTGGCTCTTTATTTCTAGTAGTGACATATCGCTGTTGCTATTTAGAGGGGAGTGTATTGTTGCGATGAGTCCATGGTACATGTCCTCTGGAATTATAGTTAACTAGTTGATGGAGAAGTGACAAAGAACTTGTACGTGGCACTATCTCAGTGGTATTAAACTCTTCTAGCAATTACTTCTACTTTCTACCTTGATGTGGTAGGTGGTGGAGGTGACCTAAGTACAATAAGTTATGGATTTATGAGGCTACTACATGGAGTGGACACTAATGAACTCTTCTCCTTATAAATTGGAGATGAAGTACTTGTGAATAACTGGTTGTTTGCTAAAATAGTCGAAAATGGTGGGGCATTTGATAGCTTTTGACGAGATCAATCTTTGTTAAGATACAATTGACCTACAAATCGGTCAAGGAACTAATTCTAATCTAACCAGTTCAACCATTTTTAAAATCAAATTAAAAGTATGTTATTAATTTTTGTATATTAATTTATGTAAGATGCATTCTGAATTAATAAGTTAAAATTTAAAGGATTACATATAAAATAATTGAATAGATATAATTATAATGATGAATTTTAGAAGTTAGGAAGTAATGTGTATTAGAATTAGAATTATGATTTTTAGAATCTAGGAAATAATGTATTTGTCTTTGAATTGTAGACCATATTTTTTCCAATGTTGAAGCCTATTGTTTGTTTAATTCGATCATTTAAAATTTATATATCTGTAAGGAAAAAATATTAGAATAATCTTAGTTAAACGATCAAATAAAAGTAATTTTAAGTGAGTGATATTTTACACTTTAGAGTTAACAAGTTTTCATTTAAGTAAAGGTTTCGTATGAAATTATTAGTGGCTTCTTCTCATAGTAATCTCGGTTGAACAATTCTAATGCATTTCAAATGAGAGAATGTAGAGATTTTTCTGCACATCAAGTACTCTTTTCCCTATTACCTTCTAATTTTTTTAACATGAGGGAATGACTACTTTATAATTGGAAATTAAAAATATATTTGTGGGTATTTTATGCTAATTTGGAGTGTAATTATTTGAGTTTAATGCGAAATTTGTTTTAAAATATGTTTTTGCAACATTGGGCATTAAATATTAATTTAAAATTTAAATAATTTTTATAATCTTAAGGCTTGAAATTACATTTTATTTATTGCAATAAAATGAAATGGGTTTGAAATATTTTTTATTGGTAACCTTTTAATAAATTTGAAAAGTTTATGATTTAAATATTTTGTTCATGCAGGTTTGAAAATCCAACCTTATGTGGGTCCACAAAAAAATCATGCAACGGCCCACCATATGATCACATCAATACATCAAAAATCTGGACCGTCCAAAAAGGCTAGCAAGATCAAGCCGTCCACACCCACAGCAGGGAGCCCTACAAGAAATTTCCAAGCAATCATGCCATCCGATCACATCAAAGCTGTCCGTGCAAAATCTCATGCAATCATGTCCACTAAAAACCCACCCTAATTAATCCATCCGTCCATTTAATCCATTTGACCATCCATGGGCCCACCAGAAATCTAGTCCGGCTGATCTAGATGCCGATTAATCAAGACCGTCCACCAGCAACTTGCATCCAGAGAATTTTATCCAATCAAACCAGCCACGCATGCTAGGCGACCAAACCGTTCAAAATCTATCCACCGCCAGAAATTAAAATCCGGCCGTCCAATTAGAAAACCATGCACTATCCACCGTGCAATTCAAATCAAAACCGACTGAATAATGCATCCAGCATCCACATATTCAGCACCGCATAAGCCAGCATAGCCGTCCATCTCCAACTGTCTAGAAAGTCACGTGGCCAGCAGAAATATTCAATCGTGATTTTTATCCGAGCTTCCACTGCCTAAGAATTTCCAACCGTTCAAATTAGCATCGCATTATGGAAGCTTGAAACCATCCAGTTAGTACACCACAATTCAACTCGCGTTTAAAGATGGGGCCCACCTAATGTAATCCTAAGAGGTGTCAAGTGCGTAAGATAGAGGAGGTGTAGGCAGATGCGCAATGATGCGGCACTCTTATAAAAGGGGAATCAAGAGGCAGAATTGGAGGAGAAATTCCGAGATAACAGAATTTACACAGAAAAATAAGGCAGAAAATCTACAATAGAGAAATCACGAGAGAGAGAAGAGGTGGAGACAAGGTGGAGAGTAGGGGGCAAGAGCCAGAGCGGCAAGTTGCGTAGACACCATTCTGGCTTCAAGCCAATAAGCCTTTTCTATCTCTTTTCTTAATTTTAATTAGCTTGTTTAAGATGATTTTAAATTTTAATTTTATTTTGGATATAAACATGCTTAGCTAAGCCCTAAATCTAAGGTTTAGAATGTAGCACACGTACAATGTAGCGTAATACGCGGTTTTAGTTTATTTATGATGTATATTATTGTTAATTTAATATCCTATAATTTTAATACTTGCTTTCTATATGGGCCCGTACTTTGGCATGTTTCATATATTAGGTGATGAAACTGAGATGTGAAAATCTAACATACGATAATCAAAATATTAAACATGAAAAATCTACGACCATGAAAATAAACATGATGATTTTGAGAAATTTCATGAATAGACACAGATCTTAATGAATTCTAATTAACTTAATCCCATGAGAATAGGTGGTTAAGAAAATTAGGGTACACCTTGTAGATTTCGAGAGAATGTATAAGAATAAATTAGGATTTGTTCTCCTTTAACTAACAATATCTGGACTAATTAATTATACCACTACCCGTTGCAAGAGTAACATGTGAAACTCTAGACCCTAGGTATTCACATCCTTATTTTCTACTACTCTTTCTAGTTTTAAATTTTATTTTTTCTTCCTAATTTTCTACTTTTTATTCTATTTTATTCACTTATTCTCTTTATATTCGACACAAAAGTATTTAAAAGCAAAGTTTATAGTCCTGAATTTCTTGTGGATCGATAATTTATATACTATAATCTACGACCTGTGCACTTGCGGTGAGATTGTTAACACTACTACGCATATCCATCAGAAATCTAATGCAAGTCCTTTTCCTAAAATATAACATATATCCTAACAAGCGACAACATAAAACCACTAACACATACATGCAACAATGGTTTCAAATACTCGACGGATATAGAAACTGTGGCGCCCCAAAATCGAGCATCACATCCTGAGCCTTACCTCTGGATCGTTATTGATTGGTAAACGTGATCAGGATTGTTGCCTATCACACGGTAGGTTTTAACGGATATTTATCCACTTGATTATGCTCACATCGAAGTTCAATTTCTCATAGTTTCATCTCAAACATATCTAGGTCATTTCCAACTCATCATCACATACAAAGTATGCTGATAAAAAATATTTCGTCAAATATATAAATCAGATGTCATTGCATGTATTAACCATTGTCATCAATATAAAACATTCAAATAGTTACAATCATTCAACATGAATTTTTCATAACATAAGAGTTCTAAATTTTTCCATTGCTTTATCCATCTTGCACTTGTTCCTTCGCCATATCCTTTCTTTCACCTGTCTTTGGGTTTGGAAAACAAAATCATGAGTTACAACTCAATAACCAAGCTATTTACATTTTACAAGCAATTCATTTCAGGCAACATTTTGCATTTAAAATCATCTTGGAAAGTAACTTATACCTTCTCAAAAGGTATATCCTGAAAACATAAAATCATGTACCTATCACAAGTACGATATGCATAATGCCATGAAAAACCATGAACATATCCTCATATTTCCTTTAGGATGAAGCTAGCTAGGTGACCATCCGTCCACGTCACCTCCCATTTTAGAGAGGGCGTCACCGGCCTGGGGCCTATCTTAGCGACTTGGGCACACCTAGGGAGGACAATGGGTCTGCTTATATCCTTCAAGTGGACCTACTATCTTGTGCACATGAATTTTTCATAAATCCATCTTTAACATGCTAGCATGATTTTCATTTAGAAACTTAGAATCATAACATTTTTCATAATATTTATCAAAAAAAATTTCATAAAGTCACTTTAAAATAAAAAGCATCATTTCAACACAATTTAACTAAGGAATAGTCATCCTTAAATACCTCTATAACATTTTAAATATCTAAATCAACCAGTTAGTACCAAAATCACATTTATTCAAATAAATTTAGAAAAGCAAAAATCATTTAGAAAATTTGCTTGCTTACTTACGTTCCTTCGCTTTTCGACTCCGCCTTTTCTTTGCCTTTACCTACATGAGAATAATATAATTTTTCATATATTTCTTTTGCTTGTATTCTATTTAGTTTTTTAATCCATTTCCATTAACATATAGCATTTATTTGACTTCTCAAGTCATTATGCACATATATAGCATATATTGCACGTATTAGTACATTTCATCGATTTATACATAACATATACAACCCCATAATTAGGGTAACCATTTGACCATATAATAATCATCCAATACTTATTATTTATAGGTTCATTAACCTTAATTTGTCACTTATCAATTCTTTTCGAAAATACACATATTGGTGCCCGTTTTACACACACATTATCGCCTTAGGCTTAATTAATCAATTTCAAAATTTGAAATTACATCATGCAATTATAAACAGATATATAATCATGAAATTCATCATGTTTTCATTCATTTTTGCACAAAATTACGTTACATAAGTCATTCATCACCCTTACATATCTATTCCTTCACATAGGCCCATTTGACAACACATACAGATTATATTTCGTAAAATTTTCTAAGTTAAAAATTTAATCTATATTTCAGTGTGTTAATTAACCTTAATTACCACTGCATTTAGGGATTTTTATGGAATTTAATTCCACTAATCATAGGTTCCCAAAATAGCCACTTTGGAACCCATTTTTCACCTCTTTAACGTGTCTTTTGACACATAACCCTAAGCAGTTTTATAAATTCTTATTTTCAGAAATTAATCCTACTTTTCCTAATCAAAAACTAGGGCATTAACACATATTTAACATTCATAAATTAATACCCTTCAAAATAGCAAGTTATTTACCCATTTCGGGTCCTGTTTCCACTTCGTTTAGACATCGTTTCATAAATTCATAAAAATCAGATCTGGGGCTTATCTTTCCAAATCCTTTTGGGCATAAATAATACCCTAAACCTAGGATATGTAACCCTACATAGCTCCCATGAATCATGCAAACCCATTTTCATACCATTTTTAGCACAAAAATGAAGAAATCGGGTCATAACATCACTTTGCATTCCATAGTTGCCAAAATTCATTTCTTAAGCTCAAATCAACATGTGTTCTGCATTAATACATGATTCATAACCTAATCATATCATCAATCCAAAACAGCAACTTGACATGGGAATTCAAGATTTAACAAGTTGAGTTTTCCACTCAATACACACTCTAAACTTCATTTTCAACGTCTAAAACATGGAAATTCATTCATAAAGCTTAATACCAATTCCATATTCAATCAAAGGCATGTTGAATCATCATTTATGAATTCTTTAAGCATCCATTTCTTATTCAAATTTTGGAGTTTAAAACTAAAGATAAACAACTCAAAACAACACATACACTTACTTGATTTATGCACTCCAAACCCTAAACACTTGAGAGAGTTTTCTCTACCAAATTTGCCTTTTTTTCCCTTGCTTTCTCTTCTATTTTCTTCTTCCTTTTCTGGCCAAAAATGGACATGAGAGCTGCTATTGTGCTTGGGGGTGAAATTCCAACACTTAGCAAAATTTCCAAGCTCTCTTCATGTGGACGTGCATGGCCTTCATAATGCTGGTTATAATCCAGCTGTGGGCCCCACTTTTTGAGTTGATTTTTCACACACTTAATGTTCACTTATCCCCCTTCATGTGTTGGCCATTTTACAGCCAAGTAAAATTGCTTTTTACCATTTTTCAAAAATCCAAAAATCTATTTTCATCTTGACCGTCCAGCTACCTCCCATGGATCACGTCCTTGCTACCCTTATTTTCCAGAATTTTTTTCTTTTTTTATTAATCTCTATTTAAGGGTAATTAATACACTTAAATAAACTTTTTATTCATGCATTAGTTTGATATTAAAAAACTTAGCAAAAATTGAAGCAATCACACTTAGCATTGCACATCATTTACCCATATATGTTGTCCACGTTTTCCTCTCCAATGCAGCTATATTTTATAATCTTTTTGCAGGGAATTTGCATGATTAAATGCATATTCTTATGTCCCTACATGTCAGCTACATAAGTATATATGTTATAAAATAAAAAAATTAAAATAAACAGCAAGGGTAGCCCATGGACGTTCCCATCTTGCCGCCTTACCTATGCCCATTTTGCACACTTTGTAGCTTCATCATGGTGGACATTTATGGCTGGATAATTCTTGCATTTTCATGTTTTATAATATTGCCTAAAATACCCTAAAAATATTCTGCATTTGACACCTCATTTTCCATTAAAACCATGCAATTATTCCATGTACTCAAGCATTAAATGAATGTTACTCTTGAAGTACTAAAGTCAACTATGCTCACGTTTTTTAATGCAGGAATTTTTCCAAAATTTTAAGCTTAATCCAAACTTTCCAAAATAAGCATCTCATAATTTCATTCAACCATGTCAAATTTCATTTCAATCTAATTTTCCTAGCTCCCGTTATAGCCGTTTAAAGTTAACGGTTGAAATTAAGATGTAATCAATAAATCATTATACTCATTTCATTAAGAATTTTCATAATCTAATAATTTCATAATACCAAGCCCAACATCATCAACTACCATTTCAAATTTCACTTGAATCCGCCTTACGGGCGTTGAGTTAGAATTTTCTAGTGTTTTTCCATTAAACTTGTCAATTATCACATAAATGCTCATAATCCATATTAAATGAATTAAAATTATTTTCCATGATGTCTTCGCACATTTCAATCAACAACAATTTATTCTAATCCTATTGTTTCATATTAGCTCAAAATGATTAATCACATCATTATTGCTAATCCTTAACCCTAATTGTAGTAATTAGCAAAATCACGTAAATCATTCATAATTCAAATATAAATTTCATATACATGATCAATACATACATATGGTTTCTACATAAGTTGGGTTTCATAGAAACCACACATGAAAAATTACACGGGCCTCACAAAGAGGGATTTGAAAATAAAATAGACTCATTCATAGGGATCTTTTGAATGTCACTAACTAAGACAAGATAAAAGGGAACAAAAAGTATGCATTCTTCATTAATAGGGAAAAACTTTTAAGAATCTTTACGTTCTTCTTACATCATGATTCTTGTCATAGAAAATCATTTCCGGCACCGCTAACCATCAACACTACCAACGAGCAAAACATTAGCAACTCATGATCATTCTTCATGAAAACACTTCTTCCTTGATGAAATGACTAAGTGTTACATGTGGGTGGATATCTCTTTTAGATATGGGAATGAAGATGATGATAGTATGATGAGATAAAAAAATTCTAACAATGTTAAGGGCAGGGTATAAAATGAAATGGGAGCAAAGTTATGGGGTTTAAAAGGCAAATGCTCAATATTCATAGATTAAATCACAAATATGAAAAGTTAGAGAGATCAAAATGCAAAAAGAAAACCAAAAAATTTGTAGAAGAAGAAATGGCTACCACAGATAAACTATGCAAGAAAGAAGGAAATTCATTTAGTCCTTCTTGATCTTGCTATTGTAAGATATTTTTATTGATGAGGAATGATCTATTTTAATATACTCGTTCGTCCTAAGAATATATTCAATGGTAAGTTGAGAAGATTTCATGTTAAATTTCAACATTTATTATCTTTTAATATATTATTATGAATATTGGAGCCTCATGCTTTATCTCAATTCCAAAAAGATATTTACATTGTTGTACTTTTGTTATTATCGTCATAAGATACCTAGTGGCATTCCATATTAATATGCAGTCATACAGAGATGCCACCTTAGAAAATTAGAGAGTAGAGGATTAAGAAGTTGTATTATTTCTAAACATTATGTGATTATTATAAATTTTGGACTTGGTGGTTCTGGCCATAGATTTTATAGGTCTATTGCAACTAAACAACTTAAAGCTACAATGATTTAAATATATATTACTTATTTCTAATATTTTTTTTATTTAGATGTAGGATTGAGGATATTTTGAAGCTATATTTGAAGAAAACTATTCTTATTATTCGTTTATTTATAATTAGAAGAACAAAGTTGTGCATCAAATTTTGTATAAAAATTGAGTTTATTGAATGAAATTTATTTAATTTCTTTCATTGTATTAAATTTTACTTTTGTTATGAAACTTTTATGCAGTCAAGTCCCTAATAAATAAAATTTTATACATTCAAATTTGGAACTAGTTTAAAACTCTTAAGACTTATTTTTGTAAATTATGATTAGTGAGGGATTAATTTAAAATTTATTAAAGCTAGGGATTATTTTAAAGATGATTCAATAACCTAAAGCTAGAAACAAGAACGACAGCTATTGTAAAGAAATAGAAAAAGAAAAGAAAAGAGAGAGAAGGGAAGGAAGAGGAAAAAAAAGCAGTGTGGTGGATTTGGATTTCTTCAGTAGGTTTTAAAGTTAAGAAGATTTAACAAAAAAAGGGTCAAATTTAGGTAAGAATTTCTTTTTTGTTTTTCTCCATTTTTCTTATCTGTCACATTTATTATATATGTTCTGATGATATGAAAAAATTTGGTATAAAATTTAGATATTAAAATTAGAAATTTTAAAACCTAATAGGGTAGAGAAAATGGAAAATTTTCATAGAGATGAAATATGAGCGTGAAACTCAAATGAATAATTTTAGAATGATATCTTGGTGATGAAATATATTTATTATAAAAAATATGAGACAATGTGGTAGATGGGTGTTTATAGACAAATATTTGAAATTTAAGAATGAGGAATTAAGGTATATGGGGATGAAATTTAAAATTTATTTTTTTGAAATATTATATAAGAATATTATTGTTATTTTGATATAGATTAAAGTGAAAATATATTGAAATCTTACAAAGCCCAAAGTTGAAGATTTAGAAATTTGCATAAAAGGTAAGTAGAAATTTTTCGCATTTATTTGGATGCTTTTTGATATTCATGGTTGTTTATTTATTACAAGCATGAATGTTTTGTAATGGCTTTGATATTTTATTTGAGATTTTTATTAAAATTTCTTCATTGAGATATATACTTTTCATAAAATTATTTATTCAATTGACTTGAGTTAGTTGAAAATCTATTGTGAGTAAAAGATTTTTATAGAATTTTCAAACTAACTAAAGTATGATGGTTATTTTTATGAGCACATCAGCACGGGCATGATTTATGAATGTGTTGTTGTATGGTTAGCATAAGATGTGCATGATAATTCTCTAGACAAGCTGGAACATGAGAAGAGTTGCAGTGTATTGCAGCACAGTTGTTGAAGAGATTTACTGATAATGAACTTGATATGCAAAATTTTGAAAATTACATAGAATATAATGACTTCTAGCATGGATAAGATTTTAGATGTATTTATGATGCATAAGAAATAATTTTGGGGGCATGAAAGGTTATATATGTGATTTGGACAAACGAGACCCGTTGTAGAGGCAAAACGACTAAAGAGTTGAGTTGATGAGTCAAAATTTATATAAGATACATTTTGAGAAATAGATGATATAAATGTGATATTATAGTGATAAGAGATGTGTGTGAATGCTTCAGTTGGCATCAAGAATGTTTTAGCATGTTATGACCACTTATTTTATTAACGGGTGAAAGTTGTCGGTGAATTTGTGTAAAACAATGCATGCCAAATTTTGTGATAGATTTTGAGCTAAAATTTTATGAAGAGATGTTACTTGAACTTAAAATTCTAATGCAAAAAAAATCGTCTCAATCGGAGTTTTCTACAGAAAGTTATAGGTCAAATGGTATAACATAGCTACAAAGGGGCCATTTATGGGTCCACATGGCCCAAACAATGACAACAGGGCCCAGGCCGTGTTGCTTATTGTTTTAAACTTGGAAGGGGATTTAAACCCTCTCCATTTCATGTTATTTCTTTCCCTTCTTCTTCCCCATGACCCTAGCTCTCTAAACCCCATGAACAACCACTCAAAGGTGCTTGGATCATGATATTTTTGCATCAAAGAAGCTTCTTAGATCAAGGAGAGAGCTTGGAGCTCAGAAGAACTTAAAGCTTTTGGGTAAAACTGAATTTGAGGTAAGTAGGTTATTTTTATTTGAATCAAAGCATGGATTTGGGCTAGACTTCTATGCTTGTTTGTGGGCACCTTGTTTCTTTTGTGATTTGGATGAATTGTTGAGAGATAGGGCTTGTGCAGAGATTGTAGGGAGGTTGGAAATTAGAGATTCTAATGGAAATAGATGTAAGGGATGAAATGGAAGTGTTTAGAAGTGGTTTTGTGTGATATTATTATGTGTTAGATGAAATCCCATGAATTTTGAGTGAATTTGGTTTGATTGTCATATGTTGCCCATAAGGTGTTTGTTAAAATGCCTAAGTGAGGCTTAATGCCTAAAAATCATGTATAAATGAATGTGTAAAACCTTAATAATGCGAATAATGTGTTGCAAATGATTAGAGGCATATGTGATGTTGGATTATTTGGCAAGAAACATGTGATGGGCATGGTGTATATGAGTTGTATGAATTGAAATGGAGTTTGAACTTGTGCTTGAGGATAGTTGGATGAATGATAGATTGTGTAATCCTATTTAAAACATGAATAGAGGCTTGGTTTGAATGACGAATAAGAAACTAACAGATGTGTGATCCATTATCTAGGTTCCTTTGTATGATAGGTACTAAGTTGACTTGCATTTCAAATTTCATGTCGATAATTGATTTGGGGCTAGGCCCTATGAAAATGGGTTGGTATTATTGACTATGTGTTTGTGTATGATTTTAATAAATTGATGATGCATGGTTTAAAATGAGCATAAGGCATGGTTTTAGCATGAAACAAGATGTATATGGCATGAGTGGTGCACATGCATGGTTTGCATAGGATTTTTTATGGCCCACCATTGACATGAGGATAGGTTTGTTCGTGCCCTAGATGGACATAAGATTAGTTTGTTTTATATGTGTGTTTGTGTCATGTTATGATTGTGTGAGGCTAGTGAGAGTCTGGTGTTTGCATTGCATGCGACGCATGTCATATGATAAATTTGGCATAGATTTGTCATTATTTTTATTGAAGACACCTACTTACTGAGTTTACCCAACTTACGTGTTTATTTTAAACATTTTTAGCAGGACTAATACTGCAAACACTTAACTATAAGCTATGTTCTCAAGCTGATGTGGACTGTTCCAGCTATAAATTATGTTAGCTTTTGATTATAGTTATTTGACACTCATGTATCTGTGAGATATGATGATTAGTTGTGAGTGGTATTTGTATATTGGAAATGAATCATAGATGTATGACATGTTGAAGTTTTATTAATATATTTGGAAATTGTGAATGTATATTTTACTTCTATAGATGAATCATAGTTGTAAGTGGTATTTGTATATTGGAAATAAATCATAGATGTATGACATGTTGAAGTTTTATTAATATATTTGGAAATTGTGAATGTATATTTCACTTCTATGGAGATGTGAATGATGAAAATAATTATAATTCAATTAAGTTTTATTGTTATATGTGTAATTGATGAATTAGTTGTGGATATCTAAGGTTTCCATAGGTGGATTGTTATATAAATATAGTCTTTTGTTTTTGAAATTATGGCAGATCCTGGGGAGATGCCGTCAAATCTCTACCGTAGTGACCACTGATCTGGAATGATAGCAGGCGGGGTGCTACACATCTAACCCCTTAACCTCATGATTTTGGGGTGATGCTGTCAGATTTTCTAATAAAATATAATGACTTTTGGCTAAGGGAAGGTTAGCGACAGAACAAAAAAAACATCTTGGGTCAATGGATTATAGGTCCAATATGTTGGAAATATGTGGAAAATAAGTCAAGCCTATGTTTTGATGATTAACAAATCAATTTGAGTAAATTTTGGTTACTAACATGTTTGTGAAAATGACTAAAGGTTATAAATTTGAAGAATATAAAGCATAACAAGTCAAGTCGATTTCTAAGTCGACTCAGGCATCGACTTAGGCCAAGTCAATCCCCAAGTCGACTCCAGCAGCAACTTTAAGACGTCGTTTCCTTCCAGAGTTGAAATCGAGGGGTAGAGTTGCCGAAGTCGCAAATGAAGTCGACTCCGCATACGACTTGGGTGAAGTCGCAAACCAAGTCGACTCCAGCATCAACTTCGACTTGTCATTTCTATCCAGAGTTGAAACCGAGAACAAGAGCTGCCGAAGTCGCATCCCAAGTCGATTCCGCATGCGACTTGGGTGAAGTCGCAAATCAAGTCGACTCCAGCTTTGACTTCAGTACGAAAATTGCCAAACTAGTTAACTCAATGACAGATTCAAATGAAGATGAAAGCTAAAGACGACTCAAACACTCAAATGAGAATCAAATGAAGAATCGAAGCAAGCAAGGTTGCATGAATCTATCATGTTGGATTATGAACACACTTTTGACATTATTAGGCACTCTAAGATTCATGCATATACTAAAGATTCAAGGATTCAAAGCTTACAAGGCACGAAGCTAAAGGATATCAAGCTAGATGTGAAACCCGTATTATTTGAAAACTTCATGTAATATATAGTGCATATGTTATTTCAATAAGATTATAGAAAAATGT
>JAXCLR010000063.1:28190560-28203750 GCA_035584095.1 Annona squamosa | reverse complement strand
CTCTGGACAGATTTGGCTTCTTGAAGTCGATCTTGGAGTCGACTTGGACTACGACTTGGCCTTCCATGCTTTGTATTCTTCAAATATATATGCCTTAAATATTTTCACAAACACATTAGTAGCCAAGACTTACTCAAATTGATTTGTTAATCATCAAAACATGGATTTAGCTATTTTCCACATATTTCCAACAATAAATACACTGATCGCAAGAGTTTGAAATATATATTCACATAAAATAGTTGAATTTGAGATAGAAAGGATAGTTAGAATTGCTAAAGGGCTATGATTTGACAATTAACTATAATCCAAAGAAAGTGAATATAGTAGCACATGTGCTTAGTAGAAAGTCAAGAAGTAGTATGGCAAGTTTATTTAGTAGTTAGTTGGCTCTTTTTGAGGAGTTGAGAAGAATGAATTTACATGGTGGTGTGGAGGGACTAGTGGCACATGTGAGTCAATTGAGACTATAGCTCAACTTAACAATGAGATTAAGCAACCTTAGAAAGATAGAAAAGATGAAGATTTCTGGAGAATCATTGAAAGGACGAAGAAGGGTGAGTTACCTAACTTCACAATGGATGATGGTATTCTCAAATATAAATGGTGATTGACTCTTACTAAAAAGGCTTTTGTTGTAATAGAAGTGTTATAAGAGGCCCATTATTCTTCATACACAATCTATCTTGGTAGTGTAAAGATGTATCAAAATTTAAAATTGTAGTTTTGGTGTAATGGGATGAAGAGTGATGTGGATGAATTTGTGGTGAAATGTTTAACTTGTTAGCAAGTTAAAATTGGAACATGAGAGGTTGGGAGAATTACTTCAACATACAGAATTGCTTAAATGGAAGTAAGAAGAGATCACTATGGATTTTATTATGATTTTACCAAAGATGAGTGAAGGATATGAGAGTATATGTATGATTGTGGACAGGTTAACCAAGTCGACACATTTTGTTTTAGCTAAGATGAACTATACTATAGAGAAGTTAACTTGTATATATTATAAAGGGATAGTGAGGTTGTACGGAGTGCCTAGATTTATCATTTAAGATAGAGGTTCTATCTTTACTTCAAAATTTTCGAAGACATTGCATACAACTATGGTCACTCAATTAAAATTTAGTTCCGCTTTTCATCATTAGACTGCTGGGCAGACAAAAAAGGTTAATTAGTATCTTAACGATATGTTGAGGTCATAGGGGGTCATGCTTGGAGCAAGTACTTGGCTTTAACAGAGTTTGCTCAAAATAATATTACCATTATAGTATCATAATGGTACCATTTGAAGCTTTATATGGTTGGAAGTGTAGATCATCATTATGCTTGAATGTAGTAGGAGAGTGAAATTTTAGGTCCTGAAATGATAGCAGAGACAAAAGAGAAGTTATCTTGTATACATGAAAAACTGTTAGGGGCTCAGTCTAGGCCAAAGAGTTAGGGAGAGAATAGAAAGAGGCTTTTAGAGTTCGTGATGGGGGATAAAGTGTTCTTAAAGGTATTATCCCTGAAGGGAGTTATAAGATTTGGGAAGAAAGGCAAGTTAAATCCAAGATATGTCAGTCCTTATGTGATATTAGAAAAGGTGAGAAAGGTTATATAGGTTAGCATTAACCCCGGTGATGTTTGGAGTTAATGATGTATTCCATGTGTCAATGTTGAGGAAGTATGAGCCAGATCCCTCCCATATTTTACAGTTGAATTAGATCTTTGTTAAATATAATTTGTAGTATGATTAGAGGCCAATTCGAGTCTTGGATAGTAAGACTATACAATTGAAAAATAAGAAAATTAGACTTGTAAAGGTCTAGGGGAATAACCATTCTTTGGAGAAAGTAACGTGGGAGTGGGAAGAAGACATGTGAGTCAATTATCCTGACCATCTACCATAACTGAGTTTCAAGGATGAAACTATTTCTAAGGTGATTAGGATGTAAAACCTTTAAAATCTATTTTTATAAATTATAATTGGTGAGGGATTAATTTAAACTTTATTAAAGCTAGGGACTATTTAAAAAATGATTCAATAACCTAAAGTTAGAAACTGGAACGACGACCACTATTAATAGAGAAGAAATGATAAAAGAGAAGGGGGGGGGGAGAGGGAGGGAGGGAGAGAGAGAGAGAGAGAGAGAGAGAGAGAGAGAGAGAGAGAGAGAGAAAGAGAGAGAGTATTGTGGTGGAATTGAATTTCTTACGTAGGGTTTGAAGTTTGTAAGATTTGGTAAAAAAGTAGGCAAACATTTAAGCAATATATTTTTCATTCTTTTTTATTTCTTTTATTTGTTGCATTTATTATACATGTTGTGCATATATAAAAGAAATTTAGTGTGAAATTGAGATATTAAGATTAGAAATTCTAAACCCTAATAGAATGGAGAAAAAGAAGTTTTTTATAGAGATAAAATATGAGTATGAAACTTAGATGGTAATTTTAGAGTGATATTTTTGTGATGAAATATATTTATTATAAAAAAATTTGAGACAAAGTGAAGATGAATGTTTCTCGATAGGTGTTCAGAATTTGAGAATGAGTAAACTATAGCCTTTGAGGATGAAATTAAAGAATATTATTTTTAGAATATTACGAATATTATTATTATTTTGATGTAGATCAAAGTGAAAAGATATTGAAATCTTGCAATACCCAAAATTAGAGATTTGAAAATTTGCATAAAAGATAAGTGAGAATTTTTAGCTTTTATTTAAATGTTTATAGATGTTTATTTATTAAGGGCACAGATGTTTTGTGATAATTTTGATATTTATTTGAGATTTTTGTTAAAATTCTTTTATTAAGATGTACTTTTCGTGCCCTTAGTTATTTAATTGAGTTGATTTGGTTAAAAATTTTTTATGAGTTAACAATGTTTTATAAAATTTTCAAATTAATCAAAGTATTTAAGTGCGATATTTATTTTTATGAGTACATAAGCAAAGACATGATGTATGAATGTATTATTGTATGGTTGGCATAATATATGCATAATGAATCTCCGGACGAGCCCGATAATGAGAAGAGTTGTAGTGTACTGCAATATAGCTATATAAAATGTTTGTTAATGATGAGTCTACTTGAGGCACTCGAGTGACAAAGATGTAATGTTAAGGATGAACATTTGCATTGCATGAGTAATTAGAGCATCATTGCTCACATGAGCATATAAACTTTAAAGACTTAGGTGTTTGAGTTATTTGATGAGAAAGATGTTTAGTCATTTTAACATGTGAGTTTTTTTGTTATCCTACTTACCGAGTTGCCCAAACTCATGTTTTCTTATGTTTATATTTTTAGATAATAGGATCGAGGTAAGAGCTCAGCGTAGAGTTAGTGCTTAGATAAAATTGAGGATAGATCTCCGTCCATTGAGGTATACATGAATTATTATCCAAATTAGTAAGGAGGATTAAATTTAACATTTTTTTAATGAATATATGAGTGATCTAGTGAGGACTTCTTATAAATCATACCTGATTATAGAGTTGTTATGTGGTTGATTATGTTGATGGATTAGAGGAGATTTGGATGATTATTTCATTTAGCTTTTATATCTTCGTATTATGCATTATAATAGATAGTATGATGCAAAAATGCTTATACACTACAACCTCATGGTTATGAAGAGATGCTTTTGGATTTTTTGGTGAAATATAATGACCTTTGGCTAAGGAGGATGATTAGCCATCTAGGAGTTCCAGAAACACAATCCTGGACTTGTGGGTTATGGGTTCAATAGTGTGATATTGTTAGCTCTGGCTTAACAGCTTAGCCATACTATTTTCAAATGTGTCATACTATGTTTAACCTAAGACCCACTTGAAAATCCTCAAGAACTCTCTATCTTTTGGATGTGAGATTTAGTTCTAGATTATTACAGGCCCATCAACTTTTACCTTCGTCCTCAAACCATAACTCAATTCAACTATGGACTTCTACCACTCATCTCAATTCTAAACTTCAGGGCCTCTTCCTCACATCTACGTGAGGGGGATCTCTCTAATATCATTTGTAACCCAGACCAAGAAAACCATCATGGGCATGTGGGTTATGGGTCCAATAGGGTGATATTGCCCTCTCTGGCTTAGTAGTTTAGTGGTATGGTTCAGACACGACATTATATTTAACTTAAAATTCACTTAGAAACTCCTAGGAACTCTCTTTCCCTTCCGGTGTAGGATTTAGTTCTAGCCTATTACAACTGGATCCAATGCACCTGCACAATTTATGTTTATATTTTTACATGGGCCCAAGCATAAATGTCTCATTTACATTATTTTTAAAATTTTAAATTTTGAAATAAAATATTAAAAATGATCTAAAAACTATACAAAGTATGTATATGGGACGTTCACACATGGGATGAAGAATTTTGAGTAAACTTTATGGGCATAGAAAGAAGGAAAAATTTATCTTATACCACATATTTGCTCATCCCCAACATTTCAAAAAATTTTTTGACATGTAAGATTTTAACCTAAATTCTTATCATACCCATGTAGTCAAAACAATTATTAATCATCCCATTGAAAAGGCGATTTTGCTTGTCCATAATTTCTTAACTGAAATGATTCAACCTTAGTATGACTCAATTAATATTGGCAATCCCTCAGTTTGTGAAATCAAGTAATTCAAAAATCATATTACGACAAATCATTTCAATTAAAAAATTTAAAGGGGACAATTGTCTTTTTGATATGGTAACCAACAATTGTTTTTGGTGTATGGATATTATAGAAATTTATGGTGAAGTGTGCTGAGCATAATAGAAATTTTTGTAACATTGTGAATATATTAGGAGTTAAGGGCAACTGTTATGGGTATAAAAGAAACTTTTCGCATGGGTATATAAGGAATTAAAGGGAAAATTCATAAGTATATTTGGGAATTCTCCTATACCTAATGGCAATAGAAATTTGATTACCTATATTCATATGTAGTTTAGTAGTTTAAAGGAGATTCTCACCTTGCTAATGAATTGCATAGATCAGTATCCTTTCTCTCTTTTCATCACCATGTGTTGGAGGATCTAGTATGCTAGAAACAAACTTGCCACGAATATTTCAATCCCCATGACAATGTAGCCGATTAGTGCATTACCTTCCTATACAACTATTTCTTAGCTCTTTAATCAAAACTTTCAGACGCATTCAGGTCCTATAAGCTGGCAAAAACCAGTAACTAGTGGTATAAACTAAATACGGATGCAACTTGTTCACATAACAATAAGGTGATGGGCTTTGGGACAAGATTGAGGGACGTGAATGGAGCTTTTGTTGTAGTTGCTGCATTGAAGGAAATAAGGGCTGAAAAACTAAGTTGGACGAAGATCAAGGTAATTTCCTTAGGCCTCAGATGGCTACATGCAAGGGCATTAACTTCCTTCAATTGGAAAGTTATGTTATGATGATTATTACATGGCTGAAGAGTATGAAACTTCTTTTCTCAAACATCTAAGTTTGTTTGATGAATTAGAAACTTGGAATTAAAATGTTCTTATTCCGATCTTTACGAAACAAGAAATGCAATTGCTCATTGCTTGGCCAAATTTTCCCTCTCAAATCAAATGAATGTATTTGAATGGTGGTATGAGCGAACCAAGTTGTATTCTCTCCCAATTGGAAGTATTCTACTAAAATTAATAAACGTGAGTGGGGCTTCTCCCTTTTTCTGTCATGAGGGTTAGAATGGAACATCTCTAGATTCTAAAAAAACTAGTTGCATATAATTTTTGTATATAACTACTTTTTCTTCATAAATAATTTTAGGTACAAATAAATATAATGAATTTAAGGTACATACTATCTTATTGAGTCTGTTTCAAATAGAAGTGGTTCCACGTAATCCCTTTAAATTTTAAGTTTTTTTCATAGTTGATGGAAAATCTTATCCATTTATTATATTTAATACCATTTTATCTAAAAGGCCAAGTTCAATTCAAATCAAATAATTTCATGGGTCATATTTGCTCAAAAATAGGTATTTCATATGTAAATTAGGAAAATTACTTAGGTTCATTCACATATGTATTAAACTATAATAATACTTTATAAAATTATTTATCCATATAGTATTTTAGGTAGTTTAGATGTTAAAAATGTAACTTTCAAATTGATATTTAACACTAAATTATTTTATTTCATTGATTTTACATATTTATAAATGAGCTAATGCACAATAATATTGGGTGTACAATGGATGAAGTAGATTTTCCGTCAACCATCAATATATTCAAAACGAAAGAGTTATATAGAAAACGGGTTTCATAGAAGCATTTTTGTTATCTAATATCTAATAAAATTTTTAGCTGCATATTTATTATTATAAGTAGTATTATCAAAATTGAACCAATAATTAAACTGCAAAAGGATTGGTCTGATTTTAACCGATAAGTCATAAATATTTAATTATTTTTAATTAATTAGATACTGATAAATTTATTCATTAATAATTATTGAGTCTATATATTAAACTTAAAATAGACCACCCAAAATACCAAAAAATATAAAAAATGATAGAATTTTTTTTTAAAAAAGTTAACTAGCACAAATATAATACACTGGTGAAGTATTGGGAGGAGACGATAATGAAGGAAACGACGCAATCATTTCTAGAGGAAACAAGTAAAGAGATAAAACATTAAAGCATGAATTCTCCCATAAATATCAATAAAAAAGGATGTTAATAATAATAAAAAAGAACAAGAGCCCAATTTCGATTCAACAGCAAAGAAGAAACAAAAAGAAGTAAGAAAACCTTGATTCAAAACCGGAGTAAGAAAAATTATAAAAAAAAATGGTACACACTTGTGAATGTAATGGGGATGGTGGGTAAGGCAAGTGGGGCAAGTGGGAGAGAGATAGCTGGAATGGTAACAAATAGGTGTATAAAAGAAGGGAAGACACAGAAATGGGAAAGCAAGAAAATAACGTTCTTTCCATTTTTTCATGCCTTAGTCTTCCTTTGTATTTAGTTTCCATTGTTTAATTTGTTTCATTTCTCATGAAAAATCAAGAAGGCAAGTTCATGAGAATTAGAGACACCAAGTGTTATCAAAGCATCAATCCCAAAACAATGGCGGAAACTCGGGACAATCCCATCATGCGTCTCGATGAGGAGATGGAGAATTAGGGACACCAAGTGGTATCAAAGCATCAATCCCAAAACAATGGCGGAAACTCGGGACAATCCCATCATGAGTCTCGATGAGGCGATGGAGAAGCTGGCAATGCAAGAGCAAACGTAGTTCACTGCATGATAGCTTAGAGAAACAGGTTGCAGCCGCACGGATCGCGCTGAAAGAGCAAATGGCGCAAGAGTAGCAAAGAACGAAAGACCTATTCGACCTTATGTGCTCCAAGCAATGATGGCCAAATCCAGGAGCACCGGAAGCCAGCCAAGCAACAGGAGACAAGGGCCATGAGAATAAACATCTTCTGACTAAGAACGTGTGGGGACAAGAGCACAACATTCATGGGAAGCAACGATGCCCACCCACTTGCATACTTGGGTGGCAGAAAAGATCACGCCATCCATTCCAACAAGTAGAAGGATCTGCAAGGGAGAAGGTGAGTTGGAAGGAGTGGAAGGCAAGCCAAGTCAAAGGTCTATGCCTATTTTGCGAGGAGCGGCTTATGGTGAACCACTGGTGTGTGACGTGCATGCTCTACGTCCTCCAATTGAATGAGAGAGGTGGGGCAGATGCAGATAAGGGGGGGAAATTAGTGCCGAGGGACACCGTGTAGTGAATCGCAAGATTAGATTCCTACCAAGAATCAAAAGATCAAGAATGCAGGGATGATGGAAATCAAGCAACAACAAGAAGAAGGGGCAATGACCAACCGCACACCACTAATGGCGGCAGCGAAGACAAAAAACTGACATGGGAGCAAAGTTCGTGTGCGTCATCCTGAGGCCTTCCCTTGTCAAGGAGTCTACTACATCAGGGAAGGGAGTTGGACCTTGCCAGAATCCGTGGATTCTAGCGGTCACGGCATCTCATGAAGTCCTTCCCCTCGGCATGAGCAAAGTTAGAGGGTATGACGTAGTCACGAACCCAAGGCACATTGGTCTTGCGAAGGACACCCAAAGGAGGCTATGGGATCCAGGCAAGAAGGGTGGCGGTTCAAGCAAAACCCATCAGCAAGCTCCCATGCCCGAGAAGATGGAGGACCTGCATCAAGATGGGATGTTATGCGGTCATTGCATGAGGGCGTGAGGGCATGGGTGGGGCCGGCTAAGACACGATGACAATGTCACAAGCATGAGGTCACGTGTGCCATGTGCGGATCGCAAAGTGGGGTGTGGGTAGGTTGCTACATCACATAGGACCCGAATCACCTAAAACACGTTGGCAGAATACTAGTTGTGTCTCCGTCTTCAGCCGAGGGAAATCTAGATTGGGATTTCATTTTCAAATCTTGACTTTAAATTTTCAAATTTTCAACCTTGAGGACAAGGTTGATTTAATAGGTGATGAAATGGTACACGTGTAAATGTAAGGGGGATAGCGGGTAGGATAAGTTGGGCAAGTGGGA
Source organism: Annona squamosa (assembly GCA_035584095.1). Lineage (NCBI taxonomy): Eukaryota > Viridiplantae > Streptophyta > Magnoliopsida > Magnoliales > Annonaceae > Annona > Annona squamosa. Next base: position 28,195,212 of record JAXCLR010000063.1, on the reverse strand, counting down.
GAGAGAGAGCTAGAATGATAACCGACGGGTGTATAATAAAAACAGGAAGACACTCTATAATTGCAGAGCAAGAAAATACCATTCTTTCCATTTTTTATTCCTTAATTAGTCTCCATTTATAGTTAGTTTCCATTCTTTTTGTTTCCTTTTCCGTGAAAAATCAAGAAGGCAAATTCCTTCTAATTAGGGACTTACTAAAAAAACCAGAGTAAGAAAAGCAAAAGTACATCCTAAGTAGCAGCATACATTTTACACCCAACTACTAAAAGCCATCTGACACCATGCTATTTGAGGCAAGCTTTGTTAAGAAGAGAAAAATCCAGATTCATATCTCAAATAGATTGCAACAAACAAGGTTAAAGCATTAGAAACCTAAACAAATGCATTTATTAGAAACAACCAACAAACAAATACCATACAAAATGAGGAAAAAGAATAGGAGGGCTTGTAAGAACGGAATTCGATGTTGCTGGCACGCCATAAAAGGATGAAAAGAAACAGAAGACAAGGACGGTGAACTAACTCATCCGAATTTTATGCTTCCTTGCTTGATGTATTTGGTGGTGTTGGCTTCTACCCAATCGATACCAGACATCAGATTGTCCGTTATGTCGTTGGGCACTAGGTTGGGCATCGACGAGTTAGGTTTTTTTTTTTTTTTTTTTTTTTTTTTCGATTTTTTTGTTGGAGGAAATTTTGTGCTCGCCGGACAACAAGAGAGGAGGCTAGCGCTATTTAGGGAGTGCTTCAGTGGTACTGAGTTTTCTACACAAGCTGAGAGACTCTGGTTCGTTTCACTGCAGCGACATTTTACAGGAATTTTCGGCAGTAGCATTTTATGGGATTTTCGGCAGCAGCTTTTAAATGGGTGGCGACATTATTCTTCTTAATTTCTATGAGAGCCTCGAATAGGAGGAAAAACCATAGAGACATTAATAAAGATGGTTATAGAATATCGTTAGTAAAACTTGTAAGAATGTGTGTAGAATGTTATAATTAAATTGTAAAAATGTATCAGAAGTTTGAATGTAATATTAGTTAAAATGATGTAAAATATCAAAAAACAAAAAAATAGAGGAGGCCAGCTTTGAATATGTGATTTTGTTTTATTTTATTTATTTATTTTCGTTTCCGGGAACCGTCAGAACCTGGTTGAATCGATCCTCCCCGTTGCACCGTGGTTGCATCCTATTTTATAGCTTCTAATCGGACCTGCTTCCATCGGATCTGATTGTTGACTGTTACCGATGGGACTAGTTGAACTAGTCGATGTGGTTCGGAGAACTATTTTTGATTGACGAAACTTAGCTACTTATAATATTTTGTAATGCGCATCCATATATACTTACATATAACAGTTAATGGCTACCAATAAAAAAAAATGGTACTTGACAGCATTTACCATAATTATTATATGTATTAAAAATTTATTGTTTGTATTATTGTATGCAGCTAAATCTAAACTTGCTGTATAAAGTTGCCGCGTATAATGCATTTTCTTGTAGTGAAACAACACGTTGGTATGTGAATTGAACAGCTGCGCTGATGAACCATTATACATTTTTTATGACTTTAGAACCTAATTTTCCAAGAGAGATCCATGCTCGAATTGTGCGGTTGGTGGTGACTGTTCTGCAAATAATTAATCTGCACACAAATGCATATGTTGCAAAAGAAAATCCAATTGTTCGTGCATATTCACGGCATGCATGCACCCTGAACGTTCCGCGCGCACATCTTCTGCAGGTGTGGCTGAAGAAAGTGTTAGCAAATGATGAGCAACTCAGCCCAATTACAGAGGAAGAAGTAGAAGAGAAGGGAAACCTAAGCAAACTCATGACATCATAATATAACTGAAAATCGCCCAAGGTAGACCTCTATGTCGATGGGATGTGTAGCAGGATCATAGACCAGCAGCTCTATCATTAAACCATTGGTGATAGGAGTCATCAGTTGACTCAGATTTTTAATTAAAATCAAGGACTCGCTGGAGATAACCTGGGTATAATGAAAGGTCCCCTGGGTGGCCAATTTATAAAGGGTGCGGGTGTAACGCCATTCTGTTGAGGTGGTGGCGGCGCCCTGTGCCGTGACGGTGACGGAGGAGTTGTGGATAAAAGAATGCCATTGGGTTTAGGTGGTGAAGGAAACCCGTCCGTGGTTGGAATTTTTGGGCTTTTAGCAGGACTTGGAGGTGTTGGTGCTGAGCTCTCAGCATACATCAGGGGCCTGTGCTCATAACCACCACACTTTTTGGGAGTGAAGAGGGCCATCAGCCCCAGGAGAAAAAGTGGCAAGCTTGGGAAGAGAGGCATCTCGATCAACCCTAGTTTGTTTGGTGCTATAGTCTCACGGATTATAAGAACCAGCTATCTATATAAGAGTCATTCAGGGGTGCTGCTTGCTAGTAGAATTGATAATTACAACTTATTTTCCAACAATAATTTGGTTATTCTTAGACCTTTACGTATAGATTATGCCACGAAATGATCACACATTAATGAAAACGGGAAAAGGCATTCTTTGTGCTTGAATTCATCGGCGTGGGTAGATATGCCAACAGAAGCCGTTAAGTTGAGGAAATAGTTTAAGATCTTAAGTAGATAGCTTCAATGATGGTGATGGCGATTGGATGAGCCAAACTCTACACGCATATGCCAATACCATAATTTTCTAGTTACCTCACATTTAATCAAATTAAATAAAAGTAATAAAATTATCCGAACCATAATTTTTAATTTTGCAATTTCATTAGGATGTAGGTAAAAACGATGAAGCCTACTAGTGCAGAGAGGAGAGAATTTGGAAGGGCCGGAAAAATGATTCCTGATTTCACTGCCTGGGGAGATGGTGCATAGAAATCGTTGGGTGCTTAACGGGACCTGAGCTAACTCAATTCTACAATAATCTCCCTCTACCATATTTGAACCGCCTTTCATACTATTATAAGTTAGCTCTACAGGCTATTCTTCATACTTACAAAGCATTATTTACTTCCTTCCACATCTGATGCAAGGAATGCCAACGTCAATTAAAGCTAAGTTAAAATTAATAGTGTCTTCTGAAAATGAATAACTATAAAATGGATTGATTTCAAATATGAATACATAATTATCCCTATTTCTAAATATCAGTACACACTATGGCAAAAATGCCATATAGCGACAGTGAAAAATATATTGCTAAAGTTTGAAAACTGTTAGTATAGACATGAAAAATCTATACACACGATTTTTTTGAATTGTCAGCAATAGTCCTGTAGCTATAGGGCTATACGGATGATTTTAAAAACTATATGTATAGATATATTTATAGTAACTATTATGTGGTGATAGTTTTGTACCATCACAATATATGTATAGCAATGATTTTAATCCGTTAATATAACTTTCAAAAACCAATATTATACTATGTTTAGTGATATTTTTCATATATATACTTACATTTTGTATTCATCACTAAATCTTAGTGCCTTATAATGATACTTATTTAGTGACAGTTTTTATTATCGCAATAGTTATAATGTAAATTAAGCAACAATGAAAATATCATTATGATTTTAACAATAATTAGATAGTGACACTTTTTATTTGTCACTATAAATATAACAAAGAATTTTAAATCAGTAAATGAAATAATTTATAAATATTTAATACGAAATTTTTTGAGCTATAGTGATAGTAATTTAGATGTATAATAATAATTTCTATTTTAGTAAATTATTAATATATAACAAAAAAAATTTATTTATACTATTTATATTTAGTAATGATTTTTTTTGCATTTTAATCGCTTATAAAATCAGTAGAATTTTTAGCAACACAATAATTTCCAATGCTCATACGATTAATTTCACATCAAATTAATAAAACGATAACATTCATTAATAACCAAAATTTAATATAAAGATACCAATTCTTCAATCCTCAAATTGTCAATTTCTCAATAGTAAAATTCACAATATTTAAAAAAATACATGAAAATACATAAAACCAACTTTGCATCTAATGATCAAATAAATCTATTATCTTCCAAAATTTTGCAATCTTCAACAACGAACCATCATCCTGCAAACATTAAAAATTAAATAACATAAATACCTTGTACTTGAAGTATAAAAATATTTGTTAAATAAAATTTTAATTCAATGTTACCTTCTTGGTTAGAGCAAAATTCACCACCCAAATTGGAGCTGCAAGATTGCCTATTTGGAGAACTTGAAATATCAGGAACCTAAAACATAAAAGATAAGTATCTCAATAAAACTCTACAATAATGCTATTTTCAATATCTTATTGAATGGTTCTAATAAAAACAATAACAATCGAAAATCAAGATACCTGGTTATTATTATCAAATAGTGGATATGCGTCTAATACTCTCATGATAGGATCATCCGGACTTTGATTTTTGATATGCGATACAATAACACTAAGTACTCCTTGCAAAGCTGTCACTTGTTTTTTTAATTGATGAGTCTCTTGGTTGTATGATTGAAATTTTTCCATTTGAGGAGATTTTTCTAAATTTCTACAAGGAGTAGGGCCCTTTCCAAAACACCGAATACGTCCTGCCTTTTCTGGCCCTTTTACTTTAGAATAAGCATCCCCTTTCCAATTAGAACATTCTTGTATATTTTCTAATGATTCCTC
>JAXCLR010000063.1:28153578-28167730 GCA_035584095.1 Annona squamosa | reverse complement strand
CTTCATTTAAGGGGATTGAACTTACAAGGGGTTAAGTTTTAAGTTACCAAAGAAATTTTTAATAACCCAATTCACCCGTCCCCTCTTGGGTTTTGCCATCTATTCGGGACCCTACAGGGTATATTAAAAATTTCTTTCTAGTTAAAGTGTCAACCCTTCATAGATCAAGTTTCCTTGAATAACATGTAAAAAGAGCATGAATAATGGGAATCAAATGCATAAAGGAGACACACATAATTTTTTATAATAGTTCGGGTCATCTCACTATTTCACTCTTTCAAATACACATCCATTATGTCTTAGGTTCCACTAATACTTTTTAATTATAACATAGAGGCTCTACTATCTTCAAGATTCTAGCTTCAAGGGCTTTTTATAAATCTTCATTAGCAATTGATGAATATTATTCCAACCAACCTCTCTTTGTTCATACAATTCGGCCTTGGTCTCCAACGTGAAGGCAAGTGTTGATACACAACCAACTAATCAAATAAATAAAACTATACATTATAGCATATGTAGATCGTTGCAACATAGCAAGCTGATTTTTAGTATTTTAACAGTTTTCATTCACTATCATATTTACTGAGTTTGCCTAATTCATCTTAATTTTTTTAATTTTTTTTAGTTAATAGGAAAAGTAAAGAATGAAGCATATTATAGGTCTTAGCAGGATAATAGAAGTTTTGTGAAAAATTTATTTGGATTTGAATATTCAATTGATGGTTTATATTATTATTCGATATGAGCAATTTTTTGTATCCATCTATGTTTTAAAATGGGTATGGATTGATACGAGATGAGTAGTACTTCATTAAAGGTTTAATATATAGAAATAATTAAAGTAGTTAGATGAGAAACTAAATTTGAGATATTTGGTATAAATTTTTTATTGATTAACAAATTTTAATTTAGCTTCCATTGTGATATAATTTTAACCATTACCATCGTTTATATGGTGATATTCCTATTGTTATTATTAAGTGAACCCAATACCTCCAAGCTATTATCATAGATGTTTCCATATTTTCGTAGCTTGACCAATCCTAGCTAGCAAGTTTTAGGTAGTGAACACCGGTTCGAGGAGGTAGGAGGTATTGGCCTGCTACAAGTTACATTTTATATTAGAGTTGTTCAGGAGTGCTGCTTGCCAACAGAATGGATAATTACCACTCTTATTTTTAAATGATAATTTGGTTATCCTGTAACCTTTACTTATAATTTATGCCACGAAATGACCACGTCTTAATGAAAACGGAAAAAGGCATTTGCTTATTCTGTGAACTTTACTTATAAATTATGCCACGAAATGACATAGCGTTATTGAAAACGGGAAAAGGCATTCTTTGTGCTTGAATTCATCGGCGTGGGCAGATATGCCAACAGAAGCCGCTAGTTGGGGAATAGTTTAAGATATTAAGCAGATAGCTTCAATAATGTGATGGCGATAAGATGAACCAAACTCTACACGTAGATACCAATACCATAAGTTTCTAGTTCGCATTTAATCAAATTACACAGAGTAATAAAATTATCTGAACCAGTAGTTTCGATTTTACTAGTGCACTAGGATGTAGGTTAAACGATGAAGCTTACTCGTGCAGAGATGAGAATTTGGAAGGGCCAGAAAAATGATTCCTGATTTCACCGCGTGGGCAGATCGTAGGTACTCAATAGAAATCGTTGAGTGCTTCATATATGGACCCTAAGCCAGCGCAATTCTACAAGAATCTCCCTCTATCTGATTTCAACCGGCTTTCATACTATTATAAGCTAGCTCTAAAGGCAATTAATATCATAAGAATATATCATCTTCACTCAATTGCACAACTTTTAAAGTCTTTAATATATCTTATATGTCATCATCTTTTCCTAGAAGTACTCAACTTAAATTTTGGGGACTATCCTAAGGATTTAGAGCCTTAAATCTTTAGGATACTCTTCTATCCTAAAACTCAAACTTCTAAGCATCATTTGGTTAATTTTCATTGAACTCAAAATATCCAAATCCATAGGAAATGGCCCTTGTATTACTTAAATCAAACCTTTAGAGCTCAATTTACATCAATTTGAAGATGGATGCACCAAACAGTGCCACGTGTCCCTTGCCACCGTCAACTTGGGCTCACCGCTGGTGGTCCTGCCAGACTAGGCTTCCTGGTGGGTCACACTCTGGGCTTTACTGACTGGACTTTTGCCTAGGTATCATCACTAGGCTCTAAGCCATAGGTTGGCTCACTGGATCCTCCTTCTCAGAACTATCGCAACAGTTGGGCTCATCTATAGCTAGGCTCAACCTAGACCCAGCCCGCTCTCTAAAGCCCATACCATCTCCAGAAAAATTACAGATTCTCCTGTTGTTTTTTTATTTTACAGAAACTCGTTGACAACTTATGATTTTTAGAAAAACCATTAGGCAGAATTGTAAAATATCCAAAAACTCGAAAATAGGTAGTAACTTTCATTTTTTCTATCTAGATATTTATACGAGATATATATAATAATATTTTAATATTATTTTTGTATATATATCTCCTTTAAACATCTTAAATGCATTAAAATGCATTAAAAATTCATCCAATCAATAATTTTGCTAAAATATTTAATTTTAGGTCATCCAAGTATAATGTAACAACATAACTTTACTCATTAATTTATTTTACTCAAAATAAATTATAATCATGCCATTATGTTTTCTATCTTGCCCAAAATTACCTTTATATTATACATACTCAAAATTATTGATAAATGCTCACAAAATTAATTTAATGTAAATAATACATTTTTCAAATAGTTATGTGACATCCAATCCATGTGCAATTAAGCATATAATATCTCATATCATCCCAGCATGATTAATGACCATAAAATCACATTATAGTAAAACCACTAAATAATTATGTGATAAATCATCATTATATTATGCCATAATTAAAGGATAAAGAGGCAAAATCCCCCTTACTTTAATGAAGAAAATGAAACGGATCACTTCAACGGATTGGATTGGCCTTTTCCTTTCTCCTACGGCAGCATTCCTCTTCTTTCCTTTGGTATCTTCATCGAGTCCCCAACTCGCTTATTTATAACTCCTCACAGGATTCACCGGATGATTTACCGCTCGCAATCCGATCTCAATTCAATTTCAAATTTGAATTTCAAACTAGTAAGACCCACACAGTCCAAAAAAGCAAAATACATCATTTATACACTCATTGGAACTTGAACTCAAGACTTTTTCTACAAAAAACCAACACCTTAACCACTTAAGCATCTTAAGATGTTGAGTTAAATACTCGCGATATTTTATATAACTTAACCCATCATTCTAAGTGGGCTTATTTGAGTTTAGCCCAATAACCTTTCATTTATTCTTGGCCCATTGCTTGGTCAAATGGTCAATGGTCAGGATACCATATCAGTTAACACATCATCAGTTGAATAGTCAACTCATTTTTTTCCTAATTATTACAATTATGCTTATCATTTAACACTAGATCTGATTGAGATAAACTTTCAAAGTTGACGTAAGTGGATAAATGATTAATTTTAGAGAATTATTATTATAGCAGTATGTGAGAGAAGTAAAGATTTATCAGATCTCAAGATTGTTGATTAGAGTAAAGCATAAGGTAAGTAGGATCTTTTCTGATTTGTAATAGGATCTTTGAATTGAATTTTAAAATTTTGTATGCTTTCATATGTATGTGATGGGTTGCACCAATGTATTCTAATGTGAATTTTTGTTCAGTAGATTTTATATGATTTATGGAGTATGTATTTGCAAAGTAGTTTCAATTTCTAATTTTGACTAGTATTTGAGAAAGCACGATTTAGTATGTCATGAGCATAATGTTTGAATGCTTGAGCATGGCATAAGAAGATGACTTAAAGTTAAAGTTATGATTAAGGGTCTTGACGGATGCATGAGTTCAGTGAACCACTAAATTAAAAGAGGAAGTAAGGCTTGACAGATGCTTAAGTTCCGTTAGCCACTGTCCCAAAAAAGGAAATAAAGTTAGACGATTAAACACATGGGCATGAGCAGTTGCATTGAAGTATGAGCATAAGTATTGGCATGTTAAATAATTGTAAAAGTTTCAAATTTTCAAATATTTATGAGCTGATTTTCGGTATTTAGTAGTTTTCATTAATTATCTTACTTACTGAGTTTGGCTAAACTCACCATACTCAATCATTTTAGATTAAAGGCATGTTGGTGAAGTAGATGAGGCAAAGAGTTGATGCATCTAGATTTAGAATCATTTATTTTCGGATTGACATAAGGAAGACATGATGTATATATATTTTATGAATTTGAGCAGTTGAAAATAGCTTGCTTTGTATTTTATGAATTTAGTAGTTTTCATTAGGTCATGATTCAAGTTGTTGCACTTATGCGTTCCCCTCATTATCATCGATCTTATAGTGTAGAGAAATAGTGGCTACGGACATAGTCAACGGGGCGTTACAGAAATGGTATTAGATTAAATAACGGGTAAGAATCACAGTGTGCTACATAGTGACAAAGATAGTTGATTCCATTTAAGCTAGTGGAATGAGCCAATCTAGGATGACAGATTAAAGACACTAAGTTACATTTATGTTTTCCTTGCTAAACTTGAGGTTAAAGTAAAATTTTTTCGTATGGTAAATTAGGAAGAGAATTTGCTAAGTTGGCGACAGTTGCAAGATTGATTAAGTAGTGGTAGATGAGGCGGTGATCATTTTATATATGTCTCATTTACACCTAGTACCTAAAATGTTTTATGAAGCATAATTTTGAAATTTCGATAGGTTATGGATGATAAAGCTAATTTTGTTATCTATGTTGTGGTATTGTTGAATGATGTTATTAATCGTAGGTAAATTAGGCAATTATGTTTAGTAGAAACCTAAGATAAGTTTGTTTATGTGATTCAATAATTTTGAAAAATTGTAGAGAATGATGAATAAAGAACTATGCAGATTTTTGTTAAAAGTAAAGTTGATGACATTGGATCCGTGCACTACTAAGTGTATAAAAGTGATTCTTGAATATTTGTGAGTTCTTATTTAGACAACTCAATTGATTTTATAAATGAAATTTGAGAATCTTGAGTGACATGCAATCAAGTTCTGATATATAGTGCTTGATTTTGATGTTTTCATGGGATGAGTTAGATATTTATTATGGTTCAAAAGAAAAATCAAATAGCTAATTTTTTTTTTTTTGATGAAATGGATACACAACCCTATCCCGATCCAGTTTTAATTCGGAAAGGGATCGGACGAGGGGGATCCAGGAAATTCATTTCCCAAAAAGTTATCTATACAAAGTTTCCCCAAAAGTTGTTGGGGAGGATGATCCCACCAAAAAAGATGATCAGAAACAGAAGAAGACATAAAGTCAGCTAAATCATGGGCCACCACGTTACCACGCCTAAGAACATGATGGACAGATATGTGGGTGGCCCGAGATAGGACAGTTTTGATTTTGTCAATTATGATCCCCACCGGTGCGTGAACCGGTACATCCACGGTCAAAAAGTTGCACAGGAGGAGAGAGTCCGTCTCGATGAGTATACGCGTAAGAGAGAGCTGGGAAGCCCACCTAGCAGCCAGATGTCATTTCAAGTTAGCATTTTGAGAAAATTAAATATGTAAGTTTCAAGAATGAAATTTTTTTGAGGAAAATTATGGAATTCCAAGTTGAACAGTTATTTTTTTTCATCTATTGTAGGGAGGGATAGAGAAATATATATATATATAGAAGATATATTTCCAATAAATGAAGATCATAAATTTGTTTGGTGAATTAAGAGGAGAAGATGTTGATATTCAATTGAAGGGAGTTTGTTTTAAGACGAGAAGGATTTTTAATTGCGAAAAAATGGAGATTGACAAAAAAGTTAGCAATATTGAAAAGAATAGAAATAAAAGATTAATTTAAAGCAAAGGATATTAATTTGAGATTCAAATTATGAAGAATTTGAGTTTCATACATTATCTACTGAGAAAGAGTGATTTACATAAAGCGCAAAATCTACACGGGGAAGATGCAAGCTATGTATCTATACTTTGGGTTTGTTTGGCAATTTAAAAAAGTTGTCAAATTAAAACTTTTCAATCTAAAACTTTTCACCCTTCATAACTACTCTTTTTTTAATTATTTTTTTACACATATTTCTATACAACAACCCTACTTTTCAATCATTTCTACACAACTACCAATACAACTAACCTATTTATTTTAAATTTATTCTCTTTATTCCTTATCATTACCCCTACAATATCACATTATTTTTTATTGATTTGACAACTTTTACATACAAAACTTTTCATCAAAAGTTTTACAACTTTCCAAACACACCCTTTGTATCGCAATCAAGTTTCGATGCGAAACTTATTTTGGAGGGCCGGAGAATGTAACTGCCAGATTTTATTATTATTATTATTTATTTTTTTTAAAAAAAAGGCACGCAATGCCATTAACTTGAAGCACACGTTCGGCGCCATTAATGCATAGCGCGCGTACGCAACTCCTTCAATGTATGGCAATAAATCTGAAGCAAAAAAAGCACAGAATCTTTTCCTAGTTAATCATTTAGATTTTATAAAATATGCAACTTATATCTTACATCTAAATCATTCACGATATTTCTAGCATAGTTAATAAGTAGTAGAGTTGTTAGTAAAATACATGAAATTGTAATTTTATTTGTTTCAGTAAAGGGTAGAAACTAGCCATATAAAATATAATATGATGAAATAAATATATTTTGAACATAATCAGAGAGTTATGGCCATATAATAGTAAGATAAATATTTACTTAGCTTTCCTACAAAATTTCACCTTCATTGAAGTTACAGACTTTTAGATAGAATGATTTTTTTAGAAAACTTGAAGTGGTGATTATGTATTTTAAGAAGAAAGCACAATAATTTTTATGGGAAAATGTAGATATAAAAATGCTAACCTAATCCATTAGAAACAGTTTTTGAGAGATTTCACCGTGTGTATGATGAATGAATCTAATTAAAAACTAATTTGAATAGCTATTTGAAGATATATTTAATTTTAACCTTTTATTAAGTTACGTTAAATCTGATGACAATAGCATTATTTTGAGAAATAAATCATCCAGATTAGAGAAAATAATTTTAGAAACCTACTCCTAGAGTTTCAAATCAAATGGACTTTTCTATATAGAGATTCAAATAGTTTTTGTTAAAGAATGTGGATCCTCAAAAGAAATAATAATAAAAAACTTGTAAGATTCTCAAATCTATCCCAGTAAATCCCTCTATAAATGCGTCAATTAGGTAAGCTGAGTTTTTATACGTTGTTATTAAAGATTTAATGGAAATTTAAGTTTTTGTAAATTTATCTACTTTTTCCCAAACTCTATAGATTTACGAAAAGAAAATATTTGACGAATCTATATTAAATAAGAAACCTAAATATACAACAAGGAGAAAAATCAGAGTTTATTTGGGCAGTTTCTACAGCTGCAAAAACTTAATAGAGGGGTAGAAGGAAAGAACTACTGTAATTTTTATTTTGAAAATTTTACAGAAACCCCTCTTGAATTTTTGATTTTGCAAATCGGTACTTATTTTGAAAAAATTACATAAAAACCTAAATCATACTTGAAAATTTGCAAGATTTCTAAAAAGATTATTATAGAATATCCTCCTGACTTATGACTTGTAAAGGAATTTCATAAGAAAATTTCAGAAAATTTGTATCAATCCCCTCAAGAAGGAAATATTTTACAAAAATACCTTATGTTGGCTACAAATTCACATAATAGTTTTTGAAAAATATCTCATACAAAATACTCCAACTTCAATACTAAAAAATGTTGGCAGTAGCTCATTTGAGCAATATATGGTAGCTCGTGAACCATCAAAATTGTTTTTGCACAGATTTTGATGTCAATGTTCAATTTTGATATCATTGGTGGCCCATGAACCATCAAAACTATTTTTGCGCAGATTTTGATATCGATATCTGACTTTGATGATACAAATGTTGATTTCTACATTTTTGAATGTTCTAAGTTCATTGGATGGGTTGGATTATCTATAAGAGATTATTACTAGAAGTTATTAATGAGCAGATTTTTCATGGTGGAGATTTCACTTGATTATGACCTCTCAAGATATAATAGAGATTTTTAAGTATTAAATCATAAATTTTAGTTTTTCAAATGTTTATGAGCTGATTTTCAGTATTTAGCAGTTTTTATTAACTATCTTACTGACTGAGTTTCCCCACACTCACCATATTCTATCATTTGGGTGAAGGCCAATATAGGATGGGTGAAGACGAGGCTAAGAGTTGATGAATTCAGATTTAGAATTGTTTATTTTCATATTAATATAAAGAAGACATGTTGGATGTATTTTACGAATTTGAGCAGTGAAAAATAGCTTGCTTTAGATTTGATGAGACATTACGTTTATAGTGACTTACAATGCTATTTTATTAGATCAATGTTTAAGTTGTTACACCTGTGCATTCTTTCCATTATCATCAATCCTGTAGTGTAAAGCAATAACAGCCACAGACCTGGTTGGCGAGGCGTTACAATTTGTGAATTATAAGCAAGGAAACTTTTATTTTTGTTGTTAATGGCTTTATGTAACATAGCATTTGATTTTTCAGTGACTTACTATTTCCTGCTAATGACTTTAGGCACCTAAAATTAAGCTTATGCAAGGAAATTTTTCCTTATCAAAAGTGAAGTTTGTTTTAGTAATTGTTACATGTACGATAAAATTTCTGTTTATATGAATTTATTGGCTGGCTGTTCTTGGATGGAAGCCAAAGCAATGCTATTAGGAATAGAATGGTTAACAAATCTGTGGTTCAAAAGAGTAGAGTGTGATGCCGCTAATCAATTGGTTATCTGAGGAGGCTTCTATTAGATCTATCACAAGGGTGCTGATAGTCGAGATCAGAAGACTTAGGAATGCTTTCGAGGATGTTTCCTTTCAGCATGCCTTAAGAATTGGCAACTAATGCGCCCAGGCTTAGCTAAATTGGTTCTTTTGCAAGGCAATTGCAACTGTACATGGAGGAAAAATCCTCCTGAATTTATAAAGGATTTGTTTTGGAAAGATTTTGATGAACTATATGTAGGGAATGGCTCCCCTTCCATGCATCACAGAAACTATGAGTAATAGACAGGGCCGGGAGCCATTTTGTTTTCCCTTTTTGGTAATTAACACTTGCTTCTATAAAAAAGTATTTTTGTTGGCTACATTTATTAAAAAATATATATTTATACATACATTATGAAAATTACTTAAATCCATTTACACATATATTACAATGTAATAATATTTTATAAAATCATTTATCCACATAGAAATAATATTTTAGACAGTTTAGATATTAAAAATATTAAAATTGATATTTAGGTTTAAACCATTTGATTACATTAATTTTAGACAATTATTTTATGTGACCCCATGCACAATGGTATTAAACATTTTATTACATTAATTTTAGACATTTATGGATGGGATCTATGCACAATGGCACTAAACATTTTATTACATTAATTTTAGATATGTATGGACGGGACCCATGCACAATGGTATTTAACAAATGAAATGGTTTATTAATAATATAAATTATTATAAATCCCATAGATAAAGTGAACTTTTTCTTAACGACCAGGATATTAAAAATGAAATTACATAGAAAAGGGATTTCACATGAGCAAGCCCATTTAAATAGATTGTATTTGCACCAATTTGGTTTGTCTAAAATTATAAGTTTATCAGTTTGTTAGGATATTTCAATGGGTGTTAAAAGTTTTATTCAAATGAGAAAAAAGACGATATATAAAATTACTATTTGCAAATATTGTAAAAATAGTTGCAAAAAATATTATCAGAAAATAAAAGGTGCAACAAATAAAGTATAATGAAAATAATCAATTGAATATATCTTAATTAAATAAAAATTACTAGACTTTCGATTTTACTCAAACTATATAGTTACGTATAAATTTTTAATCTATTATCTGGTTAATGTATTTGGTCAGGATGGTTGGCCACGAAACTCCAATTAATTTGGCTACTAATGTAGCTAAATGTGATTGGGTTTAGTCGGTGAAATCCTCACAACTAGAGTAGCAGGGAAAAGGATGGAGTCAGCTTGGATGGTGAAGTGGGCTGCGGCGTGCTGGCGCTGTGGTCTCAACATCGATTTCCATGGGCAATGCCTCGAGCTTTTCAAGTGCAGAATTCGACCAGTGATCCCCACCTTTTATTTGTCATTTTGTCAGTTTTTATATGATGTTATTTGTTGTAGCCGTCAGTGTTGCAATCCTACTGGAAATGGACTTCTTCGCTAGTAGAGTACTCGTGAGGAGTTCGTAGTGGTCGTCGGGTTGTTTTCGTGGCTTTGGCTTCTCAGTAGGGAAATATTTCAGGAATCCTTGCCTACTTCTTTCCTTGTGATTCTTGTCCCAGGAACCCCTTTCAATGCTGCTAACCACCAACATGCTGCCAACGAGAAAAACACTAGCAATGCATCACTCTTCTTAATGAAAACACTTTGCCCTTGACGAAATCACTGAGTGTTGCATGTGAGTAGATTTCTCTTTTAGATGTGGGATCAAAGATGAGATTGTGAATGCAATAAAAAAAATGAAATAAAAGATTTTTGAGTTGTGGTAGCCATAAGGCCATTTTAGACTTTTGATCTAAATATAATAACCATTATCTGGGTTTTTTAAGGGAGCACAATCTTATGCTCCTGAGAACATGGAGCCTCCATGCTCTCGGGAGCGCATCGCCATTCGATCGGGCGGGCGCTGCTTCAGCCGTTGGATTCGGGCGGGAGAGTCGAGGTCTAGGCAGCGAAGTCGACGCATGGAGTTTTGCACGCAGGCCCTCCGTTAGAGTCGTACGGAGCCTCGTCTATAGCTCACCCGATCGAGCTTTTTGCAAAATCCTCCCTGACGATTTGAATAGCCCAAAATTACCAACAGCGCGCCAAGAAAAAGCACCCGCACCCTGCACCCCTCTTCTCCTTTCTTTTGCACATGCCCAAATCATGTTTCTACAATGGTCGTTTCTAGAAAGGGAAAAGGGATTGCCCTCGATTCCCACAGTCATCGCTAGTGCTTTGAGCCTCCATGATCTATTTTCTCTCACGCCATTGGCGGACTAGATTAGAGAGTCGTCAGACCTCCTGTGTACAACGCAATGGGAGAAGAAGATGAAGCATGTCGCACGTACGAGATGGGATGGGAGACTGGCCTGCCGTCGCCGGAAGACCTCATCCCCCTCTCTCAGCTCCTCATCACGCCCCAGCTTGCTGCCACCTTTAGCATCACCATCGAGCCTTCCCGCACCGCCCTTGATGTCTCCTGTGCCTCCCGCACCACCCTCTCCTCCCTCCGCAGCTTCCCTGTCCCCCAAAGCCTCAATTCCTTCCTTCGGAGATGTCAAAGGGAGCATGGATTGCGGTTGGAAAGGCTGAAAATTCAATGCCACCGATGAGCCCAACAGCAATTAGTCCACTCAGATGCTGAAAAGCCCTTGCCTTGTGTGGACCCTGTAACTCCACAAGCGGTTCATTGATGTGGTGAACCACTTGGGGGTGAAGAATGCATTTTTGAAGACAGTCATGTAACTGATGAACGTGGAGGTGCTGGCACGGGAGAACGTGGTGAGGCACCTATGGAAATATAGGCTCTACCTAAAGCGGATGCTGGAGGCTAGGTGAGCACGACGTCCCCATCCCCATACCCTATGCATCGCATTTCCTGTCTATCCCAGCTAGGCAGTTGTCGTCGATAGTCGCCATGAGGAATCCAAATCATTCTGTGTTGTCCTACCCTGGTTTTGGTGGGAGGGATTGGTTGGGTGATTCGTTTGGGTCGATTGCTTCCTCACACCCTCATGTTGCACTGGGTGATAAATAAGTTGCTAGGATTCACGCCATTGTTGCAATAGCCTGAATCGTGAGTCTCTCTTAATTTCTCCCCAGCTCTGCCACTGTGATTCATTGGAAGCTTTTAGCTTGATTGACTCCATGGAGAAATGTTGCTGGCTATAATGAGGTGGATAACTAAGAAATGGTTTGCTAGCCAGTGATGGATTTCAGGTGATATTAGAAAAGATTGCTGTGTTTGACTAAGGAGACAGGGACGTATGGTAGGCGTAGGGGATTTGTGACATAGTTTTATTAACAATTTAATTTAATTTATGGTATTCGAAACGTGTGACAGAAACACTTCAATTAGATTCTCTTTTTCTCTGGGAGGGCTTCTTTGCAGTGTCATGATGATGAAATCCGCACCTTCTTTTTCTCCATATGAATTAATCTTTTACATTGATAATAATTTTTTTGTAACAGGAAATGACCCCATGGAACTGTTCGTTAGTGAACTTCATTAGGGAGAAGGGAGAATGATTTGGTGAATATGCTTGCAGATGTGCCTGTCTACAGTTTGCTTATTGGCAGCCTATGATTTTGTTTGCCGTCTGTATGTTAAAAATTTACTTATTGTTGTGGACTCGTGGGTATCATTTTTTCATTGGTTCCTTATATATATCATGTTATACTTAAGATGCTTTTGGAGGCCTGTACCCCTAGGAAAGCTTCATCGAATGGCATTCACCTATAAAAGAACAGTTTTCTCGATCTCTTCACTGGTAAATTTTTGCCAATAAAGAAAGAATTCAAGTGTATCCTTGTGTGTATTTTGTTGGAAATATGTGAAAAATAAGCAAAATCTATGTTTTGATGATTAACAAATTAATTTGAATAAGTCTTGGCTACTAACATGTTTGTGGAAGTGTTTAAGGGATACACATTTGAAGAAAATAGAGCATGGAAGGATAAGTCGATTTCCAAGTCGACTCAAGCATCGACTTAAGGCCAAGTCGATCCCCAAGTCGACTCCAACATCGACTTCAAGGAGTTAAAACCGTCCAGAGTTGAAAATGGAAGAAGAGCTAGTGAAGTCGCAGGCCAAGTCGACTCCACTTGGGACTTGGAAAGCCAAGTCGCAAACGAAGTTGACTCCAGTATCAACTTCAGATGACAAAATCACTCCAGAGCTGAATTTGGGGCAGGAAAATACCGAAGTCAAAGATGAAGTCAACTCCAGTTGCGACTTGGGTGAAGTTGCAGACGAAGTCGACCCCAAGTTCGACTTGAAGTTTTCAAAGTACAAAAACACATATTCAAGCTCATTCCAAGATCAACTTGAGTTCTCTCGAGACCAAATCAAAGATGCAAGCTCATTATCAATTTAAGTTTTTCAAGTCCAAGGCAAAGCTTCAAGCATATTACAAGTTGAAGAAATTCAAGATATGAAGACTAATATCAAAAAGCAAGATGCATAAACTCAACCAAGAAGATTGTTCAAGATTACATGATTCAAATTTCATGGATTCAGGGCTTGCAAAACATGGAGTAAATGAAAGCAAGCTAAAATGAAGACAATGGCTCAAAAGGAAATGAAGGAATCAAGCAAATTAAAGCATTCCAAGTTTTCAAGTTCATCAAGCTTCCTGTCGAGGTGAAGTCGCACACCGAAGTCGACTCCACCTACGACTTGGGTCAAGTTGATGCCCAAGTCGACCCAACCTGAAACTTGACGTTGCTACAGAAGGCGAAGTCGCACCCGAAGTCGACTCCACCTACGACTTGGGTCGCAACGGTCGAAAATTATTCGAACATTAGCGCATTTAATGCGCACCACCTACCTTCAAACGTTTGGATTCCCTCCAAAATTATAAAAGGCAGTCATTGTGGACGAGGGAGCAACAAGAAAATCATTTAGTGTGCTTAACTCCCATCTTCAAGAGCCTTAAAGAGATAAAGCCAATCAAAAGAGGAAGAACTTTGCTTCAAACTGCAAGAGCTCAACTTTTGAATCTTCAAAGCCTACATTACGAGTTCTTCTCTGCGCCAAATTGCTTCTACACGACTGTAACGTGTAGATTTCTTTGTTATTTCATTTGTTTGTATTGAACTTGATTTAGTTTGAGGAACTAAGATCAAGTGTAAGCTAAGTAGTGTGTGATTGGAGTGGAACTCATCACCTACTTGTGCTGAGAATTGTTGAAGCCCCCTAGAGCTGAAATCTAGAAGAGAGCAGTGACTCTAATTGTATTTGAAGAATACAATAGTGGA
>JAXCLR010000063.1:28138360-28153478 GCA_035584095.1 Annona squamosa | reverse complement strand
ATCTCCAATACACATATCCATCAATATAATTCATGAATTTTCATTTATTCATAAAATAATTACAAAATTATAAATATCGAAATGACCCGTATACGGTCAGGGTTTCACAGTTTCAATCCTGTCAGCATGTAGTCAATCTGGATTGGTTGAAGAGGGAATTAAGATTTTCAAAAGCATGATTGATTCTCACAACATTGTGCCAACTTCTAAGCAATATGGTATCATGATTGACATCCTAGGTCAGAGAGGAGAATTACCCAAAGCAGCTGAGCTCATTGAGCAGATGCCCATGGAAGTTGGCCAACATGTTTTGGGTGCCTTGCTTGGCAGTTGCAGACTCAATAATAACTTCAAGATGGGACATTGGGATGATGTTGTAGAAATATTTATGCAGTGGATGGAAGATGGGATGATGTTGCAGAAATAAGGAACTTGATGAAGGAAAAAACAGTGAGGAGAGCACCAGGTAGTAGTTCAATCGAGGTAGGGAATGTGGTTAGTTCATTCTTGGCAAATGACAATTCTCATCCAGAATCACAGAGGGTGTATTTGATGTTGAGGGAATTGGAGGTAGGGAAAATGAGATAGAAGCACTATGTCGATATGATGCATGATGCAGAGGGCAAGCCTCTTTTCTCATAGAGTCCATAATTCATATTGAGATCCTAGAGCGCTTCCTCAGCTACAAATGCTACTACAACTTCAAATTTCTAAGGAGTTATACATCTCAAAGCAATAATCTGCAATGATATTTAAGGATGATTATGACATTTGAAAGGTTATCTATTTGGCTTCTATACACAGAATTTTCAATTTTTAATTATGTTTTCGTGTGAAGAGGTGAAAGTAGAGGTAAATTGCAAAAGACAAAACAATAGGTGAAAATGAAATTTCAACATAGCGGATTTACAGTCTAGCCATGTAACATTGGTGGCAATGTAAATGTAGTAAGCAAGCAAAGAAAACAAACACAATCTGATCATGTAAATGAGGTGGAAAGAGTTAAGTTGTTGCTCAAGTTGGGATAGAAAATGAGAAAGTTATGCAAGTCGAAGGGAGTTGTGATAGAAAATGAGAAAGCTGAACTTAAAGGCAAAAAAAAGAAGAATTAGAATCAAAGCTAGGAAGAAGAACATCAAATGCATCATTGAAGACATGAAATAAGCTTTTGATTTCTTTTTTCTTCTTTGGCAGGTTCATTTCTATAACACTGGTTAGTTAAAAAGCATTGAATCCAATAAACTCAATGAGCAAATATTAGTTGAAAATATAACACCTTTTAACATTCTTATCAACGTATGACAATGACCTGGTGCACAGACACATACGTCATTCATATGACTTGTTTTCTTGCTAGCCAATGACAATCATCAAGTGATCATCACCATTTACATGCATAGTTCACGACTTCTTTTCTATGTGCTCATTTCACATTGGCCTTTCAACATAGAATTCAAATATTCCTTCACTCAAAATTTCTTCTTATGTGTGCCTTTCAGTCCCTTTCATATTTTCATTCCATCCATTTGACATATAAACAACAACCTATGCTCATTTAAGATCTTCAAATATGAAATTCAACTTATTTACATCACAAAATTAAGTTCAACATAGTCCCATGAGCCTACTATATTTGAAATATATTTATTCTAAAATGCAACAAATCTGCCAATTAATGCTTCATATGTTGTTTTGATCATCTAACCATCCCATACACAAATGTACACAAATGTAAATGTCATTCAGCCAATACATTTCATATATAGCATATTCAAATCAAAGAATCCACATGAAAATACAAATTTAACTTACATCATATATAAATCATGTTTGGCCCTTTTAAAGCTATTAATGAACACCAAAACTTTCCTGTTACTTATAATACTCGAGCTTAATAAACAAAAGTTACAAGTGTTGCTTCAATGATTTACTTTCCTCATTATTATTAAGAAGCATTGAAGGAAAAATGTATTGATCGTGTCACACTTTTTTATATTGTCCATGTGTTAGTAATTTTCAAGTTTAAGATACTACTGAAGATTTTGGAGATTTTTCAAATTTCATAATGATATGATTTTACTCTAAGAAAAATTTGATGGATGCTTTCTCATGACAGAAAAAAATTTTTAGCTTAAAAATTGAGCTCCATGCTCTATGCACATTGGATTATTCACACTACTGTTCTCTTCTTATTCTCATGCGGGCTACAAGGAAATGGATTGTTGATGTTTTTGAGCATCAGATTTACTTCGAGTGTACTTCAAAAGTTATTAATGACATGATTAAGAGTGAATATCGGATTAACATAGGTTGTCATAAGGCTTCAGGCTGCAGGGAGTTGGCTCGAAAAAGGAATTCTATGGGTAACAGAGGTTATGTGCCGACTACAGGGTTGATGATGAGACAAGTAGGAAAGATGAAGAAAATGAGAATATTCGCATTCCAAGCCCCCCGAATTTAGAGACGATTTTGTTAGGGTATTTACCCCTCTTGTCCACTGGTTGGGTGTTGTTTGGAGGTATAAACTAAACTATGTAAAAAGTTTTTGAAAAAGATATAGAAATGTAATATAATAGACATAAGAGCCGAAGAGCATGAATCCTCAGAAATATGAAGAAAGCCATGTTAATCATCTTCAAAAGAAGTAAAATCTCAAAAAAAGAAACTCTAATCAAAAACCAAATCGAGACCCGTACTCGTCTTCTGTTGAAATTTAGTCAAATCCCTCAAAATACAAATGTTCCTCCAAATATAAAATGAAAGCACAAAATGTCAAGCAGAGAAGAAATTACCTGAGAGAAGCTTTCTACTTGGAGATAGTGTGATGCCTTTTCCTTTTCTACGGGGAATGGAGAGATTTATCTGGAGCACGTGAGGATGGAATGCAGCAAGAGAAAGTAGTCGAAAATGAAAAAGGCTGTGGTGGTCGGGGATTGCACGTCAATAAGGCAGCAGGGTGCGGGAGAAGGATTTGTTGAAGAGCATACGAAGGACGAAGGGATCGAGTACTTGGAGATAGTGAGATGCCTTTTTCCTCTTCTATGTGGAAGGGAGAGATTGATCCAGAGCACGCGAGGATGCAGTGCAGGAAGAGAAATCAGCCAAAAACGGAAGGGGCTACGATTGTCGAGGATTGCGCAGGAAGTAGACATTAGGGTGTGTGGAAAGGATTTGTTGAATAGGCAGGTTTCGCAGGATTTGACTTCGGGGAGGATTTTGCAAAAAGCTCGATCGTGCGAGCTGCAGACGAGGCTTTGTATGACTCTAACGGAGGGCTTGCGCACAAAACTCCATGTGTCGACTTCGCTGCCTAGACCTCGACTCTCCTGCCCAAATCCAACGGCTGAAGCAGTGCCTGCTCGATAGAACGGCGATGCACTCTGGAGAGCATGCTCTCAGGAGCATAAGATTTAGATTGCGCTCCTTTTTTAAGGGTGTATAAGGGTAGGGTTAAAATGCAATGAAGCAAAGTTATGAGGTTTTAAAAACCAAATCTGCAATACTTGTGAATTAAAATATAAATAAGCATACTTAATTAGCGTGATCGAAATGCCAAAAAAAAATCACCAAGAACTTGTACAAGAAAAAATGACAACCATAGACAAAGTATGCAAGAAAAAGGAAATTCGTTTATTCCTTCTAGATCTTGCTGTTGTAAGTGGTCATTACGCACGAGGATTGATCTGCTTTAATAAACCCGTTTATCCTCAGGATAGATGTAAATTGTGAAGATTTCACGTTAAATTTCAACATTTTTTATTCTTCCATATTATTGTGAATATTAGAGCCTTATGTCTTTATCTCAATTCCAAATGGATTATGTTGTTGCACTTTTGTTGTTATCGTCATAAGATATCTAATGGCATTCCATACTAGGAGCTTGATTATAGAGGTTGGAATTAGGGTGGGCTATATCAAGTTAGTGTTTGCTCAATCCCAAACCTTACTTTGTAAAAATTTTGTTTGACCCTATTTCTATATCAGATTGGGACAAGGTAATTTTGACCATTACTTTCTAAAAACATTTGTGACAAACTTTACGTTGGTATCAGACTGATTTTGGGATAGTGGATTAGGTAAAATAACACAGGTCAAATAAGATAATTTTACGAATTTATATACCTATCGAATATAAAGATACACTTTGCAAAATTTAAATATTATATGCTTTAATATTTTACTAATTTTTAAAAAACAAAAAATGAGAAATATAGTATAACTTTATTAAAATAAATTAATATATAATTATACATAAGAGTTATATGTATCTGTGTAAATTCCTCTTATGGATCTTAAATTGTTTTCCAAATAAATTGGGGATTAATTTTTCTTTTGTTGATATAGCTAATTATATCGAATGTAGAAATTTTGAAGAAAAAATAATAAGATTTAGACATAGGTTTATAAGTTTTAATAAATCAATATTTGTGGGGTGGGTGGATACATAGTCAACCCACTTCAACCCTATTCTTAAATTCAGGTCAAAATGTTTGATCCATCCTTATATCGGCTCAACAAAGTATTGGCTTTACCCAGCCAAAAATTGATTGGGTGAGAGACGGTTATGAGTTAACCTGCCTCATATATCACCCCTATTGGTCATACACATCATGATATATTTTAAGCAAAAATACAATATTTATTTATTTCCATAATTAGTTACGCAAACATATTATCCTAAGTGCATTAAATCTATAGACAAAGTTTTGTCGTTTTATAATACTTTGATATATTTATTTTTAATTTTTTAAAATTAAGTAATTGAAGGGGTGAAAAATGACTCAAAGAAGTTCGATTATGTACATCATGATGCATTGAGGCCAAAATGCGACATTCGTTTATTTTTACAATTACTTATTTTTTATTTTTCTTCATAAATAAGTTTACATAAGTGTATTCAATCTTATAAAAAGTTTTGTCATTTTATAATACTTTTATATATTTATTTTTTACTTTTTAAAAATGAAGTCTTTAAGGGTGAAAAATGACCAAAATGACCTTGAATTTGTTTTTTGTCTAAAAATTTTAAAATAAATACATAAAAGTATTGTAAAATGTTAAAACTATGCATAGTCAAATACGCTTAGAAAAACATATTTGTAAAGGAAAATAAAAAAATATAACTAGTTATAAAATAAATGAATGTTATATTTGGACTTAAAATACATCTTGGTGCATATAATTGTGCTCCTGACTTCAATACCCTTGAAGTTGATATTTTCTAAAAATAAAAAATAAATATATAAAATGACAAAACTTGATATATGGATTAAATACAATTAAGAAAATATATTTACAAGGAAAAGATTAAATATAAATAAATATAAGATAAAATAAATGAATATTGTATTTTGCATAAAATACATCAAGGTGTATATAATCATGCTCCTCCGTATTAATATGCAAAGATGTCACTTTAGAGAATCATACAGTAGAATATATTACTTCTCTTATTAAGCAATCATATTATTTCTAAAAGTTACAGGATTCTTTTAATTTTTGGACTTAGTGGTTCTGGCCCTAGATTTTATAGGTCTATTGCAGCTAACTGTTGCAACTAAACAACTTAGATTGCAATGATTTATTATTAAACAAATCTATATTACATATTTCTAATATTTGTTCTTTTTAGTTGCATGCAAGTTTAAGGATATTGTGAAGCCAGATTCGAAGAAAACTAATTTATTATTCATGCATTTTATGAATTAGAAGACCAAGTTTTACGATGAAATTTGTATGAAATTGAGTTTATTGAATGAATTTAATTTATTTTCATTCATTGTATCAAATTTTAATTTCGTTATGAAATTTTTATGTAGTCAAGCCACTATAAACAAACTTTTGTATATTCAAATTTGGAACTAGATTCAATTCAATTGGGTGCACTACACAATTTATTTATTTTTTTAATTTTTTTTATATATTTAAGTGGGCCCAATCATAAATATTTATAAAAATATAGTTTTTATTTTTAATATGTGAAATAAAATATTTAAAATAATAAAAAATAAAAATTTGTATACGGACAGTCATGCTTGGAACGAGGAATTTTTGGATAACTTTATGGATATAAGAAGAAGAGAAAATTCCTCTTATACCAACAACACTATAATTTTGATTATACCAATAATATTTCAAAAAATTCTTTTATACGTTTAAAATTTCAACCTAAATTTTTTATCGTACCTATATAATCAAAACAACCATTAACTATTCTATTGAAAAATGATTTTGGCCTTCTATAATTTCTTAATTGAAATAATTCAACTTTAACATTTCTTAATTAATATTAGTAAATGATAAGCTCGTGACATTAAGTAATTCAAATATCATATTGAGTGTAAATTATTTCAATTAGAAAAACTTTTTAAGGAGCAAAATCGTCTTTTCAAAAGGTAGTTCACAGTTGTTTTGACTTCATTTGTTTGATAGGAATTTAAAGTGATATGTTATGAGTATGAGAAGAACTTTTAAAATATTATAGTTATATTAGGAGTTAAAAACAAATGTTATGGGAACAAGAATTTTTCTTGAGAAAAATTATTAAAAGTGTATGGACATATAAGGAATTAAGGTGACAATTTATGAGTATATTTGGAAATTCTTCTATATTTAAGAGTAGAAGAAATTGCATATATTCATACGCAAATAAAAAACTAGGTGCATATAGTTTTTGTAGATAATCATTTTTTCGTCATATATAATTTTATGTAGAGGTAAAATATAATGAATTTAAGTTACATATAATCTAATGTCTAATAAAATTTTTAGCTGCATATTTATTATTATAAACAATATTGTTGCAATCGAACCTGTAATCAAACTGACAAAAGGATTGGTTCCGTTCGAACCAATGGCGTCATCCTTTCATATTATGATGTTATAAATATTTAATTTTTTTATGGAAAAATATTTAGTTATTTTTAATTAGTTACATATTGATAAATTTGTATATTTATAATTATTAAGTTTTTATGTTAAACTTAAAATATGCCACCCAAAATACCAAAATACGTACAAAAACGAATAGAATTTTTTAAAATAAACGTAAACTGGAATAAATATAATACAGTGGTGAAGAATAAGGAGGAGACGACAATGAAGGAAACAACGCAGCCACTTCTAGAGGAAAAAAATGATATAAAATATTAAAGCGTGAATTATCCTATTAATACCAATCAGAAAAGAATCCTAATAATAACCAAAATGAACAAGAATGTAAAACCTTAGTTTTTTAATTATAAATCGTAATAGGAGAGGGATTTTTTGAAAGTTTTCAAAATCCCTATGACCAGGACTGACAGACGCATCTAGTAATGTAGGTTTCGAGGGAGAAAAGAAAAAAAAAAAAAAAAAAAAAAAAAAAAAAAACCGGAAGAGAAAGGAGAGGAGAGAGTTGAAAAAAAATTTAGGGTGGTGGTAGTGGATTTTATTGGCAAAGTTTTGAAGTTTGTAAGATCTCAGATAAAAGCGATTGAAAATTAGTTAAGCCATTCATCTTTAATTTTTTCTTTATTCTTTGTTGTGTTTATTTAATATATGGTGATGACTGGGAATGATTTCATAAGGAATCCTGATATTTGTGATGTTAAAATTAGAAATTTTAGAAACCTAATAGAGTAAAGAAAAATGAATTTTTCTTTGAGGATTAAAAATGAGCATAGAATTTATATGAATAATGTTATAATGATATTTTATTATGAAATTAACAGTTTTTTAAAAATTTTCAGATAATGAGGAAAATCAATGTCTCCAAATCGGTGTTTAGATTTGAAAAATAGAAAATGAAGGTATTTGAGGATGCAATAAGGAGAATGAATTGAATATTATTTTAAATTATTATTATTATTTTTTATGTCAATCAAAGTGAAAAAGACATTGAAATTTTGTATAGCCTAAATGTGGAGATTTGGAAGTTGTGTAAAAGTAAATGGGAATTTTTTTTTGCTTTTATTTGGATGTCCATAAATGTTCATCAATGTTTATTTATTATGAGTAAAAATGTTTTGTGATGGTTTGAATATTTTGTTTGGAGATTCTTTATGAAAATTATTTTTAAAATATATACTTTAATGGTATTAATTATTTAATCTAGTTGAGTATGTTGAAAAGTTATTATCAATTAATGATGTTTTATAAAATTTCTAAATTAATTAAATTATTTCAATGCAATGGATATATTTTGTGAGTATACGAGTACAAGTGTAATGGGTTAATGCATTATTACATGAATGTAATGTAAAACCTCATATATATTCATTTACAAATTGATAGAAAAGCTTTTGTGTAAAAGTGTTTTAATTGATAGAAAATAATATTATATAATAGGGATACTAATGAAGAGTAAAAAGAATAAAGTTAAATGATAAATAATCCTATTAACTGGGCTAAACAAATGTCTCGATTAGACCACTTCAGAAACTTATTTATATTTTTGGTTTTTCTTCATATATTCATTTATCTAAGTGTATTTAATATATAGACTAAGTTTTACCATTTTTAGATATGTGTAAATATTTTTTAAAATTTTTAAACATCTATGTGTATATACGTGTTTAAAATACCCTTATCTTTAAAAATCTAAAAAAAATTTACATATATCTAAAAATGGTAAAACTTGGTCTATATGTTTAATACACTTAGATAAACAAGTGTGTAAAGAAAAAAATGAAACAAATTGTTATAATGAATTTTTTTAGGTAGGCTAAGCAGGGCATTCCGGGGCTAATGGGATCACTTCTTAAATTAAAATAGATTAGTTAGCTATATAGGTAATTGTGTAAAAATGATTAAAAAGTACAAAAGTTATATAGGAAGATGTATAAAAATATTTTAAAAAATAGGATAGTTATAGAAAGTCAAATGTTTTAGATTTAAAATTTTTAATTAGAAAATTACCCCCCCCCCCCCCATTTGCTTCAAGATTTGGATGTAGTTCACATCAAGAAATGGAAATCAAATTGAAGTTTAGCACAATATTTCATTCACAAATGGATAAGAAAACTAAATGGGTAAATCAGTTGGTTAAAGACATGTTGAGAATGTGCATATTAGATTTTGAAAGGGGCTAAGATAAGTATATACCATTGGTGGAATTTGTTTACAACATCCATCAAGCTACTTTGTTTACAACATCTATCAGGCTACTCTCAAAGTATTATCTTATGAAGTTTTGTATGAGAAACCGTGTAAAATACCACAGAATTATAATAAAGTTGGTGAATGAAGGATGATTAGACCTAATATTAAGTAGCAAACAACTAATAAGGTGAAATTAATTAAAATATTGTTTGCAACTTAAAGTAGATGGAAAAGTCATGCAGATCAAAAGCAATGAGATTTAAATTTTGGGTGATTCATAAATACACCAACTTATTTTGCAACTTAAAGTAGATGGAAAAGCCATGCAGATCAAAAGCAATGAGATTAAAATTTTGGGTGATTCGTAAATACACTAACTTATTTTGCAACTTAAAATAGATGGAAAATCCATGCAAATCAAAAGTAATGAGATTTAAATTTTGGGTGATTCGTAAATACACCAACTTATTTTGACTGTAATTACAAATATACCTATATAATTTTAAAAATTACAAATAAATCTCATATCATTTGACCATAATTGCAAATGTATCTATGTTATTATGATGTTGTTACTACACCATCACGATGTGAATATATTTGCAAAGATATACAAACTATATAAGTATTTGTAATTTTAAAAATTGAATATATTTAGTTTCTACAAATATACTCATGTTGTTTGCATATTTTTGCAAATGTACTCATGCCATGATGGTGCAATAACGACATCATAATGGTGTGGGTATATTTGCAGCTATGGACAAACTATGTGGGGTTAATTATGATTTATGAAACTATATGAGCATATTTGCAATTACAGTCAAACTAAGTAGATATGTTTTCAAATCATCCTTAGAATTTTCAGTAGGAGATAAGTTGTTTGTGAAAGTAATACCTATGAAAAGGGTCATGAGGTTTGGAAAAAGAGAAAAGCTTGGTCCTGGATATATTTGGACCCTATGTGATTTGCATAAAGTTGGTATAGTGGCTTATAGAATATCTTTACCCCACCTTCATTGGCAACAATGTGTAATGTGTTTCATGTTTCAATGCTAAGAAAGTATGTGTTAGATCCTTCTCATTTGCTCACAAATGATTGTTGCAAATCTCAATTAAGTAAATCTATGAAGAAGTCTTAATTAAAATATTGTGTAAAGTATTAATACATTTAAAAGTGTGTGTAGCTCATTTTGAGTCAACCATACCATAACTTATAGTTCAATTGGTAGTACCAAATAACATAATAGCCCATAATTGAATCTTATATTGAAAAGGGGATGGAGTTATAGAGGTTTATAAATGGGTATAAGCTTGAAACATGGTATGATGCATTTTAAAAATTGTGCGGTGGACTCCAAAATCTAGGGTGGACAATTTCCACTGTGAGACCCACAACACATGAGCTGAGGATAACTTTTCTAGACTTAGAATTAGAAATTGTACCAGAGTAGTCCCCCTCCAGTAGATGTGGGGTTAAGGCCTGAAGTTGAGTTGAGTTATTATTTAACGATGAAGGGGTAAGGCCTAAAGTTGAGATCAATGAGTAGAGGCCTAAAATTAAATTGAGTTATGGTTCGAGGATAAACTAGGTAGAAGCTGGTGGGCTTGTAAAAGCCCAAAACTGAATCTCACATTGAAAAGAGGATAGAGTTCCTAAAGGTTTAAAAATAGGCCTAATCTAAAAACCTTGCTCTAAGAAAGATTAATATAATTTTGATGATTAACGAATCATTGAAATATCATTAAAAAGGATCAAATAAATATATGTAAGTGTACTTAGATATTATAACTTCAATTATATGTATAAAAACGAAATGAACAAAGTTTCAAAGTGCAGAAAGGTCAAGTTGCAAATTTAAGTTGACTCAGATTATGACTCAGGTGAAATTCCACACCCAAGTCGACTCAGGGGTTGCATATTTTTATTGATTGGCTTGGCCACAAGTAAAATCTTAGCCTCAGTCGACTTCGCCTATAACTTCAAAGAGATAACAAAGTGAAGTCTCAGCCCAGGTTGACTTCACGAGACTTCATTTGCGACTTGAGTGAAGTTTCAGTCCAAGTTGACTTTACTTACGATTTGAGTGAAGTTTCAGCCCGAGTCGACTTCACTTGCAACTTCGAAGGCAAAAAGTGGACAACAAGTCCTAGCCAAAGTGAAATCGCAACTCAAGTCGTCTTAACTTTCTTGTTATTTCAAGTTATAACAATCCAAAATTTGAACGTTGGATCATTAAATGCATGCCAATTACTACTCTAAAGTTCAGATCTTCTTCTCCTCTATAAATATCATTGAAGTATGAATGTGAAGAGAGTTAGAAAATATAAGATGAGCTTGCACATTCTAATATCCAAGAGTATTAACATCATTTGAACAAATATTGAAGCTTCAAGTGCTATTACTTTAAGTGAACACACAAGATTATCTTCTTCACATAATAAGGAGCTTTTGAAGCAGATTAATTACATGTTGTAAAGTGTAAAATTTCTTTTGACTATTTTAATTTGGGTTGTTGCCTTCGATTGCTGTTGAAGGTTGAATTCAAGAAGAAGCAAAATGACGGATTGATTTTAGTTTGTTTCACTAACTACTTTTGCTTGATTTATTTGAGTTTATCTCACTAACGGATTAGACTTTGTTGAATGGAGTTGGTCTTACCAATAAGCGATTATTGTATATGTTCCTTAGAGCTAGAATCTAGAAGAGTGTGGATGCTTTAAATTGTATTGGATATATAATAATGGAACACAAGACCTAAGGGTATGTGTTTGAAAGAGTGGAGTAGGGAAGGTTAGCTGAACTACTATACATTATTGTCTCTTGCGTGGTTTGATTCTTTTCATTTTATATTATATTCACACCCTCTCATTTTATTTCCTAGCACATTTCATCATTGATGGTAAACTTACAAGAGTTTAAGTTTTAAACTACTAAAGAATTTTTAAAGAACCCAGTTCACCCCTCTCCCCTTAAGTTTTGCTATAAACTCGAGACTAACAACATGGTGCATTTTAAAAACTGTGTGGCTAAGTCGTGAGCAGATAATATCACAATGTGAGACCCACAACTCACAGGCTTTGGATCAATTTTTTTGGGCTTGGATGTTACAGATAGATAATATATTTATAGAAAATATTCAAGTGCAGTAAGATTGTACCATAATTATGGTATAGTTTACTATAACATGAGATGCATTTGATCATGAAGGACATTTTTGGCTACAAGTTCACATTTTAAAACTTTGAACTTTCTATAACTATCTTATTTTTAATTATTTTTTTACATTTTTCTGTACAATGATTCTACTTTTTAATCATTTTTACTTATTCAATAACCTATATCTTTTAATTTTATTCTCTTTGTTTATCATCATTACTCTTATTATATTAGGTCACTTTCTCCCATTTTAAAAATTTTTACACAAAAAACCTTGCATGTTAAAATTTTATTACTTCCCAAATACACTCAAAATTAACATCTACCTCACGTATTATATTTAGAATTATTTACTTTAATAATATATCAATTTTCATCGAAAGAAAACATGTGCATAGGTCATATCTTAAAATGGTACATAACACACATAAATTTTAAAGTTGTATTTTCAACATCTAAACCATCTAAATATGATATTTTTATAGAGATTAATGATTATATAATACATTATTATATTTTGAATATACGTGGGGCTCATTTTAAAGCGGACTGCAACATAATTATAGTTCAATGCACCTGCACATGAAAAATTCTCTCTATATGAACTCAACAAAGGCGACGATTTGCATTCCAACTATTATGGTGAACAATTATACATTTACAATGATTTGAGTGCTTTATTTTCGTGAGTTTCCTTATTTGCATATTGAGTTTATTGTTAGTTTTATGTAGTGGCCAGCTGGGTGGTTGGTCATGAATACTCTAGAATTGATCTGCACGTAAATGCACATGGTTAGGAAAATGGGAAATTTGAATCCATACTTACATTGTTTGGGCGCAACTCACAAGCGTATCACGTGTTTTTCAAAAATTGCATAAATTGCATCCAGTATGCTTGAAATTGCAGGCGGATGCTCCGTAGCACTTCCATTTTTTTTTTTTTTACTAAAAAAAAGAGAGTAAGAAACAATAACAATGCCCTGATTAACAAGTAAAATTATAAAAATGTAAAAATTAATTTTAAAATACAAAAAACATTTTAGTGCGACATATAGACATTGAGAGGAATATTACCACTATTTAGTAACATCTAATACTACACTCAAATTCATTCATCTGAGGACATAATAAACTCCTGTCAATCTTTAGATGCTGGGACGCTGCATGATGCCGCCAGGATTCGAACGCCGACCCTCTTCAAAACCAGGCTGTGGCGTGGCCAGCAGGCGGGCGATCTGGCGAAATTTTCATTGAGTGTGTTAAGTAATGAATAAAAATTTCGGTGAAAAGTTTTAGAGAATAAAAGTTATCAAATGATTTGATATGATTGGTGAAAAGTTTTAGAGAATAAAAGTTATCAAATGATTTGATATGATTGGAGTAATGATGAGTAGTAAAAATGATAAAGTTAAAATAGATAGGTTAGTTGTGTGCATAGTTATGTATAAATGATTAAAAAATAGGATAGTTGTATAGGAAAATGTGAAAAATAATTTAAAAATATGATAATTACGGAGAATGAAAAGTTTTAGATTGAAAAGTTTTAACTTGACATATTTTATTAATTGCCAAACACACCCATTATTTTGAAATATTGACTACAATTTCAAACAAAATGTGTTCCACATATGCTCTTTTTAAAATCTCATAATACTCTCTTCTTTTTGGGCGTGATTGAGCCAAACTTCGTCTTCTCAACCATCGTATTACAATCACGCTCGACCACAGCGCAGTGACGGGTTCGAATATGGCTGGCAGCAGGAAAATAGTGGCTGGCGTCTTCTCCCTACATGTGAGAGCGTCCACCAGAGGTTTAGGTGGCAGGAATAGTTTAGTAAAAATTTCAGAAATTTGTAGATGTCTATTGAACTGTTCGAGAAGTGTTTATAGAATATCTTATTGGCTTGATGGTAATACGATGGTTGAGAAGATCATAACAAATATTAAGAAATAAAAAAAAACAAAAAAAACAAAAAACAAAGAGAAGAGAGAAAGAGTGCAACTTCCATTTCACAAAGTATCGCATATCAGACGCTGATATACGTGTAGAGTGAGATGCTCTTTCTGAAAGAGAGTATAGCCATACGTTAATGGTAAACGAAATCCTAAAACATTTAAGCTCTCTTGCATGAATTGAAAACTAATTTATTAATTTGATGAGTTAAAATAAATAAATAAATCAATCAATCAATAATGAATAATAAATAAATTGATAAACTATTGAATTTTAAATTGACAAATAAAATAATAATTAATTGATTAATTAACTAAAATAATAAATAAATTCATTAATAAAATAATTAATAAATTAATAAATTGAAAACATAATAAGGGTGTGTTTAGGAAGTGATAAGATTTTTGGATGAAAATTTTTTAGCATAATTTTTTTAATTTAGAGAAAAAATAATATGATATGATAGAAGATAGTGAAGAGTAAAGAGAATAAAATTAAAATAGACAATTTAGTTATATGAGTAGTTGCATAAAAATGATTGAAATGTAGAATATTTGTATAGGAAGATATGTAAAAATGATTTTAAAATATGATAAATGTATAGAGTGAAAAGTATTTAATTAAGAAGTTTTTGGTTTGACAAACATGCCCTAAATAAATGGTAAATTAATTAATTAACAAAGTTATAAATAAATAAATTAACTACTTGATAAATTAAAAATATATTAATAACAAAATTATTAAATTAATTTAAATTGATTAATAAATTAACTAATAAAATTATTTCAATTCATGCAAAGAGAGGCATAAATGGTTTGCAAGTAGCTCCCAATTTCTTCAAAAAGCTAAAGTATTTTATTTTGTGATTGAAAAAGTGGTGCATAACAATATCTTTAAGAGTACTTACAAGCACATAAGAGTAT
>JAXCLR010000063.1:28116892-28130686 GCA_035584095.1 Annona squamosa | reverse complement strand
TCATCAAAATTTGAATAATTGGTAAAAATCATAAAACATGTAGACATGAGTTCATGATTTTCTAGTATTCCTATAAAGTCTGTATTTTTCATATAATTTTTAAAAATAAAATATCATCAGTCTTAGTTAAGATGTCAAAAACTATATAACTTGTATATATCATTAAACAACTAAACGGGAAAACAATATATTCTGTAAAATTTGACAAATATTTAAAAATTATCAATTACGTATGCACATTTTCTGCTATATTTGAATAACCTGTAAAATACATTTAACAGAAAAAATGAAGATAGATAACCTATATAACTCATCATCCTCATGAATTACATATAAACTGTAAAATCCATAAAATCTGTAAAATCAATCAAACAAGCGAAATTAATTCGTTCACTCAGTTATATTTTTTGACAAATCTAATTTATTGTTCCAAAATTTGGGCATAAATTGTCTATTATCATTTATGATGATTATGTTACACATTAGACGTCTCGGATCATTCATGATCACGACCATTTTATTAAAAGCATATGATTTACTATAAGAAAACATGTACCACGATTTATTATAAGTTGTTTCACCTACCCATACTCACATTTCACCTTCAATCATACTCACATGTGTGAAATGACTATATTGCCCCCATTTGCATTTTACCCAAAAATAAAAATGTTTTCACTTGAGTCTATCCCTTTCTACTTCCAACGCAGTGTACAGACGTTTGCACGAAAACCACTACATGAACTGAGAGGGAGTCGATACGTTTGCACAGAAGTTGGTCCTTTGGGTTGAGAGGGAGCTGCTTCAGCAGTGGGCATCCTTCAATCTTCAACTGCTGCAACTTTGGTAAGGAGCCACCACCTATCCTTTTCACTTTCTCAAGTTCTCAAAGATGAAGCTCTGCTAGCTCTAGGAATGCATCTTCGCCTACTACGTTCTCATCTAGGAGCACGTTCGACAAACTGCCACAAAATTTTATTTCTAACAGTTCAAGCTGTTTCAAATAAATGCTAGAAGAGAACAAATTGATGAGCCTAAGACAACATTGCAAATACAAGTGCTTAAGGCATGAAAAGCTTGCACTTCCCAAATTCCCACTATAGACACTCTCCAATTGGTGGCATCCCTCAATCCAGCATTTTTTGAGGTTAACGAGCAGCGTGCTCTCATCATACACCGTCAGACAATAGAAATCCGTCATGAACAAGACCCCCTAAATGCCGTTCAAGGAAGTTTTACCCCCACACCTCCACCCATCTATCATATTTCATCAACCGCTAGTTTCGGATGGAACTATCATTCTCGAGGCGGGTACGAGCAAAAACATTTGCATTATTGCGTAAAATGCAAATGGGGGCAATTTGATCATTTCTTACCGCCAGAGTATGATTGAGGGTAAAGTGTGAGTATGAATAAGTGAGATTAATTATAGTAAATTGTGCTGGATGTATTTCTATGGTTAACCATATGTTTTTAATACACTAATATACATGCTCAATGATCCCAGTTGTTAAAGTGTATCATAATCATTATAAATGATACTTGGTAATGTATGCCTAAAATTTGGAACTATATATTAGATTTATTAAAAAAAAATCTCAGAATGATATAATTTAGCCTTTTTGACTAATTTTATGGATTTTATAGATTTCATAGATTTTATGTTTTTGGGTATGTTTGAGAATGGATAAAACTTTTGGCAAAAAATTTTGGAAAGTAAAAGTTGTCAAATAATGTAATATGATAGGAGTAATGATAAGGAGTAAAGAGGATAAAATTAAAATAGATAGGTTAGTTGTATAAACACTTATATAGAAATGATTGAAAAGTAGGGTAATTGTATAGAAAAATGTGAAAAAATGATTAAAAAATATAGTAATTATGGAGAGTGAAAAGTTTTATATCGAAAAGTTTTACGTTGACATCTTATACTCATTGTCAAAGGCACCCTTTATGCAATTCATGGGGATGATGAGTTATACCGATTATCTTTATTCATTTTTTTTGTAAAATGGATTTTAAAGGTTATTCGAGTATCACAGAAACTATGCGTATATTATTGACATTTTTTAGATATTTTATGAGTTATATAGAATATATGATTTTGCTATGCACTCATTTAATAACATAAACCAGCTATACAGTTTGGGCACTGTAGATAAGATTGATAATATTCGATTTTCACAATTTATATTGGCAATACAGATTTTGTAAGAAGAATGCAAAATCATGAACTAATACATACATGCTTTATGATTTTATAGAGTATCCAATTTGTAATGAATTGATTTGACAAATTTTAAAGATTCTTCAAATAATTTATATCGAACATATTATCTATCAATGTAACATGAAGATATTAAGAATAATAAATAATAAATTTCAGATGCCTATTAAATTTCTATTAAATAAATTTATTGAATTCATTATCTAATTAAGATATTTAATGAATCAATAATAATGATTTACATTTTCATTTACTGAAAAGGAAGAAATTTTTAAACGTTGTAAATTTTTAAAATAAGTGCATATATTAATCCTAGTCGGTGTGCACAATTTTTTTGGAACCCTGTCGTGACCCAAAAATGAACAATTACTCTAATAACCTGGTGACAATTTTTAAATAATTTTTATTTTTATTATTTTTCATATTAGTGATTTAATTTGTAACATGTAGTCTCCAAATTATTTAGCGTCAAGTAAAATAACGACTTAAGTTTTATTCAGGTACCCAAAAAATAAATGATTTATGTTATTGCCACGTGAGAATTTTAATTAATGTTTAATTTTAATTGTAAGAGGATGGTATCGAATTTATTCAGCAACAAATAAATTAACTGCACAAATTTTATTTGGCACCTCATACCATTGATGAATAAATGAATAATTTGCATAATAGTTAGGGGAGAATTTTATGTAATGTTGAATTTTAATTATTTATCACCAAAATAATTTTATTTTTAATAGGTATGTTAACCCTATGTTTTAATTTTAGAAGAAAAGATACATTTTTGCATATATGTGTACATAGTAAACTTTTTTTGAAAAAATTTTATATGATAATACATATTTCAAATGTTCAAATTTTGCTATTAATATGTAGAATACATTCAATGTCAATTTGGGAAGATTTTGAAGAGAAAAGGGATATTTTGATATTTTACTATAAATTCGGGTGCAAATTTGTAATTTTCAACAACTTGGGAGTACATAATAAATAATAAAAAATTGTCCAAACTGTTTAAAAAAATTTATTACAGCTATGTTCAACATCTTTACAAATGAAAAAGAAATAACAAATTAACCAACGATGTGCGCACGGGGAATATAGTGTAAAAGAAAAGCTTAAGATATATAATATTTAATTCTCCCATTACATAAAAGTTGGATGTTGTCAAAGCGGGAGAGACTGAAGGTTTGGAAAGCGAGATTCCAGTTCAAATCCCCTTAGTTTAAGTTTTAATCAGTTTAATTTTATTTTATTATTCCATTTAATTAATAGTTATTAATTATTTTTAAAATTTTAAATTCAAAATATATAAATAGAATTATGTGTATGGATATCTAAATGGGGGCGTACGGTGGCAGCAATAGTCAGCATGTTATTTCTACAAAGTTAGTACGTGGCATGTTAGCATCCAAAATAAATAAAAATATATAATGTATTAAAAGGGTAATTTGCATATATACCCACATAGTTTAACGCTGATTGCTTATATACCAATCTAGTTTCATGAATTACATATTATCCCCACATAGTTTTACCAAAATTGCCTATTACCCCCAAGCCATTAACTGTAGTTAATATCTACCGTTAAATTTTCAAAAATGATGAAAATGCCCTCATCTATAGTTTCACGAATTGCATATCACCTCCACATAGTTTCACCAAAATTACATATTATGCCCATGAAGATGAGGACATTTTTGTCATTTTTAAAAATAGAACGGCAGTTAACGGTGTGGGGGTAATACGCAATTTTGGTAAAACTATGTGGAGGTAATATGAAATTCGTGAAACTACGTGGGTATATCTGCAATGTCGATGAAACTATATAGGTATATATGCAAATTACCCATATTAAAATGAAAATCTGCTTTAAATTCCTGCAATTTCACATAAACAAAAAGGATAATAGACATAGAGAGAGAGAGAGAGAGAAACAGGACATGGAGCTTAAATCAAGTTAATCCTAGCCATCAAGCATCATCATCCAAGTTGGTATTTATTTATTTTTGTAATCGTTTATTAAGTTCAACAAAAATCAAGGGTAAAGATCAATCTGGACCATTGAAATTAAGAGATAAATTTCAGATTTGAAGAAAGGAATTATTGTACATAGAAACCAGATTTATTAACGCTGATGAATGTATATTTGAAACTACGAATTAGGAGTTTTTGATAGTTGAATATGGCCATGATTAAGGGGCTGTTATTTAGGGAAAATCCTGCCTAAATTTGTGATCAAAGTGGGCTCGAACGGATTATATACTAATGGACAACATGGAAATGATCTCAGCCCTTCAACCCATGCTCCCGTGCATAATCTGGATAATCCAAACCATTAGATGTGTGTAAAGTTTAGTTTTATATAAAGATATGAAGTTAGATCATGTGTGAACACCTTGATAGATGACTAGATTTAAGCATTTGCAAATCTGTCTCAATAATCTCTGTATTAATGGAGAGTGTAACCAGTTGATGTAAACCATTAAAAGTTTAATTTAAAAATGATCACATAATCTGAATCGTTGGATTAATGTTACATAAGTTATTTTCTATGATCTATGAGTTAAACCTATGATAGATCTGTGACTAGTGGTTTAGATTAACAATTATAATAATTTATAAGTTAACTTACACCACCCATGTAGTGA
Source organism: Annona squamosa (assembly GCA_035584095.1). Taxonomy (NCBI): domain Eukaryota; kingdom Viridiplantae; phylum Streptophyta; class Magnoliopsida; order Magnoliales; family Annonaceae; genus Annona; species Annona squamosa. The sequence goes on along the minus strand of JAXCLR010000063.1, from coordinate 28,125,808 downwards.
GTCTAGAACTGAAAAGAAAAATATAAAAGAAAGAGTAAATGAATGATTTTTAGCACCAATATTATTTTGAGAACTCATGCTATAGTCATTAAGGAGCAACCAAATTTTCGTCTTAAAATGTTTAGTATATTACAAATTACAAATCCTAGAAAATCAGCCTAAATAGGTTAGAACCATTGTCAAGATCAGCTGCACTACTTAATTTGTAATAATTTCTACTCAATGCAATTGAGGCTGAAAATTTTATACGATATAGAAAAGATTCTTAATATCACTTAACGAAAATATAACTTAATTTTTGAATGATATAAATATGATTAATAATTAAATGTAATTTGTACCATCCCTAAACTCATAACCCTATCTAAAGGAATAAAAATACATAAATAAATATAAATACTTAATATTTCGTATTGTAACTATTTATTTTGGTTAATTAATGTAGTTATTAATGTATGATAGAAATTGTAGACTCAAACACCTTAATTCGATTACAGAAAAAATTAAGAAAGATCAGCGTGTCTGATTTTAATAAATATAGATAGATTGAGGAATAATCAAAATAAATTTTAAAACATAAATAATAATTATCCAAATTGATATGGTTAGTTAAAATATATGATTATTGAGTTGACTTGTATGAAAAGTCTTCATAAAATATTTGACAAATATTGGAAATTAAATTTTATCAAATAGACTGACAAAAGTTATTATGATCAAGGGAAGGCCTACCGGCGGTCATATTAAGTTTTGGAGCTCAAATAAGTATCAATTAATAATTAATAACATGAGAATGATGTTTAGTAGTTAAAATTGAATATTTATAAGATAAGGTTGAATATGATGCAAAAAACACAAATCGAAAGATAGAAGAGTAATTTGGTAATTCTATAAAATAAGTTCCAACTCAAATTAATTATTTTATCAACTTGGAGAATATAATATTGTAGAATTAATGAAATTTATTATGAATGATAATTTTGAAATAATTTAATTTATACAAGAAATTGCATGTTGGTTAAATTAAAAAAGGGAAGATGCATAGAGGTATTCGTACATCTTAGGATGAAATACTATTGTAAATCATTATTAGAAAAAGTAATTTGAGTTAAAATATTAATGAAAGAAAAGTGCTATTTTTCAGTGAGATGATTGAAACACTATAGCGAAATATAGTACAAGGACAAACTTGAGATTTACACAAGGTAAGTAGAACTCTTTTCTTCGCTTTTTGATTTGGTGTTTTGGATGCCATAATTTTCTAATTTTTAAATGAATAAATGTTATCGAATATGATGATCTGTTGTGATGCCGAGTTTGGCTACTTATTCATGCTAGTATTATGTGTTACGACATTGGCATATGTTGCTTGGTATGCTAGCATATTCATGAACTATGGTTATGGTTGTAGATTTGTGAATTTTTTTTATTGGACCATCAATAACAACCGTTAGCACATCCTGACCAGGGATCGGGATATGATAGCCTGGGTGGCATTGATTCAGACTTACCTATCTGTTTGGTGAGCTGCAAGCTTGGTTTGTCTGGCCCTCGTGATTTAGATCATGTTTATTGAGACCCAGTCAGTGGGACTGGTGGTCCTCAACGTAATGGTTGAGGTCGGAGTCGTTTGCATAATATGGTGCGGTGTGTTTGCAATTGTGTGGTGAGAGTAGCAGGGTATCAGTTATACCTCTGGTTTGGATAAAGGTATTTCCCAATCTATCTGTATTGTTCAAGGTCGGCCACTAGTGCTGGGATGCAGTGATGGCAACTTAAGTTGTGTAGTGGGTTGGATTACGGAGCGAGATACTGAACCTTCCCATTGGATTTGAGACCTTGTTGGATGGATTGGATAAGTTACATGTGTATGATGCATTGATGCATGCTTGGGCATTAACATATGTTCAATATGGATTTAAAATTGATCTGGATAGATGATTTAATTTTTATTTTGTCAACCCCTATGCATACTCTTTACTCAAATTTTATTGGTTTACGTTCATCTACTCTACTTATCGAGTTTGCTCAGACTCACAATATTGTGTTATTTTTTTTTAGATAGTAGGTATATAGCTGCAGACCAACATGGGATTGTGTACCATATGAGGCTAGGACTTGATGAATATGGATCTAAACTTCTCTATTTTTTTATTTATAATGAGTAATTAGTGGAGATGTGAAGCATGTAATTCCTAATTTTTATTATTTTGATATAGTTTAATTTGAATTTAGTGAGATACTTGGTTTATGAGGACGTAATTAGTTTTATTATTACAACAAGTTATGTTCTCCCACTATCATCGATCCTGTACCTTAGTAGCGACAATTGACTTTGTCAGTGGGGTGTTACAAGGTAGAGTGCTTAATGGGCTTTTTCCCAATCCGGTCTGGTCTAAGATAAACAAAACCTGGTTTCGGAGTTTTTAAAAGTACATATGCATTTGTGTTTTTCGTTTTATTTGGACGGAGTACATTAGTACTCGGTCAAGACTCGACCACCAGCCACTTTATCCTTTTTAGCAACGACTCATCTCTGATATCAAAAATCTAGATATTTTTAATGAATTACAAGTCTACAAATCTATAAATTAGATTGTTGGAAAAAAAACTTGTTGAATGCAACATAAAATCAATATTTCTAATGTTCTTATAGCTTTTCTTTTATTTTGAATCATTAAATTTTCAAGCTAAAGCATTATTTACGAGACCCAAAAACAATATATGAAATTATGATCACATTGAGAGACATTTTTATTTAAAAATTGCATTTCATAAAATGTTCATGAATAATATTATTCATCAATATGTATTTATTTGAGAATCCAAAATGTATATGATTAGGAAGAATTTATGAGTTTTATATCGATTTTTAAAGATTGATACGTACATATCCCCAACGATCTTGAATAATCATCTATAAATTAGATGATATGTAAGCAAAAATGTCTTTTTCTAATTAAAAAAATTTTTACACATCTGTCCGTAGCTATAAACATATCTTCAAGGTAGATATTAAAGACTTGAAAATATAAAACTGTACGTGCTTTTTAATAATTTTTGGTTTCCTTAAAAATGAATGAAATAGACCTATATAATTTTCCTTTAAGTCTATGAATGTTATTTACAGTCATCTTTCATAGAAAATTATTAAAATGGGTATATATTTTTTTATTTGATTGAAAAGAATATTTTTATGCAAAATGTCATGCAAAAGATAAAGCATCCACATTGTATTACAATACAAAGTCTGTTACTCAAAAAAATAAATGGAATAAAAACGATTCTATTTTGCAACTTGATTCAGGCCTACTCTAACCCATATATAAATAAATGGGATAAGATTAAGTATTGGCTTCAATCTAGATTGAAATGCATATTGTCAAAATTATTTATGAGTTCAAGTCATAAAAAATCTACATCACATGCACTACTACTTAGATAATAGATTGCATGCAGCAACAATAATAGGACCATTACAACCACCGTTAGAAAATATGTTATGAAATCATTATTTTATGATTTAAATTACAAATCTATTGTAATAATTCAATAAATTTTTTATAGCAACATCGTCCACATAACTAATTTAAAATTTATATATGTAAATTTATTATGTAATGTGTTTAATTTAAAATTTACGATTTCAATTTTGCTATAGAAACATCCCTCTTATGATTAATTTAAAATTTTATTTAGAAATTTTTGTAGAATTATTTTTATATAAATCTTTAAAATTTATATATAAATTTATTTTCGAAACATTGATCATATAATATTTTAAATTTTTAAAATTTAAATTTAAATTTATTGTACAAACGTTCTCCATATAATGATTTTAAAATTTACATCTTCAAATTTATTTTGCAAACATTTTCTATATAATTATTTTAAAATTTATATTTTAAACTTCTTATATAAATGTGTTTCACATAATTATTTTAAGGGTAATATCAAAATCATTAAATACCAAATAAATTACATATACAAATTTTTTTTTACACCTCATGTCGTTGACTCGGAACGAATTTTAATAAAAAAAATACTATAGTGTTCACGTGAGAACATTATTTAATAGGCAATTTTAATTATTTGTCACAGAAACAATTTTATTTTTATAATGGTGATATCAAAATTATTAAGTATCAAATAAATTACTTACACAAAATTTTCACTTATATTGTTTGCCCAAAAATAAACATAATCAAATTTGTATAATAATATGTTTCAAAACATTTGCATAATAATAATATGAGAAGATTAATCTATAAGTATTTTTTCTAATTTATCCTCCATGTGAAAATTTTTTTAATAGGCAATATTAATTATTTTGTTTTAGAAATAATGTTATTCTTAAACGTAGCACCAAAATTATTAAGCATTGAATAATATCACACAAATTTTATTCTGCCTTCCGTTGACTTGAAAATTAGTAATATCCATAACAATTTCCATTTCATATGTACATGGGCTTAATAGGGGTGGTACCATTTCCATGTTTTTAGCCGTTCATTTTCCTAAGAAAGGTACTTCATGTTATTTATTTTTAGAGTGTATGCTCTTATTTTGGCTCTTAGTCTAAATTGTCTTATGCATATTATTTCAACTGGATTCCTTTGTGGTTAATTGATTTTTCTTGAAATTTTTGATATACCTTCAATTTAATAGATGTATTTACAGTGAAACTACATGCACGCTTAACCCTTTAGCCATTGATGAGCTTCAACTTTCTTACTGAAAATACATGACCACACTTTAATAGACTTATATAAATTTTTAAACATTTATTGTTTTATCTAAATGCAATTTCCAGTGTTTAACACGCTAGCACTATAAACCCTTTGTCTTAAATTTGAAAGAAAATTTATAGTTTTTGCAAATATATGAACATAATAAATATTTTTTAAAATTTTTGAATGATAATACAGGTTTCAAATACTTAAATTTTGCTATTAACATGCAGAATAAATTCAAGTATGTCAATATTATCAATTTGGGAAGGTTTTGTAGCAAAATAAGGGCATTTTGACATTTTACAAGAAACCAAGTGCAAATTTGCAAATCTGAAATATAGGGGCTGTAAATAGTAAATGGAAAATTCAAAATATATATTATCTAGTTACATACTTTACAAACTGTGGACATTACAAAAATGATAGAAATCGGTGGCTAGAAAAATTATATTCAAGGTTCAAATCTCTCCATTCCACATTTTGAATTTTTTATTGTATTATTTATATTTCACTAATAGGATTAATTATTTTAATTTTTAAAATAATATGTAAATAAAAAATATCCGTAAAATATGTGCATACATGTTAATTAGAGATAGTAAGGTGGCAAGTTAAATTAGGAAGTCAAAAGTTGGGCAGAAATACTTTCTCCAAAATAATGAATGAAATAAAAGAAATATATATATATATCTGTCTAGCAGCTTCTTGCAAACAAAGAGGAGAGAAGGAGGGTGGAGAGAGGGAGAGAGAGGTGAGCTCTAATCGAGAGATCCAACCCAATCTCGGCCATGGAATTCCTTTAAAAAGGTTAGTGACAAGTTTATTTTTGTTTAATCTTGATTGGAAAAAATAGATTTGAGCAATCTCATAGGATTTAACAATAATAGCTAGCTATCAATTGAAAATTAGATTATATAAATCCAATCTATGGTTAAATGCATATTTTGGATCATCTAAACTATTAGATGTGTATAAAATTTATTTTTACATAAAAGGCATGAAGTTAGATCATGTGTTGACACCTTGATGGATGATTAGATTTGAGCACTTGTAAATCTATCTCAATAATCTTTGTTTTTATAAAAAGTATAACCAGTTGATATAAACCATTAAAAGTGGACTTAAAAATATAATATCAAGATATAAATCATTGGATTAAGACTAAATAAGTTATTTTCTATGATATAAGTGTTATATTTATGATTAGAGATGTGATTGGTGGTTTAAATTAACTAATATAACTATTTATAACTTAATTTACACCACCAATGTTGTAAATTTGGAACTGAAATGAAAAATAATATAAAATATAAAAGAAATAGTAAACGAACGATTTTTAACATAAAATGTTTTTTGATGACACTTTTTATTATCTCTAAGGAACGACCAAATTTTTATATTAAAAGCTTTAGTATATTGTAAATTAAAAATGCTGGAATATCATCATAAAAAGAGTAGAACGACTGTCAGGATGAGCTACACTAATTGATATTTAATAATTTTTATACAACTAGTTTGAGGCTGAAATTTTTATATGATATAAAATACATCCTGAATATTACTCAACAAAAATAAAAATTAATTTTTAGGTGATATATATATGAATAATAATTAACGTGATTTGAATCATCCGTAAACTCGTACCCCTGTCCAACATAATATAAATACATAAATAAATATAATTAATTAATATTTTGCGCTGGAATTATTTATTTTGTTTAATTGATGTAGTTGTATGATAGAAATTATAGATTTAAACTCCCTTATTTGATCATAAATAAAAATTAAGAAAAATCAGCATGTCTGATTTTAGGAAATATAGGCAGATTGAGGAATAATCAAAATGAAATTTGAAACTTAAATAATAGTGATCCAAATTGATATAAATAGTTAAAATAGATAATTATTGAGTTAATTCATGTGAAAAGTTTTCATTAAATATTTGAAGAATATTATAAGTTAAATTGGATAAAAATAGACTGCTAATTATTTATAAGATAAGGTTGAATATAATGTAGAAAACACAAATCAAAAGGTAGAAGAGTAATTTGGTAATTTTATGAAATGAGCCTTAACTCAAACTAATTATTTGGTCAACTTGTAGAAAGTGATATTATAAAATTAATAAATTTTATTATAAGGTAATTTGCATATACACCCACATAGTTTGACGCTAATTGCAAATATACCTATGCAGTTTCACGAATTGTATATTGCTCTCATATAATTTCACTACAATTGCATATTACCCCCATGTCGTTACCTATCGTTAATATCTGACATTATATTTTGAAAAATGATGAAAATGCTCTCATTTGCATACATAGTTTCATTGGGGTAATATGAAATTTTGGTGAAACTATGTGGGGGTGATATGCATTCCTGAAACTATATATGAGGGTATTTTTACTATTTTTCAAAATATAACATCGGATATTAATAGCAGGTAACGACATGGGGGTAATACGCAATTTTGGTAAAACTATATAACAATAATATGCAATTCGTGAAACTATGTGGATATATCTGTAATTAGCGTCAAACTATATAGGTATATATGTAAATTACCTTTTATTATAAATGATAATTTTGGAATAATTTAATTTACATAAGGAACCTCGTATTGGTTAAATTATAAAGTTAGGATGCGTAGAAATATTTGTACGTCTTAGGATGAAATATCATGCTACATTATGATCAGAGAGGTTAATTTAAGTTAAAAAGTAATGAAAGAAAAATGTTTTTTCCAGTTTAATATTTGAACATTATAACGAAATACGGTAAAAGAATAGATCCGAGATCTACACGAGGTAAGTAGAGCTCTTTTCTTCCATTTTTGATTTTGTATTGTATTGTAATGTATGATCATGGGCATGAATGTTCTGGATGCCGTTGTTTTCTAGTTTTTGAGTTAATAAATATTATTGGTAATGATAATTTATTATGGTGTCGAGTTTGGCCATTTATTCATGTTAGCATTATGTATTATAGAATTGGCGTATATTGCTTGGTATGCTGGCATATTTGTAAGTCATGGTTGTAGTTATGGATTTGTGAAGTGTTATTATTGTTGGACTATTGGTATTAACCGTTGACGCATCCTAAGCGAGGATCAAGATGTGATAGCCTAGGTGGCATTAGTTCAGACCTACTTGTCTGACTGGTATGGATGTAACAGGCTGCGAACCTGGTTTGTCTGGTTCTTGTGATTTGGATAATGTATTTTGTGACCAGGTTCGTGGAACTGGTGGTCATCAACATAATGGTTGAGACCAGAGTCATTTGCTTAGTATGGTGCTGCGTGGCTATGGCTGTGTGGAGAGCACAACGGGGTATCAATTACACCTCTAGTTTAGGTAAAGGTGTTTCCTGATCTATCCATATTATGTAGGGTTGGCCACTCATGCCAAGATGTAGTGATGGCAACCTAGGTTGTCCAACGGATAAAATTACAGGATGAGATACCAAACCCCCCCCCCCAATTGAATTTGAGACTTATTGGATAGATTAGAGAAATGACATACTTTGGATGCATTGATGCATGCTTGGCATTAACATAGGTTTCATAAGGATTTAAACTAGATTTGGATTTGTGATATAATGTCTTTTGTTAACTCCTATGCATATTGTTTACTTAGATTTTGCCAATTTACATTTATATGCTCTACTTACTAAGTTTGCTCGGACTCACTATATTTTTAAAAAAAAAATTTAAATAATAGGTACACAAGTGGAGAACAATATGGGGTTGGTTTACCAAATGAGGGTAGGACTTGATGAATCCAGATCTAGAGTTATCTATTTTTTTATTTATAAAGAGCTATTAATGGAGATGTGAAGTATGTAATTCACAAATTTAATCATTTGGATCTAGTTTTATTTGAAATTAGTGAAATATCTGGTTCATGATGGTTTAAGAAATTATATTATTGCACCAGTGTATGTTCTTTCATTATCATCGATCTTATACATTAGTAGTGACCATTAACTTTGTCGGTGTGTGTTATAAATCGAAATTTTTGGAAGTTTAAAATTTTAAAAAGATTCATTTAGTAAAGGAAAAAATGTTTTCAAAATTTTATATAAACCTACTTTGGTAACTCATGAAATCACTATGTCCCAAAAAAAAATTTTAAAATTATTGAAGGGTATGGCAACGCATATGTGTCATACAGTTTAACTC
>JAXCLR010000063.1:28106045-28116792 GCA_035584095.1 Annona squamosa | reverse complement strand
CTAAAGTGAAGACACAATGATTCAAAGAGAACTAAATCAGGGAAGAACAACAAAGACATGAAGAAACCCAAGCAAAATAAAAGCATTCCAAAGATTTTAAGTTCGTCAAGCAAACTGCCGAGGTAAAGTCACACCCGAAGTCGACTCTACTTGCGACTTGGGTCAAGTCGATGACCAAGTCGACCTAGTTAAGAACTTGAGGTTGCTGCGGATAGGCGAAGTCGCACCCGAAGTCGACTCCATTTGCGACTTGGGCGAAGTCGCACCCGAAGTCGACTCTACCTGTGACTTGGGTCGCAACTGTCAGAAAATATTTGAACATTGGCGCATTAAATATGCGCCACCTACCTTCAAACGTTCGGATTCCCTTCATAATTATAAAAGGCATTCAATGTGAATGAAGGAGGTAGTTGAGATTCAGTAATTGTTCATAACTCTCATCTCTAAAGAGCTTCTAGTGATCAAGCCAATCCTTAGAAGAAGAACTTTGCTTCAAACTGTAAAAGCTCAACTGCTGATTCTTCAAAGCCAACATTACAAGTTCTTCACTGCACCAAAACTGTATCTACACAACAGTAACATGTAGAATCTTTCTGTTTTTCTTATTGTTGTATTTAACTTGATTTAATTTGAGAAACTAAGATCAAGTGTAAGCAAAGTAGTGTGTGATTGAAGTGGAACTTATCACCTACTTGTGCTGTGATTTGTTGATGCCTCCTAGACCTAGAATCTAGAAGAGAGCAGTGGCTCTAATTGTAATTGTGAAATACAATAGTGGAACCCAAGTCACAAGAGATGTGAGCTTGGAATAGTGGAGTAGGGAGGTTGCCCGAACTACTATAAAATCTTGTGTGTTGTTTTATATTTCTGCTCTCTACATTATATTGCTTTCCATTTCGTTTCTTTATAAAGGGGACTAGATTAATCTGGGATAAAGTTTTTGTTTAAGTTGTAAATTTTTAAATACCCAATTCACCCCTCCCCTCTTGAGTAATTGCCATTAACTCGGGACCAACAAGTGGTATCAGAACAGGTCTTTGAGTTAAACCAAAGAGATCTAATCATATGGCATCCCAATTGACTTCCGTTCCCGCATTTGCCGAGAGCCAATCATTTACTAGGCTACCATTGTTTGATGAGAACAATTTCGGCTATTGGAAGCTTTGTATGAAGTAACTCATCATGGCTACAAATATGGACTTTTGGATTGCAATCCAAGATGGTGTAACCTTATCGATTGATGAAAGAGCTTCGAAATGGATCGATTTGTATCTTATGCTAGTTAAAAGAGGCTTATATGGAAAAATATTTTTGGACATGAGAATATCCTCCAAGATAAAAGATTTTTATGCACATGCATTACTTTTGAACAAACCCGAATTGGGTTATAAAGAAAATTAAATAAATGATGTTTTGAAACAAGTAAATGTCCTCATGAGCAAAAGGTTATAAGAAAAATATTTTATGACATATAAATGTCCTCATGCCAAATGAAAAATATTTTTTAGACATAGACATGTCCTCATGATAGATGAAAAGTATTTTGAGATAAACAATTGTCACAATGAATAATGATTTAGATTCATAGACATCACTGTTGAAAATCTTCGAAATGGGGATATGCACGAAGTTTTTTGAGTGTTTTATAAAGAAGATTTCTATAAAAGGTTTCTTCCTATTGGTAGTTGATCACTTGATAAGTGTCTCCTACCAAATGGGCAAGGAATGCATTTAAATGAAAAAATATTGCTTGCTTACTGAGTTTATCACTCACGTTTTATTTTTCCAACCTTAGACAGGTTTAAGGCCAAGGGAAGGAGCAAAGCTAAAAGGTATTGATATGTTGAAGAATGAATGGATGAATGTATTTATTATAATGAAATGGAACTGATTATGTATGGTGTAAATAGATAAATGATTTTGTATAAAATTCTTTGTGAATTTTTATTCATGAACATATATATGTTTCCTATAATATGGAAGTAAAGATACTTGTTTGACAAATTTTATGATAATATAGATGAGTCCACTATGAAAGATAACAAGTATGAGCTTATACGATGAAAGAAAAGAAAAAAAATTGGACGAGATCAAATTTAAAACCCGTCGTGTGTTCAGGGCAACAATCCTAATCACATTTACCAATCGATAGATCCTAAGGTAAGGATGTAACGTCTTGATTTGGGGATCCACAAAACGCGAAGAGTAATGACCAAGATATTGATCGGTAAGAGTCAAAGTTGCTTCATAAGGAGAGATTACAAGAGTTATGTCATATTCCGGAAGATGTTGAAGTGGTACTGCCATCAATATTTGATCGCACTAAGAGCCACAAGCCAAGGCATTTGGTGATGTTCAAAGATACCCTATTTGTAGGTATTCCTACTCCATTTTAGTAATGGGTCCAAGATGTTCTCAACATGTACATAATATGTCCTACCCAACTGTCCGCTAATTTCTAGAATTGGTTTTTGGCTTTTGAATATTTGGGGAGGTTTGTCAGGATTGAAATGAATTGAAGGGTTTCTGCGCATTTGCCGTATTGGTAAAGGTAGGAGAAATTTTCATATGCCATTTGATCATTGTAGATGAGAAGCCCAAAGAGGTTAGGAAGAATTTCTCAACATATCGAGGGTGGATGGGAAGGTGCTTTTATCTCAATTTTGTTGTAGACGGTAAGAAGTACTTTCTTTTGTTAGAGGATATGATCCTAATTGAGAAGATTAAGGAGATTGCAGAGGAGTTAATTATGGATATAGGGAGGAGGAAGATGGTACGAGTTGGAATGCTGGACTAAAAAGGGAGAAGAGTGATATGGTGGAGGCAATCGCTAACAGGGTTGCCGCAAGTGGTCGGAAAAGCTTGGGAAAGAGAAAGGCAAAGGGTGTAATTGATTTGACCAAAGGGTGGTCATTCAAGAAAAGGGGAAGGGTAGTGTGGAGGAGGCGGTGGGAAAAGCACTAGTAGAGAAGAGACCATCACTAATGAATCTAGTGGAGCAAAGGACTTTTATGGTTATGGTGATGGAGGGATAGGCTGCCAAAGTGTCCCCAATGAGATCAGAGTTATACACGTTGGCATGGCATGTATTCCTAAATTTGAGTGTAGATAATAGAGGTATACGTTCATAAATACTGAAAGGATCAACTATACTATCTGAGAGAGAGAAGAGGAAAGAAGAATCGATGGATGTTTGCTATAACCACATTATCTGGTGTATAGTTGACTCGATCTCATTGACCCATTTTACGAATGCCCACAATAAGACATGGAAGAGAGACTTTGCTTTGAAGATGGAGGGGATGGATAAATTTCAATCTAATTCGATAAATTGGAGTATGGAGATGTTGTGAAAGAAGGAAAGGTGAAGATCAAATCAACCTAGGCAAAGTTGGAGAGAGCTTATGTTGAGAGAGTAGTGATAAATAGTAAATTAAAGAGAGTGTTCTTTAAGAATGGGCTTTTGGGCAAGCATGTCCAAGACATGGAAGTAGAAAAAATAGATATTGTAAAAAGGGCCTTTTAGTGTGGTTACGACAAATGTGTAGCAAGGGTGTTGGATTTGGATCCAACATTTGATGTAGAAGCGCTAGCTGATGCTTCGAGCACAAAAAGGTTGTCAGACAATGATTATGGCGTGGAAGGGAAAGATTGATCCTCTTTTTTCTTTTTCTATTTTTTTGGATATGAAGAATTAGAGAACATATTGTGATATAGAAAGACATTGTAATATGAATGAAATGGTGTTGTGACATTGTAGCAAAGTGTGTTGCATACCTTTAGAAGGTTTCTCGAACCTTTGTATAGCATATAGGTAGGGGTTATGGGGTGTTCTTTGTATCCCACATAGGCTAATATTTGTATCTCGTGCAAGGGGAATGATGTATCCCTCATAGGGGGATGATTTAGTTAGATGGCCTAGGGGACCTTTGTATCTTGTGTAGGGGGACCTTTGGATACAAATAAGGGGATGTAGCATTTAGGTATCCTTGGGAGGCCTTTCGGAAGTTGTAGGCGCCTTTGTATCCTCTGTAATGGGATGTTGTAGTTGAATGGCCTTGAAGGCCTTTGAGAGGCTATAGGGTGCCTTTGTATCACTAGTAGGGGGAATGTAGCAGTTGGATGGCCTTGAAGGGCCTTTGGGAGGCCACAGGGTGCCTTTGTATCCCCAGTGGGAGGATGTTTAAGTAGAGTGTTGTATATTCCATGTTCATGGAGTTTTTAATACATCTAGGTTTTCAATTTTGTACGTGTCATGATTATAGGAACAAGTTGATGAGGAATGAACCTTCCGAAATGGGTGAAAATTTATGTTTGCTAATGTCTGTGGAGAATTATGCTTTTTGCTATACAAGATTAACAATAGAAAGTTGGTAAGGTTTGACCTTTTTATTATATTGGTTAGCTAGCTGTTGTTGGTATAGTCGCATTCTGTTAGATGCAGTGGTTCTGAGCTCTTCTATTAAGTCCAAGGATTCTAGATGGGTTAGATGGTTGTTTTCTTGGCTAATATGGGTGGTCCTAAAATATTATTTGTAATTTCAATAGGTGTAACATCCTCGGTGGCAAATAATAGTTTAAGGGTTGCTTCACCAGTGGCTTTTCTAGGTGTCGTATTATATGCCATATGATGCTAGGTAAAACATCAGCCTCTCTATTTTTCTCAACTTCAAGTCTCTTTTGGGGGCCTCTTTTAATGTTCTATTTGTTTTTTTGACTTGGCCATTTGATTGAAAGTAGGCTATCGAAGTAAGTTTTTGTGTGATGCCATTATTTCCACAAAAATCTTTAAATTCAGTACTATCAAAATGTTTGCCATTATCTGAGATAAGAGTTTTGGGTAGGCCATGTCGACATATGAGTTGATCCAATATGAAGGTGATAATTTCATTGGTGGTAATGCTACTTAATGGTTTTATCACAAACCATTTTGAAAAGTAATCTATTGCAACTATGATAAATTGTAGTTGCTTTGGGGCAAGAGGTAAATGTTGAAATTCAAGACAAGTTAAGCACAATCCATGTTTTGATAATTAACAACTCAATTTGAGAATAAATTGGGTACTAATGTGGTTTGCTAAGTTTTGTTAAAGAATAAAAACTCAAGTTTCATAACACAGCAAACCAAGTCGCAATTCCAAATTGACTTATCTATCAACTTAGGTGGAGTCGATCTCCGAATCGACTCCACAATCAACTTCAGATGCATTAAAAGTTTCAGCGTTGAAATTGGGCACAAAGACAGGTAAAGTCATAGTCGAAGTCGACTCCACCTAAGACTTAGGTGAGGTCGCAGACCCAAGTCAACTTCAAATGCACAAAAACTTCTAGAGTTGAATTTGGGCTCGGAGACAGGTGAAGTAACAATTGAAGTCGACTCCACTTGCGACTTAGGTGAAGTTGTAGATGCAAGTTAACTCCACAATCAACTTCAAATGCACAAAAACTTTCAAAGTTGACTTTGGGCTCGGAGACAAGTGAAGTTGCAATTGAAGTCGACTCTACCTTGTGACTTGAGTGAAGTCGCAAACCCAAGTTGACTTCAGATATGACTTGAGTGAAGTCACTAACCCAAGTTGACTTCTAATACAACTTGAATGAAGCTGAAGACCAAGATAGCCGAAGCAAGCAAATGAGTATGACAGAATTTCTCAAAGTTGGATTATTAAGGGAGAACTATATTTTTGGACATTAAATTCAAAGAAGGCAAATCATTCTAAATCAAGGCCACAAGGATAAACTTCTCAAGAGAAGAAATATTTTCTAAGTCTCAAGACAAAATATGGAAAATCAAGAATATCAATTGAAGAAAAAGATAAGAGAAGAAAAATGAAGTATCGAAGATCACTTACAAGAATCTTAAGTTCCAATATACGCACAAGGAAGGTGAAGTCGCATCCGAAGTCAACTCCACCAGCGACTTAGGTCAGGTCCAAGACCAAGTCAACCTGAGATGGAACTTTGAGTAAAAGTTGAAGACCTAAGTTACACTTGAAGTTGACTCTATCCTGCGACTTAGGTGAAATTGCATCAAAAGTTGACTCCACATGCGACTTGGTTCGCAATGGTTAGAAAAATTCAAATGTTGACCCATTAAATATGCGTCACCTACCACCAAACGTTCGAATTTACTCCTCCATTATAAAAGAGCATTTAATAATCTTACCTTTCATTCTCCCTAACATTAAAGTGATCTACACCAACTTCAAGTGAAGAACTATGCTGCAACTTGCTAAAAGTGTCATTGCTAATCATTCCACTCTCTTAAAAGTTCTTCCATGTGCTACAAATTGCCTACACGAATCAATAAAGTGTAGTTCTTCTTGTTTGATTCATTATTTGTGTTTATCACTTGGTTTGATATTAGAAATTGAAACTAAGTGAAAACAAAGTAATGTTGTGACTTGTGTGTGACTCGTTACCAACTTGTGCTATATTTGTCCAAGCTCCTTAAAACTGGAATCTAGAAGAGCGCTGCTACTCTAGTTGTATTTGATATCTAATAATGGAACCCAAGTCACAATGAGTGTGAGCTTGGAAGAGTGGAATAGGAAAGGTTAACCAAACTACTATAAAACTATGTCTATTGCCGTGACTTCCTTATCTGCTTTTTACTGCTTTATTTTTTTCATGTTCTTTGATTGTTTTATTAAGGAGATTAAATTAAAAGGGAAAAAGTTGTTTCTTAAGTAAAGATTTTTAAAATATCCAATTCACCCCTCCCCTCTTAAGTTTCTGCCATAAACTCGAGACCAACAAGTAGTATCAAAGCAAGTATTTGAGTTTGAACCAAAAAGATCTTACAAATGGAATCCCAACAAACTTCCACCTCTGCATTCACCAAAGGCCAATCATTTGCAAAGTCATCTCTTTTTTATGGAAGTAACTTCGGTTATTGAAAGTTAAGAATGAACCAACTTATCATGTCCACGAATATAGACTTTTGGATTGCTATCCAAAATGGTATTATATTATCTATTGATGAAAGAGCCTTCACATGGTTTGAGGAGGAGGTTAGGACCATTAAAAGCAATGCCAAAGCCATGAATTCTCTCTTTTGTGCTTTAATAGCATCTGAATATGATAGGGTGTCCTCTTGCCAAACTGCCAAAGAAATATGAGATACACTAACATCTATTTATGAGGGAACTTCTCAAATCCAAAAGGCTAGAAGAAATATTATAATTGGAGAACTAGAAAGCTTTAAAATGCTTGAGATCAAAAATATTTTTGAAATGTTTGCAAGATTCTCAAAAATTACTAATGCTCTAAGAGGTCTCGAGAAAGCTATTTCTGAATCTGAGCAAGTTATAAAGATTCTAAGAGTGTTACCTGAATTATGGACTCCCAAGATTATGACCACTGATGAAGCAAATGACCTCAACACACTAAGGCTTGAAAATCTTATCAGCTCACTTATGTCACATGAGTTGATAAAGAAGAAGAACGAGGAGCAACATAAAAGTAAAAAAGCAATTGCCTTGAAAATTGCAAAGATTTCAGATGAGTCCACCTCATCTTGTTAAAACGACGATGAGGAGATTGTTCTACTCACAAGAAGATTCAGAAAGTTCATGAGAAAAAGAAAGAACTTCAAAAGTTTCAAAGAAAGGAATTTGAAGGAGAAAAAAAGGAATATACAAAGTGCTACCGGTGTAGAGGAATGGGGCATATGCAAGCCCAATGTCCTACACCCGAGGAGAAAAAGACAAGGGAACAATGAGAAAAGAAGGACCAAAGCAAAAATAGAAATTTTCAAAAGGCTAAAGGAAGAGGGATGTACGTTAATGAGGTGACATCTACAACTTGCAGCTCATCAAATGAAGAAAATGAAGCTATAAATTATGCAAGAATCTGGGCATGACTACAATGGCGGAAGACACTAACCTTTGTCTTGATGCAACAGACATTTTGAAAGAACAAACTATCTCAATAAACTGTACAAGCAGTGAATAGGTAACTTCTAAACTAAAAACTCATTCTATTTTCTCTTCTACAAATGAATGTCTCAAATGTGCTGAATTGGAAAAACTATAAGAAGCATATGATTCATTATATGAGGAAATAAAGAAGTTGAGAAATAAATTCATAATAAAGAAAAGACATTGTGATTCAATAATTATTGTGAATGAAAAACTCGCAGAAAAGGTTGACCATCTAACAAATGAAATGAATACTTTAACAAGTGAAGTAGAAAAACTAAAGAAAGAAAATGAATCATTAAATGAATCACTTGCTAAGTTCTCTAATCAGGGAAAAGCGTAAAAATATTTTTAAATATGACTGCCAAAACAATAAAAGAGGACTTGGGTACTCTGCATTCGAGAAAGGAGAATGTAACAAGTCTAATGCTCTAAGGACCTTTAAAAACCAAGCAAAACCCATTCATACTAAACTCATTCATACTACCAAGAGCTTGTAACTTTTGCAACAAGGTGGGACACAAGGTGTATCAATGTGAAGTAAGAAAATTGTATAACCTTGGTACAAAATTGGTTTAGATATCAAAGAACATTGAAATTATGCCTCTAAGATAGAACAACATAAATTCCAGTGGCTAACTAACCCAACTGGACCCATGAAATGGATATAAAAAAGATAAATTCCACATGACTTTATTTTTGCAGGTATGTCTTAAAATAAAAGACAACAATATGTGGTTTATAGATAGTGGTTTCTCAAGGCATATGACGAGAGAAAAAGGATTATTCCACAAGATTAAACTATGTAATGAAGGAATAGTTGCATTTGGGAACAACGAAAAAGGTATAATTTAAGGTAAAGAAAATGTTTATGAAAATTAAAATGCATGTATTGAGAATGTATTGTTTACTAAAGGGCTCAACACAACTTAATGAGTATTAGCCAATTGTGTGATAAAGGTTACAAAGTTATATTTCAATCTTCTATATGCAATGTATTTGATGAAGATCATATAGTCTTTAGTGACAAAAGACATAGAAATGTATATTTGATTTGTCTTGATGAACTTGATGAAAAATGTCTAATAACCATGAAAAATGATCCATGAATATGCAATAAAAGGTTGGACATATAAACATGTCAAATATTAAAACCTTGTGGAAAAAGATCTTAGTGGAAGGGTTACCAAAGCTTAAATATGACAAAGACAGAATTTGTAAAACTTGTCAATTATCCAAGCAACCCAAGATGTCATTTTTCATTAAAAAAGAAATTTTAAAAACTAAGTTACTTGAACTATTACATATGAATCTTTACGGGTCGTTAGACATTTTAACTCTTTGTGGGAAAAAGTATGTATTTGCTATAGTCGATGATTTTTTAAGATTTACATGGATAATACTCTTAGCTAGCAAAGATGAAGCATTTTCTATGTTTGTTACATTTTCAAATTTGGTGCAAAAATGAAAAACAAAACACAATTATTTCCATTAGAAGTGATCGCGATAGTGAATTTGAAAAAAAATGATTTATAAAATTTTTTTGTGAAACCTAAGCCTAAGTACATGCATATATGACTTATATATGATTAAATGGAATTTTTGGACAATTTAAGGATTTTATGATATTTTGCAACTAGGATTTAATTAAAAAGTGTGATTAAAATTTTAATTGCCGGAGCCCAATATAAGTCAAGGTGACTAAAGGGGCATAATGAGGATTAAAACATGCTAATGTGGCATGAATATTTAGTTTAATTTTCATGATTTAATTAATGGAGATTAAAATAGAAATTGTGGAATTATGTTGAAAAATACTAGAAAATTCATAACTCAAAGCTTATAAGGCAGATTCAAGTGAAATTTGAAATGAAAGTTGATGATGCTGGCCTTGGTATTATGGGATTATTGGATTATGAAAGTCCTGGATGATATTAGATTAATTATTTATTGATCGCATCTCAATTTCAACCGTTAACTTCCAACGGCTATAACTTGAGCTACAAAAATCGGATTTGGATGAAATTTGAAACGGTTGAATAAAATCATGAGATTAACATTTTGGAAGGTTTAGACTAAGTTAATTATGTTAAAAAATACCGGAATTGAAAAAGGCGTATATGTTTGACTTTTGCACCACAAGAATACTATGTATTTAGTGCTAGAGTGCACGGAATTAATGCAATTTTTAATGAACCAAATAAGTATCAAATGCAGGATATTTTATGCATAATTATAAAATGCAAAAATCACATGAGTTATCCCTGCATTGATGTCCACATTAAAGGGGCTAAGAGTGCTTAAAATGAGCATAGGAGAGGTGACATGCATATGGACGTCAATGGGCAGTTGCAGCTTGTTATTTTTGTAATTTTTATTTTATGAATTATGTATATATATAGCCGCCATGTTGGGATGTATAAATAAGCATTTAATTTTGTGAAAATAATTCCAAAAAATTCATTAACATTAGCTTCCATTGAAAGTGGAAAAAATGGACAGCTTGTTTACACATATGGATGTCACATATTTGATGCTGCTATAATGATTTTTATTAATTTTTTTATAACACCAAATTAATATATAAATTAAGGGATAATTAGGTTTATTTTGGGATTTTTTAAAAAACAAAATGGGCCGCAAATGACGTGCAAGGGCTGAACAGATTTGGACGGCCTGGATTAATACAGATATGTGGATTTTTAAAAAGTAGTAAAATGCTAATTTATATGGCTGTGAGTTCACCAGTGTTGGCCCCGAGTTAATGGTAAAACCCAAGAGGGGAGGGGTGAATTGGGTTCTTAAAAATTTCTTTGGTAACTTAA
>JAXCLR010000063.1:28083084-28105945 GCA_035584095.1 Annona squamosa | reverse complement strand
TATAAAATATATATATATATTGCTGTCATGTTGGGATGTATAAACAACCATTTAATTATATGAAAAAAATTCAAGAAAATTCATGAACAGTAGCTACCATTGAAAGTGAAAAAAATGGACAACTTGTTTGCACATGTGGATGTCCCATATTTGATGCTGCTGCAATGATTTTTATTAATTTTTTATAACCCCAAATTAATATATAAATTAAAAGATAATTAGGTGTATAAATTACCCACATTTTGGGATTAAAAAAAATGAAAATGGGCAGCAAGTGATGTGCAAGGGCTGGACAGATTTGGACGACCTGGATTAATAAAGATTTATGGATTTTTAAAAAGTAGTAAAATGCTAATTTATATGGTTGTGAATTTAATGGCTATGGAAAATACAGCAACAGGTGGGTCCACTGCTGGAAATTCCAGCCCCACCAAGTCAAGCACGTTCATGAGGTTGGAGGCTTGGAAAGCTCTTCCAAGTGCTGAACTCCATCTTCTTCCCCAAGGCAACCTCACGTCCAGCACCTAGCAAGCCAAAAAGAAGGGAAAACCAAGGGAAAAAAAAAGAGAAAAAGGAGGGCTCACTCATTTAATCGAGTAACTATATGATTATTTTGAGTTTATACTTCAAATCTAGAAGTTAAATGATGTTACAAACTAAAATATGAACGAAATAGTAAATAGATGAATTTTAGCATGAAAAAATTTAGAAAGAATCATGATGGGGTGATTAAGGAAAGACCTATTTTTTGGCTTAAAAGAATAAGCAGGTTTCAAATTAAAAATCTGAGAAGATTAACCAAAACAGGGTAAAATGGGTGACAGATCAGCTGTAGAAAATAATTTTTATTAATTTTTATACAAGGAAATTTTGGCTAAAAATTTCACATGATATATAAGACATATTGAGGATCACACAAAAAAATTAAAAATTAGGTTTTTATTGGTATAAATATACCCAATAATTTACATGATTAAGGCTGAGTGAAAATAAATGCTACTGTCTAGCAAGGTTAAAATACCAAAATAAATATAAATGCTAAATTTTTTATAATGAAAATATTTATTTTGATTAATTAATGTAGTTATTAATGTATGGTATAAATTTTAGATCAAAAATACTTGAATTAATATTAATTCAATATTTTAAAATTTCAGTATGCCTAATTTCAACATATGTGGATAGTTTGAGAAAAAATCAAAAAGAAATATGAAACCTATGTAGAAATGATCCAAATTGGTATATATGTTAATACCTTAAATTTGGATTAGGTAAAGTTGGATTAATTGCTGAAAATTCAGAATTATATAATTGTCTAAGGTTATGTGTCAAAAGACACGTTAAACAGGTGAAAAATGGGTTCCAAAGTTGCTGTTTTGAAAACCTATAATTAATAGATTTAAATCCCATGAAAATATCCTAAATAAAGTAATAATTAAGGAATGATATCATTTTCAAATATGAATTATATTGCTGACTTAGAAATTTTATGAAATCCAATATGTATATGTTGCCAAATGGGCATATGAGAAGTAATAGATATGTATGAATGACTTATGAAATTTAGTTTTGTGCAAAAATGCATAAATATATGATATATTTTGCAAATATATTGCTGTTTAGAAAAATTTTCCATTCGATCTTCCCAAATGACAAAAACCGACAACATGTGAACCAAGCCAAGCAGCATCAAATCATAGACGTCCTTTGCAGCAGTAGAAAGACATTGCCCTTGTTGCAGGAATCCATCTCCAAAAATTAGAGAAGTCCAGGGTAGTAACCGAAGCCATTTCTCAACCATCATGAACCAGCAACTTCCCCATAGCCGAACCACCATCCTACTCCTTTGAATGTCACCATCTACTAATTTACCCAGCTACCGATCAAACCATCTTTCGGAAACCTAAATGCAAAAACCGATTGATCACACAAAAAAATTTTCTAAAAGGCAAAATTCTTAAATCTCCAGAAGTAGAGAAGCTCCAATTCTCTTCACCAGACCTGCAATCCATGGCAGTTCTTCTCAATCGCCAGCTCAACACGAGCTCATCATCGAGTAATAATCGAACAAAGTAGCAGCAAATCGATTAACTTCATTTTTCAAAAATTGCCAATCCCAATTTCAGTTTTCTTTTGCTCAGCTCCATCCATAAATCAGCACACCAACCCATCTCCTCTCCACTGAAAATCGGCGGCAACATAGCAGCAAGGTAAAATTACAATATCCAAAAACCGATCAGCCACTTCAGCTATGGCTGCCCTATCTTATGTCATTGGCAACAACTACCGTTTTTAGTTCCCTAAAATCACCGATCAGTCCCCACTTAGACTTCAGCAACTCAACAGCAGCAAGCAAGGAATGGTCGTCTAGAACTAAGCAATTCTAACTAAGCTAACAAGTCCCATTTTTAGCATATTAACCGAGCAGTCCATTTTTCAAGTTGCTTTCATTCAAATGATTCCCAACAGCTTCCATTAGAATGGCATTTTTGGTAGTCGATCATAAAGCCAGGACCCAAATGGCAGCTTGTAGAAATAGACGACAGCAACTAAGTGGACAAGCAATAAAGGCAGCTACGATAATGTTCAAAATGAAAATCCCGCATCGTTTGGGCAAGAGACTATCCCCCTTGTTGCCCATTTATTAAAGAGGCCCCCCATAAAGGTGGGGACACACCTCTCCCACACATTCGAAGTGGGTAATACTTCAAAGGCTAGGATTGCTCCTCAAAAAGTGATCTTTGGGGAAAATTTAAGGTAAATAGATTTTATTTTAATTCTAGTTTTTAATGCTTTGAAGTTGTTAATTTTAAATTTGTAGTTTTTAGATTAGATTTACTATTTTATATTTTGTAATTTTTAAATTAATTTCTATGCAATTTTCTTTCTTACTTTTATAGATTAAATTTTACTTCTGCAATCTTTTAATTGCTTCCCTAGTTTAGATTTAATTTACGTTGTTGTTAATTAGTTGTGCTTTTCTTCTGTTTAGTATCCTCTTCTTTCTCTTCTCTTTATATTTTCTCTCTTCTTTCTTTCTCTAATTTCTTTCTTCATTTCTCCCTACCTCTTTTCTATTCTCTCTATCTTCTTCGCTCTCTACCCTCTTCTCTCCTCTCTCTAGCTTCTCCTTTTGCTTTCTTTTTCCTCTCTCTCACCTCTCTGCTCTTCTTTCTCTCTCTAATTCCTCTCTTCCTTCTCTCTCTACCTTCTGCACTCTCTTCTCTCTAATTTTTGTCCTCCATTATCTCTCCTCCTTTTCTTCTCTCTTCTTTCTCTCTCTAACTTCTCCCTTCTCCTTTCGCTCTCTTTTTCTTTTATCCCTTCTCATTGCTAGTACATATCAAACAATTCCAAATCATATAGTCTCTCTATGGATTCGACCCAACTCACCAATATTTTATACTATCACTCATATAGTGGTAGTTTTAATGTGTTTATGTTAATTTTAATTAAATTGGTAATCATAGTGTTCTTAATGACAAGCATTTGGTTTATATCAAAGGCTCTATATTTGATCCTGTTTGATAATCCCATCAAGTCAGTGACGATACAAAAGAGTCAACATGGTTGGCGAAGGACATGGTCTCATGCCTCATCTCGTGCCACATATCCAATGTCTTATTTATTTGTTTATGAGACACGTGCATCATTGAGGGTGTCTTCCTGTAAGATTAATTTCAAATATGACTACAAATTTTATCCTTAATTTAAAAATCATTGCATAGTTATGAAAATAATAAGTATGATTATGAACATTAACAATTTTTTGAATATGACAATGACATCTATTTTGCATGTGTTTTTACCAAAATATCTTTGTCTACTATGTAAACCTTAAAAAATAAGTTATAGTGTATGTAATTATTAAAATATGAAGGTATACAAATATACAATAAAAGCATTCTTTGCATGAAAAATGTAGGAGGCATTATACTTCGCAAATATGTTGAAAATATAGTTATATTTGCTATTTTCATAAATGTATAGTCAAATCTAAAAATAAGGGTAAATTTTGGGACTTTATTGGGAATCAGCCAATACAAAAAACATAATTATGTTTTTTCCAGATAGTCTTATTAGTTTTAGATTCTCTATCAGTAATATTATGAATCAGTATTGTTAAAATCAAATTGGTTCATGAACTAGTCAAGGGACTAATTTTTTTTCAATTAGTTCAACTGTTTGTGGAAATCATATTAAACTATTTTATTAGCAATTTGTAAATTTATATGAGTGTAGTATTTTGCAATTTTTATATAATATTTATACTTTAAAAACAAAGAAAAATAAAAATATTAAAATTTTTTTTCTCAATCTCACCCATCCTTTGATATCTAAAATTTTAAAAAAGGTAAATAGATATAATTTGCATACGAAAAAGAGAAGGTGGGTAAAGGACCATAATACAGTATCCCAATTCACTTCATTTATTTCTCTTTTGCATGAATTTCACCTACCCTTTCCTCTCTCTCTCTCTCTCTCTCTCTCTATCTCTCTCACTCTCGACCGTTCCTTAGTTATAGATGGCCAAAAATTAGATGCTATTCCTAGTCATCATGTTAATTCTAACTACCTTTATTACACCAGATGAAGAGAATGTGGAAATCTTTTTTCGTCATCTCCTCTGGTCTTCTCTCTCTAGTTGCTTTCTCGTCTTTCTATTGTCTTCCACTTTCTTCTTAGCCATTACAACATTTATGTTTCAAAGAATTGTGTTAACTAACCAATTATGATTGGATGAAATAGTCAATTTTATTGGTTTCCATTTGCTATATCATTCCAACAAAAATTCAAGTGGATCAAGTTGCTATGATGGCTAGTCCTCAGTCAAATTGCTTCGATATGGCTTTTACATCATTGTCGCAGTGGATGCGTAAAACATCTCCCTACTACCTTGCCCACTTTCTATTTTTTTAGCTGCCACTCACCAAACCACGTGTGTTGAGAATGAGTATTATGCCCACACATCTCCAACTATGTTAATCAAGAAAATATGGAAACAACCACATTTAGATTACTATAAAAAGAAGAAAATAATCCTAAAAAATGATCATTAAGGATTCTTACAAAGGTCTCATACCATTCTTGAAACTCCTTAGTGAATCCTACTTTCACACAACTCTCAACCATCATAGTCTCATTCAAAACATCATGCACACATAAGGATATTTTTTATCCTACATTTGTGCCATCTACGGGAAAGAATTTTTTTTACTCCTTTCCACACACATTTCTCTGTCATTCCATCTTTGTCGCCCATTTTTCCATGAAGTGTAACCAATCAATCTCTTATCTGGAAAATATTGAATAAAAGGTTTATTCACATCAAAATAGACGTGGGGCTCTATTGAAACCAACTCAAAAGATATGGAACCCAATGTTATTATTACTAAAGAAGAATCTAAGAGAAGTTGGTAGTGCTACAATAATAGAGGGCATAAAAGCAATTAACTCCTACACCTTATCAAATGCATACCCCAAAATGCCAGTTCTCATTCCCCCAATACAAGGATACATAAGTTCCCCTTCTAAAACCCATTTGCCGCAATTCATCATTACTGTTGGTTGATCACCTTTCATTTTAGAGATTATTAATGAACTCATTCCTCAAAAATTCAAAGCCATCATCATGAAGTCATACAATATGCAATTTCAACCCCACGATCATCTTGAAAGTTTTTGCATTAATACAAATGGAATGGACTTCACGAACAAGATAAAATGCTAAGCTTTTAATGGTACCTTAAAAGGGAAACCAAAAGCATGGTTCCATAGCTTACCCCAAGCATTGATTGATTCCTTTGATTTGTGTTTGAAAATTTTCTATTACAGTTCATAATATGGCTATTCATGTAAAAAAGTCATTCAAATCTTTAACATTTATGATAAGGCAAAACTAAGCCTTTATGTGACTACATCATCGCTTCAATCATGAATGCACTCAGGTTCAAGGAACGACTCTAGAGCACATTAAAGCCATTTTCATTAAGGCATATGCCTGAGTAGACTATGCACAGAACTCAAAGTTCATGAACCTGATAATATAATAAAGTCATTCTGAATAGCTAATAAGTGGATGAATGCTAACAAAAATGGATGGAGTACATACCAACACTCACCATGACTCAAAAATAAGAGTATATATCACCAACGTCACGACTCTAGGTGAGTTTCTGGTAAACTCGTCGAATTAATGATGATGTGGTTTGAGATTAATGAGAGGTCTTTTGGCTACACTAATAACCCCACAAAATAAGTCAGCAAATTTTGGGATTAATGTAAACAACTCTCTAGAATACATAGTAAACTAGTGCACTTCACATATAGTTCTAGAGGATATCTAACAAACTGATGTATTTTGCATATAATTCCTAGATATATAATAAACTAGTGCATTTTGTATACACTTCTTGGGGGTTATGCAATAAGACAATTCATTCAACATATGACTCTTGGCGATTTACAAAAGATTAATGTATTTCATATATTGTTCTTGGGGTTTGCATTATAAGATAATGTATTCTATATATGACTCTTGAAGATCACAATAAATTGAATCATTTTTCATACAATTTATTAGGAGTTACCTCACAAGGTGACACATTCTACATACGATATGGATCGGTTCATTTAAGTTGATTTCGAATGAGATAAAGTTCATTTATTCTAGTTCAAATTAAATCAACACAAACTATGTGGATTGCAGCTAACTTGTGGTTACAGAAGTTCATTCTACCTAATTCCATTTGTCTGGGTCAATTTGAATGAGTTCAAATTCGTTTGTTCTTATTCGTACCAAATGAAGTGTATTAATAGTACACTTAAGAATCGTGTGTATTTATAGCTCTACGAGTCTTTTACAATAGCACAAAGTAGTTGATGAGTACTATTTGAACAAAGCACTACTTGTTTTCATACAATTACCTTGGCCTTGGTTGTTTTCACACCTTTACCTTGGTCTCTAACGTCAAGTTAAGTGTCAAATTACAATAAAGAATTTTGAATAAAAGTATGAAACACTTCACAGGATGTAGAGATCATTCTAACACAACAAACAAGCTTTGAAAATATTAAGATGGATGTTTGAACTTGAAGCTTTATTAGGTAAATTGAGAATTTGACTTCAAAACTCTTAAGTAATGCTTTCAATTCTTGAAACTTGAAAGATAAGATCACAATCAATGTCTTAGGTAATCTCATTAACTCCACTAAACATAATTTGTACAACATTAAGGGTGTGTTTGTTTAACATAAAAAAGTGTCAACTAAAACTTTTCAATCTAAAACTTTTCACTCTCCATAATTACTCTATTTTTGAATTATTCTTTCACATTTTTCTACAAAAACTACCTTATTTTTCAATCATTTCTACACAACTACCCATACAACTAACCTATTTATTTTAACTTTATTCTCTTTACTCCTCATCATTACTCCTATTATATTATATCAATTTTTATTGATTTGATAACTTCTACTCCAAAAACTTTTCATCAAAAGTTTTACCTCCAACCAAACACACTCTAAAAGATTTTCGAATGATTGGTGGTAGGTGGCAAGCATCTCATGTGCCAATATTCAAAAAGTTTCTAACCATTACAACAAAAATGACAGCTAGGGTTGGCTTGCAACTTTGCCCCAAGTCCTAAGTGAAGTTGACTTGGGTATCAACTTCAAACGTGATATTAGAGTTGGAGAGTTGCATACAACCTTGAATCCTCCAAATAGCATGTTGAGGTTGACTTCGCCTTTGGCTTCCCCTTAGTCACATCTAGAATCAACTTAGGGTGCAACTTAAATAGTGTAACTTTCCTTTGAAATTTTTTACCTTTGAAAATGCATTTGAAGTTGATTGCAAAAGTCACTTGGGTTGCGACTTTAACCAAGTCACTTATGAAGTTGACTTGAATGTGCGATTTCAATTTGTTTGCTCTTGAAATTTGAAATTTTAACCTACATGCACATATTAAAGATTATATTAATAACTATTAATATTTCAAATTGGTTATTAATCATCAAAATTCAAAATTTAGTTTGCAATTTATATTAATTAAGTTCATAGAACTAGCATGGACCTAGTCTAAATTTAGCAAGAGAGCTTCCTATAGCTTCTCAATAATTAGCAGCTTCACTCTCATTGGATTGTACATCCATGGGTTACACTACCAATGCCGATTCCACCAGATCATGCATTTTCCAATGTGGAGGGGGAAATGCAAACATAGAATTAGTTATATTAGTATCTTTCCAAAGCAAGGGTAGAATCTATCATGTCAATTGACCATAGTCTGATTGCTAAGATCATGGAAATCAAGTGATGGCTATAGAATCTAATCTGGCAACATAGTGGCATAACTTAAGCAACATGACAACTTTATACTAATAAGAAAAATACAGAACTAGCACATAAGTTGGGTGTCATGTCTGCTTAATTTGGATAACATAATGACTAGAGTTGTCCTTGATTTGATACTCCAATTAAGCAACATCATAGATTAAATCCAATGACAAGATATAAATAAAATGGTGACTATAAATGGACAACATAATATATTAAAGAGAAAAATAAGGAGAAGGAAGAAGGATGATCTCCATAAGACATAACGGAAAGGTCTTAGTTCATTACTTCAAATCTTCTAAACCATATAGATATCTTCTATAAGGAACTAAGCCTCCTATTTATACCTTAACTCCTAAAGGAAAAGGCTAATAACACTTCAGTAGATTTCGAGACAAAATGAAAGCTTAAAAATGGGCAAAGTAGAAGGAATGAGCTTGGAGGAAGCCTTGGGTGGTGTGCAAATGAACAACTCCAAGATTTTATTTAGAAAAGAGGATAGCACACAGTAGCTAAGCCACTTAGTTGTGGTACTTTCCCTGACAACAATGGGCATGTGATAGATTTTGTAGTGGGGATAATACTACGGCTAAGCCATTTTACCAAGGTACTCTACTATTTTCTCACCTTTATTTTTGATCTTCTGGACACATGGCAAACAAGTAGGTCGGTGGGGTATTGTGGCTAAGTCACTTAACTTGGTACCCTATTGAAGGTGACTATTCATCTTTTCAATTTGTGTAGAGCTTACTTTGTGATGTTTGCTTAATTCAACCGTTCCATGCTTCTTTGAACTCTCTATGGTCAACCATAGGCCTTCAATTTGGTACAACAAAAAGCTAAGTTTTTGCTGTCGCATGAAATTCCTAAAATGCCCCTTCTCATGTTATGCATCACTTCATCAATCTACTACTAATTTGGTGACAACGATTCTTGATTTTTGTTATTCATAAAGCATGCTTATGATTGGCAATAGAGGAATGACTTTTTGTTTGAGTAGGATTAAGGATAAAGACAATGGAAGTGTGGGTGGCAGTGGTGATAGATGCTAATGCTTAGAGAGTGGTGGACTTAGTGGGCCTTAAAAGTGATGTAGAGCAAAAATGGTGACATTGGGGCCATTGGTAGATTTAGCAAAATGCAACAGTTATTTTGTGAAAGGAAGATGAAAATGGAGAACACTCATACATTTCTCATTCATCATTCCCTATTTTGCATTCCCGATTCCCAAATCCTTTATATTTTTCCTTTTCATCATGAAAACTAACAAAATTCCCTCAACTTCTCTCTCTTTTGTTGTAGTTGCTTTAACACTATTATCCTCACTTTAACATCCACCTAACAAATTAGGGTTTGTTGTGTTGGCCCCGAGTTAATGGCAAAACCCAAGAGGGGAGGGGTGAATTGGGTTATTAAAAATTTCTTTGGTAACTTAAAAACTTACCCCTTGTAAGTTCAATCCCCTTTAATGAAGAAATGAAATAGAAAGCAACGTAATGTAGAGAGCAGAAAAGTAAATCAAGCAGACAAGAATTTTTATAGTGGTTCGGGCAACCTCTCTACTCCACTCTTCCAAGCTCACACTCCTTGTGACTTGGGTTCCACTATTGTATTCTCTCAATACAATTAGAGTCACTGCTCTCTTCTAGATTCCAGCTCTAGGGGGCTTCAACAACACACAACACAAGTAGGTGATGAGTTCCACTCCAATCACACACTACTTTGCTTACTTGATCTTAATTCCACAAAGTAAATCAAGTTTAACACAAAGAAACAAAATAACAAAAGAAATCTACACTTTACAGATGTGTAGAAATAATTTGGCTCAGAGAAGAACTTGTATTGTAGGCTTTGAAGAATCTGAAATAGAGCTCTTGCGGTTTGAAGCAAAGTTCTTCATCTTTGAATGGCTTGATCTCTTTGAAGCTCTTGAATATAGGAGTTGAGCACACTTAATGATTTCTGTTTGCTTCCCTCGTCCACAATGACTCCCTTTTATAATTGTGGAGGGAATCTGAACATTTGAAGGTGGTTGGCGCGCATTAAATACGCCGACATTCGAATAAATTTCGACCGTTGCGACCCAAGTTGCATGCGAAGTCGATTTCGGATGCGACTTCGCTCAAGTCGCAGATGGAGTCGACTTCGCCTTCTGTTCCCGACTTCAAGTTCCTGGTAGGGTCGAATTGGGTATCGACTTGACCGAAGTCGTAGGTGGAGTCGACTTCGGGTGCGACTTCGGCATTCTTCCGTCCCGAGTTCAGCTCTGGAGTGAATCTCCCGACTGAAGTCGATGCTGGAGTCGACTTCGTTTGCGACTAGGCTTCCCAAGTCGCAAGTGGAGTCGACTTGGCCTACGACTTCACTTGTTCTTCTCCCATTTTCAACGCTGGACAGATTTGGCTTCTTGAAGTCGATCTTGGGGTCGACTTGATGAACGACTTGGCCTTCCATGCTTTATTTCCTTCAAATATATATGCCTTAAACATTTCCACAAACATGTTAGTAGCCAAAACTTACTCAAATTGATTTGTTAATCATCAAAACATAGATTTAGCTAGTTTTTTACATATTTCCAACATGTTGATCCACAAGGCTATAGAGGGAATTTAATCTCACTTGTTGTCAAGGTAATTCACCATTTAAAACTATCAATGAGAAATTTTAAATCACCTTCAAGATACCAAGTCTCTCATTTCTAATACTCCATAAATTGCACTCCACCCCATCATGTATACTATTAGCTAAAAAATGCTCCATCTCTCCAAAAAAGTTATAAGAACAGACAAAGGCCAGTCATTTGATTTCTCATCTTAGGTGTATACAGTTCTTGGGGGGTTGCATAGCAAGATAATGCATTTTGCACAGAACTCCTAGAGATATACAATAAACTAATGCATTTTGTATATAATTTTTGAGGGGTTATACAATAAGATGATCCATTTCATATACGACTCTGGAGGATACGTAACACATTAATGCACTTTGCAAATAGTATTTCAGGGTTCTACAACAGGATGATGCATTTTGCATACGATTCCTAAGGATACATAGAAAACTAATTCCTTTCCTAAGTCCTGGGGGTTGCACAATAAGATGATACATTTTGCACACGTCTTCTAGATTATTTTTAGTAATTTTTTTGAGGAAGCAGGGTTTAACCTAGTTTTACATGGTAAATCTTAGTCTAGATCAGGTTACTCAGTGGACTTAAATCCACATAGGTTGAACTTGAAAACTTAGGCCGAATTAGGCTAATTAAAAAATACTCAAGTTAAATGAAACCAGTTAGTTTTCAAGTTTGAGCCACATTCGAGTTACTTGTATAAGGATTATGATAGAATTATCATACACCTAGTCTAACTTTAGTAAGAGAGCTTCTTATAGATTCTTGACACTGAGCAGCTTCACCCTTATTGGATTGCACATGTTCTTGGGTTACACTACCAATAGTAATTTCATCAAATTATGTGATCTCCAATACGAATGGTAAAATACCAATATGAAATCAATTATATCAACATCTTCCCAAATCAAGGGTAGGATCTATCATGTAGATCTACCATGATCTGATTGTTTAGATCATGAAAATTAAGTAGGGTTTGTCAACTCTGATCTAACAAGATGATGACTCAACTCAAGCAACATGATGATTTTATAAGAATAATGCAAATATAGAACTAGGACTTAAGTTGGGAAACATGTCTACTTAAGTTGAATAGCATAACGATTGGAATAATCCCAAGTTAAGACTTTAGTCTGGCAACACCATGGCTTAGTCATTTGTTTTGTCATCTTAGGCGTATACAGTTCTTGGGGGTTACATAGCAAGGTAATACCTTCCACGTATGACTCGTAGAGATATACAATAATCTGGTACATTTTGCATATAATTTTTAGGAGTTAGACAAGAAGATGATGCATTTCGTATATGACTCTTGAGGGTAAATAACAAACTAATGCATTTTACATACAATATTTTGAGGTTCTATAACAAGATAATGCATTTTACAAATGATTCCAAAAGATATATAGCAAAGTAATTCCTTTCATCTATAAGTCCTAGAGGTTACACAGCAAGATAATACATTCTACATACAACTACTATATTATTTTTGAGCAATTTTTCAAAGGAAATTAGGTTTAACTAAGTCTTACATATTAAGTCTTAGTCTAGATTAGTTAACTCAGTATACTTAAACCCATATGGGTGAAACTTGAAAACTTAGGACGAATTAGGCTAACTAAACAATCCTTAAGATCAATGGAGCCAAGTGGTTTTTAAGTTTGAACTAATTAGAGTTATGTGTGTAAGGATCATGATAGAATTAACATAGAGCTAGTCTAGCTTTAATGGGAGAGCTTCTTATAGTCTCTTGACACTCAGCAACTTTACTCTTATTAGATTGCACGTCCATGGGTTATGTTAGAGGTTGTCAACTCTAATCTATAAGATGACGTCTTAACTTGAGCAGCATGATGATTTTATTTGAATAATGCAAATATAGAACTAGGACTTAAGTTGGGGAGCATGTTTGCTTAAGTTGAATAGCATAATGAATAGAATTACCTCAAGTTAAGACTCTGGTCTAGTAGCATCACGAGTTAAGTCTGATAACATAACAACAAGATATAAGTAGTACAATTACTATAAATAAACAGAATAATATCTCAAATGAGAAAAATAAAGAGTAGGAATAAGGGTGATTTATGTAAGGCATAAGAAAAAAGGACTTAATCCCTTACTTCAAATTATCCAAACCATATGGATATCTTTTGTGAGGGACTAAGTATCACATTTATACCTTTACTCCTATAGTAAAATGCTAACAATGCTCCAATAAGACTTCGGGACTAAGGGAAGGCTTGAAAATTTAGCAAAGTAGAGGAAGTGAGTTGGGGAGAAACCTTGGGTGGCGTGTAAATGAACAAGTTTGAGATGCTATTTGAAGAAGTGGATTGAGCACAATAGCTAAGACACTTAGCTACAATACCCCTACCCACCACATTATTTTTTAACTATAATGGACACGTGACAAAATTTCTAATGGAGAGGGTACTATGGCTAAGTCATTTCACCATGGTACCTTGCTATTTTATTTCCTTTATTTCATGTCTAGCTTACCTATTGATATTTTCTTAATCCAAGCCTTTGCATGCCTCTTTTAGCTCTTTATGGTCAATCATGGGCCTTCAATCTTGTATAGTTAAAAGCAAGTGTTGTTTGTCATGCGAAATTCCTAAGATGCCTCTTCTAAAGTTATGCATCACTACATCAACTTATTACCAATCCGACTATGATAACACTGCAGTAAGTGGCAATGACTATCAATTTTTTTATTCATAAGTATTCTTGAGATTGCCAAAAGAGAAATTGTGAGGACCAGGTGTTTATATATATATATATATTATAACATTTCTCTATCCAAAAGATAATTTATGAATATGACGTTAGGAATTAATGATTTTAGTGTGGCACAGAATATATGTAGATATGACATCTAGGGGACGTATAGTGTATACATACATGTATTATAATGTTGGCACATAGGGTTGTATGGGACACCATTCACAAGCATGTTGGATATGAGTACAAGTTTTGCACTTGCATGTTTTTGTAGCTAGAGCCCATGGTTATGATGTGATTTGTTTTGTATTGATTTAAGAATGTATAATTGATGCATTGTTTGGGACATTACGACTATCTTCTAATTCACAGAGTAGGTACAGGGTTCACTAGGGCTAAAGGGGCAGTGCCACTTGCCGGGGTATAGAAGGCAACACCCCCTGAGAAATTTTTAATTTCCTAAGTCATATGGGTAGGAAAGCAAGTTACAAAATGTGATTGAACTTGGTCTATGCTTGGGCCTAGCCTGTGCCTGACCCATCTCGATGAGACTTTATTTAAAATAAGGGTTGCACTAGGGTTTCATTCACGCTTGTCTTCCTCTCTCCTCTTCTTCTACTTCCTCTTTCCTTCTTCCTTTCTTCCCAGCCTCGGTAGCCCTAGGTCTTTCCATACACCTTGCTGAATCTCTCTGAAGATCATCGGTTCGCACTAAGGAAGCTAAAGATCCGAATCTAAAGCTACTGTTTTGGAGAAAATCATGAACTAGGTAAGTAGATGCCGCCTCTCATTAAATTAGTGATAAAATCTCATCTTAAACATGATATAGAGCTGGTGCAAAAGAGTAGTGTCTAACAATTTTATGGTTTAGAACATCAGGATTCATGATAGTTTATGGTTAATACAGTTTGGAAAAAAAATTGAATGTTACTATGCAATCTTTGTACAACAGATGAACCATTAGTAGTCCGCACATGATTAGAATATGACTCTTGTCGAATGGGTTGAACTAGGATGAGGGCTAGAGGTTTTTCCTTTTGGCATCCATCATGTGTTCGAAAAAATGTTTATGTGATTGTTGTTATGCTAGATTTAAATAAACTTTATTAATTTTGCACATATTATATGCGTGGTTTGTGACATTTGTTCTTGTGTGTTATGAATGATGTGCTATCTGAGATGGGTGATTGTAAAGGGTTGTTTATGGCCTTTGGTTGACATGAGGAGAGGACTATATGTCATCTTTGGTTTATATGTGAACTTATGTATATGATTTTGGGTGTGAGTGTTGGACCCATATGTCTTGTATGGTCATTTAAGAATCTTTTTTTTATCATGGCATGTGCATCCAAAGTTTTATTTCTTTCACTTTGTGCTAACTGTTGTCTACTTACTGAGTCTATTTAGACTCACGTGGTTTATTATTTTGTCTTTAGATTATAGTTCAGGTGAGGAGCCTCGAGATGGGACCGGGGAGGACCTAATCCTTGAAACATTTATATTAGAATTTGTATTTTAGTTATTTTAGATTTCTTTTTTAAGTTCATGTATGCAGACATTTAGATTTAACTGTGACAAACATTTTGTATGTGGTTACTTTAAACTATTTATAATCTATGTAGACACGTGTATGTGATCTTTTAAGTCACCCATGGTGTAATGATGAGTTAGGATAAATTTTCTTTTGAATGGATGTCTTTATAGAATGGGCATGTGACTGTGTGAAGTAGGGCTAAAGGTTTATATTTTGAAATGAAATTATGAGATTTATTTGTACCGGTTCTTTTGTACCACTCCACCCCTTATAGTTATGGAGAAATGCTGCCAAATTTTTCTAAGATTGTATGGTACCCATTGACTAATTGTTAAGAATATCTAGGCAATGGAGAGTCACAAAAATGACTTGTTATTCAGAAGGGAGTGGGGTGAAGACAATGGAAGTAGTGATAGATGCTAATGCTCAGAGGGTGGTGGACTTGGTGAGCCTTTTAAGTGATGTGAAGGGGAAATGGTGGTGTTTTGGTGACATGAGAGATGAAAATCAATGGCGCTCATCCATTTCCCATTCCTCATTCCCTATTTGTCATTCACCCCTGCCAACATCCCAATTCCTAAATCCATTCTCTCTTTACTTTCCTGCATGCAAACTACTTCCCTTAATTTGTCTTTGTTCTCTCATTTAACTGCTTTAACACTTTTCCTCACTTTTAATCCTCCTAATAAATTAAAGCTTGTTGATTTGCAAGGTTGCAGAGGTAATTTAATCCCACTTGTTATGAAGATCATTCTTATAGTAAACTATCAATGAGAAATGTTAGGATAAACAAGATCAAATCAATCAAATAATTCATAAGGTGGCCTATCTCTACAGAGATTAAACCAGAAGGGTTGCAAAAGCGAGATCGATGTTGCACCTCAAGCTTTACAACATCTAGCCAGATTGGAATCAGAAATTAAAGGCCAACCACAATTTTCATTGCTAAAATGCCTACAATTTTGAAAAAAGAGCTCCAGGATTTTTCCATCTAAAAAGTGGATCCTCATGGACAGTTTATAAAAGAGGGGAGCAAAAAGTCCTAGAAAATCCTTCAACGGAAGATTCCTCCCATTAGCTATCTGGAAAGATAACTCCCCAACTATCCAATTTATGTTAGGAATTTATCCTTCCTGATTGGGATAGACCTCATCCTCAAGAAGCCCACATGGGCATAAATTCTAATATCTCCCACTTGCACATGATGGGCAATTTCATCATTCTCCACTTTATAATTGCCCATGCAGGCAAATAAGCCATAAGATCAGTGAGTATAATTCACAATTTGGGAGCTTAATCTTATTCACTTGTTAGCGATACATAGTAGCTACAATCCAGAATAAAATAATATCTCACCATGCCTCAAATTCATTTTGTTACATCAATTTAAGTACACCTAGATCCTTATGAGGGCTAAACTTGACTTTTTCTCCATTACATTACAAACATAATTATGTCTGAGTGTTTAACCCAATCACATAAATGAACATAATTGGTTGACCAATAAAATATAAGAACGTAAAACTAAATAATCTTCCCTTCGCACATATTTTCTTTCATCATAAACTAATTGCTTTCATAGACATGTCCCGCAAAGTCGTATCACCCCTAATGTATGTATAATACACTAAAGTAGCAACGTTAGACTAAGATCTCAAAATATAGCTGAAAGTCATATACGACACAAAAAATGAAGAATTTCTTTCTTTAAGAGCTCCCACAGTGCAAAGATAAGGATTATCTAAAAAAAAAAGAAAATCTACTCACTTCTTTTATAAATAACTAAGCACACATGGTATGAAACACGTGCTTTGATAGAGGTACTCCTAACCAATGTGGATCATATGTCATTAACAGTTCAACACCATGCAAGCTTTGGTTTAGTCACTATTAAATGCCTAACATGAGTCCTTAAAGTGTTCACTGCCTTCGGGCACCAATTGCGGTCCCATGCCTGGCTTAACAAAGTCTAATGTGAAAAAGGACTTTCATTATGGTCAAGCTCTAATATGATATGACCTCATCTTGATTCTTTCATCAAGATGACAAAAATCTTAAGTTTTGTGTTCACATAGAGTATTTATCCAACTTAAGTTGTCTTGTCTCTGCATATTCTTAGAACATTAGAGGTGACTGCCCATGGAAGAGGGCCAATCTCTTAACTTTTATTGACATACTTTTGATTATTGTTCGTCCACATTAGCATTTTAACAAATAAAAATGTCTTAAAAGGAATCATAATCTATATAATCGTAAAGATTTCTCATGTGATAAAAACACATATCTAGGTATTGGTTTTGTAAGTGGGGTCAACAAGCATCATGTTGATATATATGTTGGAATCATTTGTTTTTACACTATGATGTCCGTTACAAAATTATACTTAACATCCATGTGCTTGGTTCTGCAATGATATTTGAAATCTTTCATATATGCAATAGCCTCTTGACTATCATAATGTATGGTTATAGCTCTCGCCACATTATCTATAACTCCCAAATGATGTTAGAACCTTTTCAACCAAATTGTCTCTTGCATTTCTACTGAACATGCTATGAATTCAACCTCCATAGTTGATAAAACTACACAAGTTTATTTCTCACTCATTCAGAAGATGACGCCATTATTTAGTAAGAAACATAGCCTAATGTCGATTTTTGCTCAATCCGGTCTTTGCCAAATTCAACATTTGAGTATACTATTAAGCGCATCACGTCCTTGAAAGCAAATCGAGTAGTCTATAGTGCCTCTAAGATATCTAAAAATCCTTTGCAGCTAGCCAATGTGCTCTTTCAAAATTTGACTGATATTGGCTTACTAGACCAATGACATAACAAATGTCAAGGTAAATACACATTATAGCGTACATCAAGCTCCCAACTACACTGGAATAAGGAACATTTTTCATTTCTCTTTTTAGAGCTAGTGTCTTAAGACACATTTCAAAGCTCAACATTCACCTCTTGCAATAGGGTTGTCTATGAGTTTTCAGCTCTGCAGGTTGAATTATTCAAGAAGTTTCTTAATGTTCCTTGAGAAAGACTAAGAATAATTCTTCAACAATCCCTTTTGGTTCTAAGTATGTAATCTGCTTCACCCATGTCCTGCATCTCAAAATTGGAGGACAACCATTCTTTAATAGTGAAAAGAAATGTAAAACCACTTCTTACAAGAAGGATATCATCAATGTAGAAGGATAAGATTACAAAATTACCATTGGACCATTTTATATGGACACAGTAGCCTTCACTAATCATCATAAACTCATAAAATATTATGGCTTGACGGAATCTCAGGTAATACTTTCTAAGTGATTGTTTGAGGCCATAGATAAATAACTGGAGCCTGTAAACTTTGCACTCTTGACCTTCCTTTATGATACCTATAAATTGTTACTTGTAGATTTTTTATTTAATTCTCCATTAAAAAAAAGATGTTTTAATATCCCTTTGGTGAAGTTCTAATCCAAACTCGTGACAATCATAAGAATGAGGCAAATTAACGTAAACTTTATGACTAGATAGAATTTTTTATATATATAATTTATGCCTCTTGTTATTATATTATTTAGCCATTGACAAGCCTTGTATCTTTTGATTGATTCATCTGCTTTGCATTTAATCTTGAGAACCCATTTGTTCCTAATTACTTTGTGTCCAAATGGAAGATTTGCCAAATCTCAGACTTGATTAGTCATTATAGATTCCGACTATTCTCTCATTACATGTTTTCATTTTTCCTTAGTTGGCCTAAGAGAGAGCTTCATGAACTGATCTAGGTTTCTCATCATCTTAGGAAGTAACCATCATGAAGGTTTCTTTAGGCTCATCATCGTCATCTTAAGATGCAATTGTAAAAGTTTCCTCTTCAATCACAAAACAACAATGTCATACACTTTTACGAGTGCTCCTTTGAAGATTGTTTTCTTTGAGTTCATTGCTCCCAGTCAACTCAACATGTTGAGTTTCTTAAATTGTTAGAATTAGACTAGCACTTTTTTAGGATCTTCCATTTTAAAGAGAGAAGCATCCTTGTTGAGCTCACATCAGATGCTCGCCAATCAACATGTACCTTTGGAGTGTTCAGAGTATCTGATGAAGACATACTTCTTTCCTCTTTGGCATAATTTACCATATTTGTGAGTGGGATTATAGATAAGAGTTGTCGACTCTTATAGTCACAATTTGCTTAGATTAGGTTTTTGGCCTATCCACAATTCATAAAAAGTGGAAGTAATTGACTTGGAGGGCATAGGTTAAGTATGTGCATAGCTGTCATCAACACGTCTCCCCAATAAGATATTGGAAGATTTGATTTTACTATCATAGACCTAACCATACCTAGTAGGGTCTATCTCTTCTCTCGACAACACTATTTTGTTGTGAAGTTCTATGAATAGTTAATTATTTGACTATACTCTTTTCATCATAAAATTTTTTTAAGTGAACAGACAAATATGCTTGTCCATAATCAATTCTCAATGCTTTAATCTTTCAATCTAGTTAGTTCTAAACCATACTTGTGTTGCATCTAAAGCATTCTATTGCTTCTGACTAATGGGAGATTAGAAAAATGTAACCAAATCACATATAATTATTTCTGAAAGTGATGAAATATGAGACCCCATGCCTTGTTGTCACATTCATAGGACCACAAATATCCGAATTGACCAACTACAATGAAAATTCAACTCTACTTACTTTGCCAAATGGTTCCATTGTTGCTTTTTCCACTAGACAATATTCACAAGTAGATTGATCAATTTTAATAAGTGGACCAAGAAGGCTTTTTGTAGCTAACTTATTTATCCTATCTTGTCAAATGTGACCTAATCTAGTATGCCATATATTTTTATTAATATTCGCATCAAAAGATGAAATCAATGAAAAATAACCATCACGAGATATAAAAGCATCATAATCAATGTCTAATATCAATAATCCAACTCTAATAATATCAGAGCCATAAAAAGTTGTTATTGATTTAATGCCAACGAAATCATCATGAAAATTCAAAGAAAAATTCAAATTTAGAATATATAAAACAGAGACTAAGTTGCATCAGATCTTTGAAACATGAAGGACGTCATGCAAGAGTAGGGTCCAACCACCATACAACTCAACCTTGCAAGTTTATATCCCTTTAACTTCCTCCCTAGATTTATTTTGCACATAGATCTACCTCATTCCTGTTGGGGACTTAGCAGTATTCCACAAATGTTCCTTTATTCTTAGCTACATGGTCCATTGCTCTTAAGACTAAAATCCAAGAAGGATGTGATTCTATTAGCATGACCAAGCTATCAACATAAATGGAAGTGGGATCAGGGGTAAGGTTAGGCAATATTTTCTTTAGCTCATCACAATCACAAGAGAAGTGCCCTAACTTGCTATAGTTGTAGCATTTGACATTGGTTATAACTCTCTTTCCTCTGCATTTGCCCTGCTTGCGCTAGGCTTTCTTAGCTTCTTATGGGCCCTAATTGTCCTTCACCTTCTTATTGAAGAACTTCTAGTTTCTCTTTTACTTGGAACCTAAAGTTATGTGCAGTCCAAAACTAGCAACATATGCTTATCCATAGAAGAATCTTGCAGCCTCTATGTGCTCATCCTCTAGTTGCAAGTGACATGCAATATCATCAAAGGCCTTGATGTTGTCATTGTACATCATGCTACAATTCATATCTTGGCAATTACTAGGGAGGGAACTAGTCACCACCTGCACCTGCTACTCATCTATGAGGGCATGCCTTGCTAACTTAAGTTCTCGAATCATGTTTGATATTTCTTGAAGATGCTACCTCATAGTGTAATTTTGGCTCTTCTTGTAAATGTCAAATTTGATGATGAGTCTCCTCACTTTCATAGTGGATGTGCATACAAAATTTTCTTTCAAAGGAATCCACATATCTTGAGTCGTGATGTGCTGTTCAGATTTGTTCACTAAGTCATTCTACATATGCCTAGCAGCAACGGTGATGCGAGCAATGCTATTCTTCTTATTATATGACTGGTAAGCCTCATGATCTCTTCTATGTTCAACGATGATTCTACAATTGGTTCATGCATGACATTGGTCAACACTTCAAATTCCTCCTACTTTTCCATGAGATACTAGATGTTACCATGCTAGATATCGTAGTTGTCGCTATTAAGTTTTTTGCTTTTGTTTAGGGTAGCAACAATCAATTTCGATCCCATTAGTAATTAGTTGGCTACAAGAAATATTAGCTCATAATTAATACTAGCATGGATATTATTTATTGTAAAAGCTTGATTGAGTAAATGGTGTAAAACAATATAGGGAATAAATTCAAAATTTCACTGTGTTCCCTATCATCATTTGTTTCACAAGTGTTGGGATCTATTGCCCCAAGTTTTAGTTCTAAGTGATAATTTCTTTGAATCCTGCCAACTTAGCAACCCTCACTCAAAAGAAGTTTTCTATTTTAAAATGATTGTTTAGATGAAAACTTTAGCTATTCACTAAAGTGTTATTGAATTCTATGCATACTTCCTTTAGTCAACCTAGTAAAAAGATGGGTCGTTGGAGGCTCTCTTCACTTAGTAAAGTCTTAATTAAATCACCACGAGTCTGCCTAGCACCATAGTAATCTCTATCCTCTATGTCAACCACTAGTTATGTTATAAAACTTTAATTCACACCACAAGTGATTATTGAAAAGAAAAGGGTCCAATAAAAGTCTAATAAATAAGAAATTACATAAAAATAATCAGTTTTTGCGCACGAAAAGCATGATATCCCTAATTTCCTTTTACAAAATGGCTCCTAGTTGCCCCCAACCACACTTCAGCAAAATCATTCCAGGTGATGGATTTGTCTATGCTTAAAGCTCTATCTATAACCCTTTCCAATTCGAAATCATTCCTTCCCGCACTAACCCTTGCAAATTTCACATTGCATAGATTGGAATAGGTAAATAAAACAGGTATTCTTTTAATCCCTAAAGTCACCCTGTATTTTTTCATGTTTTCTAATGCATAAAAGACATTAAAAATAATTTTAAATGACTTGTTTCTCCTTTTAAGGATTATCATTTCCATTCCTATTGTTTATGATAAGGAGTTATTGAAGCCACAAAGCTTTTCTTTTAAGGATGGCTTTATGTCTCTTAAATAAAATCATTCTATAAATGTTTTCATGACCTAAGAGTGTTCATCAAGGGTGTCTTGGATTTATTCTGTTCTATGTAGCCTTTAATGATGAGTACTTGGATGTCATTAAGGTTAGCCTTAAATTTGTCAAATAAGGAACTATCATCATCCAATTTCTGTTCATCTCATATAATAAAATAATCATTAAGCATAAAATGTGTGCATAAATAAGCAAGGCATATAACATCACATACACATATACTTCACATAAATAGCAAAATTGAGTCTTAAACATGAAACATAACCATAAAATCAAACTTAAAATGGTTAGTATCTATCAAAAAAGTAAAATATTGAGCTTTAAATTGGAAATCTAATTGTACCATTGTGTTTAGAATGTCCAAATTAGTAGAAATTGACTATTTGTGGCGCCCCAAACCGAGACGACACTTCCTTACCTCAAGATCTATCAATTGGTAAATGTGAATCAGGATTGTTGCCCTGATCACGCGGCGGGTTCTTAA
>JAXCLR010000063.1:28064226-28078128 GCA_035584095.1 Annona squamosa | reverse complement strand
GGACCGGCCCAAAGTTTCTAAACAAGAGTCATTTACTTTGATTAGTGGAGATGCAGAAAAGGGGAAGGAAGCAGCAAAGTTAACTTCTCGGGAGTTACTAACTTTAAATATGAAGTTGTTACATTATGTTATTGCCAACAACGTTTTCTCTCGAGCTGGGTCTATGTCAGAGGTCTCTGTCAATGATGCTTACTACATATATTGTCATGAAAAGGGAATTGTGCTCGATGCTGCTTTGGATATTTTGGAGCATATGATGAAGTGTTGAAAGCAGAAGAATGGGGCATTGCC
Source organism: Annona squamosa (assembly GCA_035584095.1). Lineage (NCBI taxonomy): Eukaryota > Viridiplantae > Streptophyta > Magnoliopsida > Magnoliales > Annonaceae > Annona > Annona squamosa. The sequence continues at coordinate 28,077,837 of JAXCLR010000063.1, read as the reverse complement.
ATATGGGATGGCCATCACTAGAATTTTAAAGCATTATGGAGTAGATTTATCTAAAGAAGAGATGACAAAGTATAAAATTTCGGATAAAATTGAAGGCAAATTGATAGGCAGGTTAGGCTATGTGTTTAATAAGGAGACGAATGAGTGGCATCCTAGAAGTATGAAGGAAGGGATTAATGCAGGGGAGGGGAATGCCCGTCCACCAACAGTGTCAGAGGCTGGTGAGCAGGTAGCACCACAAGAGCATAAAATTGGTGAGTAGGTAGCACCACAAGAGCATGAAATTGGTGATGAGAAAGTAGAGCAAACAAGGGTTGCCACTATTCCCACAAATGCAAAGGGATCAACTTCAAAGGAACATATGTCAACAGCTTCTGAATCTAGATTTGAGGAGGTTTTGAGTGCAAAGTTTGAGGAGATAAAAAAAGAAATTAAGTCTCACATCTCCCAGCTTATTTCAACATGTATGAAACCACTCACTGTCAATCCAACACAGTTTACCCCTTTCGTTGATGTAGGTTATACTCCTACATTGGTCATTGACACTCATACATCGGTCGTTGACATTCTGACGTCGATCATTGTCACTTCCTGCACAATTCCTGGATTTTCAAAAGCTGTGCTCACCCCTACAGAAGTATTGGTATCGACATCCGTATCTCCTCCTACAATAGCCATGTCACATGCTCATTCAAATTCACCACAATCATCACCCTCCTTCACTGATCTACCAAAATCAAATCATGTCTATGTTGATGCCTCATATTCTAAAAATATTGCACGGCTTGCTAGAGCAGTGGAGAAAGTACTCGAGCATGTGAATAGGATCGACAAGAGGCTTGAAGCTGTTGAGAATAAGCATGAAGGAGATGGCCATGGGCAAAAGTGAAGACCTAAGAACTTTTGAATATTTGTGTTTCAATTGCTATGTTTTTATGTTTGACAATCTAATATTAGAAGAAAATTGTTTGTAATGAACTTTCTTTTTTAAATATGAATGTTACTGCCTCTAAATGAAGTTTGAGGTTGTGTAGTGTGTTGCCCTATTGTGTGTGTATGCTTTTGAACTTCAGTTGGGGATGAGGTTGCTCTATTGTATGTGTATGCTTTTGAAACTACAGGTAGGAATGAGGTTGCTCTATTGTATGTGTATATTTTTGAAATTGCAGGTTATGAATGATGTTGCTCTTTTGTGATTGTATGTTGCTGCAATGTAGTAAGGTTATGAATGATGTTGCTCTTCTGTGAGTCAGCAGACTATATGTATGAGGCAGAATTAGTGAATGAGAGGTTGTGAAATGATTCACTTGTGAATACCTTTGTGTTAATGGTGGATCAGGTCTATGTTAATGGTGGATCAAGAGGATATATTGGCATTTCTATATTTATTATGGAAGTGACGTGAATATCAGCACGTGAAGTGTTGAGTCAGTAAGCTATATGTATGAGGCAATATTGCTTAATGCTAAGGTCAGTAAGGAAATTGGCTCAGCAGATCATTTAACCATGAACAACCGCATGCTACAGAGCAAAGAGTAAGGAAAAACTCACAGCACATGATTAACCTGTGAATAACAGCACGCTCATCTGTCAATGAGCATGTTGTACACTAAAGTTAATAAGTTCATACCATTTTCAACCTCTATTGCACCGGTCACAAAAAAGATACCTTTCCTTCTTTTTAATATGTACCAACTTTTACCAAAAAATACACTTCCTTATCTTTGAAAATGTACAAGTGAGTACAAAAAAATAAACTTTTTGTTCTTTCAAAATTTACACTTTAGTGAATAAGATACAATTCCTTTTCCCTTTAAAATGGAGACTATAAATTTAACATTCCCTTCTAAAAATGGAGACTACAAATCTAACATCCACTTATCCATACATAGACCCACATTTTTGCTCTCCATCCTGCATTGCACGTAAAATTTGAAATGTAGCATTAGATTGAGAATTACTTCAAAACAACTTATGAGGTGAATATGAAGACATAATATCAAATTTTCAAATGTATTGATGGAGCTTCAACAGCAGCATAGTCATGCACTAGTCTGTAGGCGAAAGAAGGATTAGTTCAAGAGGATCAAATGGGGTTGAATAGATAAAGTGGATAAATATGCAATTGAGTTGTATGAAATGTGATGAAATAATACCAAGTTGTTGACAATCCTTCTTATACAATTTTGGACAGTTTCGTCTATCGTGACCAATCATGACCTTCTTGCATCCTCGACATAATCGTCCCCTGTGTTCCATAGCTTTTTCGATACTTGATTTTAAGCGCTTACTTGATCGTCCTTTTCTTTGAACTACATTTGGGAATTCAATGCTAACAGTAGGTGCATTAGGTACTTTGTCATTAGTTGACACCTAAATTTCCCCTCCAATATTATCACCTTTTTCAACACTGAGTGCTTAGAGGAATTATGACCTTCTTCGATATGTTCATTTGCATTGTTGCAATAATCAAAATAGTTTTCTTTGTCTCCACAAGTCATGTTTTGTTCTTCTTCATTCAAACATCCATCTTTCTTTTGTGATTGTATATGATCTTGCAAATGTGTTATTAAAGTGTCTAAGGATGCAGTTCCAATTTGAAAACTATCCCAACTTGATGTCATTTCCTCTAGAATGAAATTTAATTTTGATAGCATCAAATGTCACGCATCATAGATTAATTTGTAACATCACAATTCCACATAAATAGAGGAACTCCAACATTCTCTTTTGGATGTTGAGACCAACGACGAAGTAAGTGATCATCAGGCATACTTATGATATCACGCCACTGAAATATAAATAATATATGCTGACAAATAATGTCACGCCACTTGAATAGACGACATGAGCATGTTGCAAATTGCTTAGCTTTATGCCAAGTTACTGTTCTTCTATAGGTGGGGTCTTTATACTTGTGTATTTCATATATAACATGACTCTCATTCATAACCTCAAATTTTGGCTTGTAATAATGTGACTCTATTTCTCCCTGAAAATTAAAAAAAATCTCTCTAGTAGATAGCTTGGAAATTTGTTCCTCAATCAAAAATTTAGTTTTCAAAATTGGAGTACCATATGAACTTTTGCAATCAGCTTCCTTTTCCTCTTCTCTCCTTTTTCTAATAGCACTCTTATATGCTTCAACAAACTTAAGCAATTGAGTGGTTGACCCAACGAAGTTGTCAAAAAAAGCATTCATGCTTTCAGATCGTTGTGTTGTTGTCATACCTGCTAAGAAAACACTTCTTGTATAGGCCGGAATCCACTTATCTCTCACATTGTACATCTGTTGTAGCCATGCATTGTCCGTCAAACTATAATCATTCATTAATTTTGCCCAACCAGATTCAAACTCATCTGTATCTTCTGTATTGTGAATTAACTTATACAAGTTATCTTTGAATTCAGGATATTGGTAGATTGCAACTTTTCAGGAAATTTCCTATGTATGTGCCATGAACAGAAAATATGTTTTGTAGTTGGGAAAACTATGGAAATAGCCTTTGTAATAGCTGGATCTTGATCTGTGACAATAGCTTTAGGTGGAACACCACTCATAGCATGAAGCCATGTCTTAAACAGCCATGTCTTAAACAGCCATGTGAAGTCTTCCTCGCTTTTCCCAAATAATAAACCTGCACCAAGCAAAACTGATTGCTTGTGGTGATTTACTCCAACAAATGGCCCAAAAGGCATATCATATTTATTTGTTCGATAAGTTGTATCAAAACAAATAACATCATTGAAAACTTGGTAATCTCTTTTGGATTCCCCATCTACCCAAAAACATGACATCAACCGATTGTGCTCGTCGACTTGAATTTCATAAAAGTAATTGGCATTCGTAGCATTGCTTTTGAAAGTACTGAAGTAATGCTGTTGCACTTCCCCCATATTTTGACATCCGTCTGGATCTTAAGGCATTACGAAGATCAACTTCCACGAATCCTAATTGATCACAACCCCCAACCTCCTCTATCATGAACTGCAATGATCTGGATACTCCTATACCAACCTTGCATAACTCTTCTACTAGATTTAATTGTGAGTCCAACACGTTGCGATGGGACTGAAGACATCGAGATTTTGTGGGAGTATCCCACCGATGAGAATGCTCTTCTTTGAAATTAATAACTGTCTATTTAGAAGTGTTGCCCATGAGCTTGATAGTGAGTGATGCAAGACATCCACATCTAGTAATGTCCATTTGTTTTCTTTTATTTTTCAACATGTTCTACGTTCCTTCTATGTCATTCTCTTGAGCATTTAAGAATGCGAAAGCATATCTACTTATCTTTTTTAGATCTTCTAACGTCACTTTTTCTTATACTGAAGCCACAACATCTTCCATATAAATTATAGAACGAATATGCCTCTTCCTCACTCTAAAACTCTTGCCCAATAACAAGAGTTAACTCAGCAGGCGCAACAGGAGTGCAAGTAATCACACTTGCTAGACTCTGTTCACTTTCTTCAACTAAAGTAGCATCTTCAGTCAATTCCACTGTACTTTTGTCCTTGTTCAAGGTGATGTCATTTAATAAATACCTACTAAATTACATTTGAATAACAATATAAATCATTCAACTTATAAGAAATAGAATATGTTAATTTTATAAGTACTTATAATGCAATAATATCTACCTTGCAAAATAAATGGCTATTGTGAAGATTGTTTGTTGGGTATTGAGGAGAGTTTCTCATATTGGATTCTAATTACATATAAAATTAGTTATAAAACTTTTTTCATAAGGTTCTTGTTATCAGTAGGATAAGTGTTGAATAAATGTACAATGAGCTTTATGCACAAGTCAGTGCATAATTTTAGATTGCAGACAATATATTACTTATTATCAGTATGCTAGATGTGGAATGATCATGCTTTATGCACAAGTCAGTGCAACTTGTTATCGCTATGATTGTAAGTCATCTGTGTTGTTATTAACATGTTAAGTGGCGTGGCATGTAAGTTGAGAATGCAAGTCTATTTTTTCTGATTTTCAGCATGTTTAGTGGTCGTTAAGCATGCTATATGCAGAAGTCAATGTCTATTTTCAGTTTAAAAGTCATTTGTTTCTGGTTATCAGTATGCTAAGTGATGGATGAGCATGACATATGTACACTGCATTCTGTAAATTGCTAGTCATCTGTTTCATCGGTTTCTAGTTAACTACCTACTAAGTACTGGATTAGCAGCCTTGTCTAACAAGTCGGTGTGTATTTAGGAATTGTTGGATGTCAGTTTCATCTAGTTCACCATGCTAAATATTGGATCAATATGCTATATGCATTAGTTAGTGTGTATATTGGAACCACAGGTCCAACATTTGAAAGTATTAGCATGTTAATTGTTCAATAAGCATGATATACGTGTATTGTGTACGGTAAAATTGCAGAACATCTATTTCATTTGTTTTTGGTTTTTAGCATGCTAAATGTTAGATCAAAATGCTATATGAACAAGTCAATGTGTATTTTAGAATTACAGTTTATCTGTTTATAAATATCAGCTTTCTAGTTGTTGTATGAGCATGCTTTACATAAGACTAAAAAAATATATAATAGTTTAATGAAATAAAAAAATATATAGTAGAAATAGAAAATTTTTTAGATAATTTCTACAAGTCCTTTTGATCGTTTTATAACTTTTGAAGCTTTAACAGTTTTTGAATTTGTAGTGAAAATGAAGACTACCTTCCTTGATTATACACCTCGTAAATTTGTGGTTATCACTCAACCTTGTACTTTTGGACATTCCCTAAATCATCTCCTGCCCTTTTCACTATTTTCGTCCGAACGTATTCTTGGATAGAGAATCAAGCACGAGCACAGGCAATTTTTGGGTCTTTAACGTCCTATCTGGGTAACACTCATTTTCTATCTCTCATTTTTTTACATTATCTGCATACGGCATCTCTCGGCATTACAACTTTCCCTTTGATTTTTTTAGGAAAGCAGATGTTTATAGGAGATGAGCTTCACATATCATCGTAGCTTTCATTTTCTTTTCCTCATTTTTTTTGCCAACTTTTCTTTTTCAAGCATCATTGTTGGGCATCGACCTTTCTTCTATTTTCCAACATGATTTTTTTCTTCATTTGACTGGCTCTGAGATGCAACGTGGGCGTCGTTTTTCTGAAGGGGGTAATCGGGATGGTAGATTTCAGAGTAGCCGAGATTTGGGCGAGATACGACTACCTTTTTCCATGCAATATGCATACCCTCGCCCAGAACAAAATGACACACATCAAATTCACTGATTCACAGGCGGGCTACATGCACATAGAAACAATGGCTAGGATTTTTCCCGCTACCACAGATGGGCAGATGGCGCGCCTGCACGGGAATTCGGATGCAGCGTTGCTGCACTTGAATATATCCCTATATATATATGAAGATTTTTTTTTAAAAGAACATGAAAATCCACTTGTCTCTTGGCTGTCTACCTCCTCGATACCATCACCATCCCACCATGCAGAACTGATTCAAAGCTAAGGCACTTGAAGCAATTCGACAATGAAGAAGGAGAACAAAATCAACCCCCATACGAGATAACTGTTCCTAATCGCTATTGCACCTATTTCACTCCTGAATAGAGAAAAGATTCTCTCTCAACCCAAGGTGAGTTGTAGCTGTAGTTACGGTGGTTGCAACTTCCAAATGAAGATTTTGTTTGCCTTGATAACGAAGATGACATCCGTCTGCTGTTGGACAGTAAAAAAAATGATTACGCAAGATGATTTTGTTTTCATCGGTATATCGCCACAGCTAGAGAAGTGGGCAGTCGAGAGTATATTCAATACTTCATCATTTATAAATTGCCGCTATTGACGTCTATCACTCCAATAGGTACGGACGTAATTAAGTTAATATTTAGTGGGTATAATATTAAAAAAATACTTAGTGGGTATATGTGTAAATTTTGAAACTTGTGTGTTTGGTTGGAGATAAAACTTTTATGAAAAGTTTTCAGCGTAAAATTTGTCAAATTAATAGAAAATGATGTGATATAATAGAAGTAATGATAAGGTATAAAGAATATAAAACTAAAATAGATAGGTTAGTTGTATAGGTAGTTGTGTAAAAATAATTGAAATGTAGAATTGTTTGTACAGAAACATGTGAAAAATAATTAAAAAATGGAATAGTCATGGCGAATAAAAAGTTTTATATTGAAAAGTTTTGGTTGACATTTTTTATGTCAATCCAAACATATTTGAAATTAAGGTAAAATGCATTAGGTATATTTGAAATTAGACTATATATAAATGATCCAAAACATTTGTTCTTAAGTTATAAACACTTGATTTTTTATTTTTTAACATTTAACCCATGCATTATGTTTAGAATTATTTATTTATCCTATCTACAAAAAATAAGTAAATTAAAACTTTGTAACTAATAATCTTAAAAAATAATCAACCAAGTGGTATTCTTTTTTGTCACAGAGGCAAGCACATTTGCTTATGACAGCATTTCAGCCCTTTCATGGGGTCAATTTGATAGTGAAAAGTTGTTGTCTCTCTTATGACTAGGTAGGAGTTTATTATTATATCTCATTTGGATGATTGAGTTTCATTATAATATAAGATGAGATTAATCTCATTTGGATGATTGAGCTTCGTTTGCATATGTGTTTGGAGTTTTATCATATTTGGATATTTGTAGATATTTTTGAATTTTTTAAAATTAGTGGCATTTTCATAATATTTGATTTACAAAAATACCATTGATTTTAAAAAATCTATAAAAGAGTTATAAATATCCCAAAATAGTAAAACTTGATATATATGTTAAATACAGTTCGATTTACAATTGTATAAAAAACTTTTCGAAAAAACTATAACAAGGTTAAATACACCTTGGTGCACCAACACTAAGTTCACCTGAGTGCTTTTAAAAAGTCTCTCATATATATGTATGTATGTATAGAATGATACCTTCCAACTAAATGTAAAGGGGCCTAATTATGTGTAGCCAAAAGATCTTAATACACTCATGTTTCCCATGTAGTTGATCAGGTGGCAAAAAAAACTGTCAGTTTAGCATTACAAGAAAATATCGGTACACTTATATGGTGGGACGAATTCCCCAGTTGTATTTCAGAAGCAGCTTGTAAAGGCATTAATGATTTTTTAGTTAGTTGATTTTAGTTTTCTTTTCTTGCTTCTTACGAGTTGCTGGATATAGGAAGGGGAAAACAACACAATCTATCAAAAAAAATATATATCTTAATTTTTTTGTAGATTAGAGGGCCTATCAAAGATATATGATCTAAACTCTTAAAAGAAAGATATGTTATTTAACAAATTTTTGGTAAATTATAGATTTAATTTGATAAAATTTTTTGAATTTTGAAAATAGAAAAATAGCAGCATTTTTTCATTTTCCAAATTATAAAAATTATGTCAAATTAAATCTAAAATTTTCCATGTAAATATCTTTTATGGCATTGCTAATTTATGAAAAGAAATTTAAATGAAACTTTAAAAAATCATTTTGCTTGACATAAATATACCCTTTTACGTCTAAGCGTATGGGATCATTTCCATATATATGTGGCTGATCATATGCCATGTATCTCGTATCAACCCTAATGCGATGTTCTTTATTATTTTATTTTTTTTTTGTTTTTGGCATAAACATGTTTTCCTAGAAATCATATACTAAGTTTTACCATTTACAATATTTCTATATATTTAGTTTTTATCTTGAAAATCATTAATTCATGGGAACTCATGTTATTTTTTACCCCTTAAAAATATTATTTTTTTAAAAATAAAAAATAAATAATAAAATATTGTAAAATAGTAAAAAAATTGATGAAGTAAAATAGTAAAACTTAATATATGAGTTAAATACTCTGAAGAAAAGATGTTTATGAATGAAAAATTAAAATAATTAAAATCAGAAGACATCTTATGGGGGCTGACATCCATGCATCACATACAATCAGACCCCACATATGTAATTTATATGCGAACTGAACAAAGGTTTGCATTACAGCTATGCTAATGAACGATTATACATTTCTAATGATTTTAGTGCTTGATTTTCAAAGAGATATCGACGCTTAAGTTTCCATATTTGCATTTACGTTTATTGTTATTTTGATGTACTCATCAGCTAACTACTTAGTCATGACTATTACGCAATTAATCTGCACCTAAATACACATGGTTAAAGGGAATTTTGCGCCCATACCGACACTGTTTGGACGAAAATTGTAAAGTACCTACACAGTTGCATGAAATTATATGCGTATGCCAAATATCACGTTTGTTGAAAATTTTAAAAAATTACAAAAATGAACAGATAAACAAATAAAATTATAAAAATTCAAGAAATTATTTTTTGATGAATAAGAAAATATTTCTTGAAATTCAAAATTTTCATTTTTTTAATGTGATAGAAATATTGTGAAGAATATTGCATCTATTTAATATGAGGAATATTGGATTGGTTTAATACGGGTAATACTTTTTAGAAATAAAATTTTTATATTCTAAAAGATTTTATAACTTCATTCGTTTGCGAGGAAAATTTTCATTTTTTTCAAAGAAAACTATTTAACAAAAGTATACGCCCATTCTTAAACTATGTAGTACAGATGCACTTTTTTAAAAACTCATAACATCGTTGTATCTTTGGCCAAACTAGATTGGTAAGGAGAGAGAGAGAGAGAGAGAGCTGAAGGTAATAACGAACATCATGTCAAGGTATAGCTGATGGTAATAACAACAACATACATACTTTCAAATAATAAGCAGCTCAGCCTAAATGCATAAGAAGATGAAGAAGCTCAGCCTAATTCCACGCAAACTCATGACTTCATAACATAACTAAACATCACTCAGGATGGATCTCGAGATTGATGGGATGTGCAGCAGGATGATATGCCAGCAACTCCTTCTCAGCTCCCTTTTTGCAGTAGTGATAGAAGGAAGGGCCATTGCTTATAGGAGTCAGCAGTGACTTCAGATTTTCAGTTTAAATGGAGGACTGGGTGGTGCAGTGCTCATTGGAATCAACCCTTTCGTTTTAGGGCCCCCACGTGCCTTAGGTGGTGGTCCAAATACAACAACAGGTGCCCAACGTAAGGGGGGTGGTGGTGGTGGTGCCCGATAAGGCTGAAATAATGTAGCTGGAAATTGCGAGGGATTTGGCTCTTTAGCAGGGCTTGGAGGGGGCAGTGCTGAGCTCTCAACGTCGATCTCGGACTTGTACTCCCTACCACATTCTGTGGGAGGGATGAAGGTCAGCAGGCCAAGGAGAAAAAGTAGCAAGTGTGAGAAGAGAGACATCTTAATCAAATCCAGATTGTTTGGTGCTACGGTCTTATGGATTATGAGCGCTTGCTATTTATAAGAGTCACTCTGGGGTACTGCTTGGTATTAGAATCGAACATAAAGTACTATACTACTTCATGCTTTCGAATTCATCTGGAATTCGTAGTCTGTAGTTCACGCTCCGTACGTTTCTTTTTGTCTTGGGATACGATACCTCAAATGATTTGTTTTTGGTATGCATATGATATCTCGAATGATTCCACTGCGTGGGCAGACATGAGGAGCTGAGGGTGCCTTGGGGAACACGATAACACAAATGATTCCACAGCCTCGGCAGATATGAGGTGGTAGAAGTCGAACGTAGATCGTTTGCTCCCGGGCTCTGCGTATACACCTTTTTTTTTAGTGCTGTTTGAAAACTTTTTTATAAGATTATTAATCAAGTATATTTAACATCTGTATTAATTTTTACCATTTTTGGAGTATTTTAGATATGTAATTTTAAATTATTAAAATACCACTGATTTTCAAAAATAAAAAATAAATATGTAAAATACTCCAAAAATGGTAAAAATTAAAACAAATGTTAAATACACTTAGATTTATAATTTTATTAAAAAATTTAAAAAAATAAAAAAGGGTATATGCCGAGGAGCATATGATCAGCGTCCGTAGAAGTTAGGGTAGGTAGAAATGGTTAGATGATTAACGAGCCTAAAGCTAAATCAATTTCCTAACAATCTCCCTCCATCTGATTTAAATGGGCCTTTCATTAATATTAAAGGATGACCATCTCATGCAGGGTATCTCAACATCCATTACGAGTAAAATTAATCATAAAATATTCAAGTTAAATAAATATAAAATGGATTAATTTGAAATATGACTAGGAATTTTACCTTGATTTCTAAATATCATCACACAATTATAAAAATGATAAATATGACTACATATTTTCACGGTATTTTCAAATATGACAATATCATCGATTTTGCCAATTCATTTTTATCAAAATATCTTTGTCGAATATTATTAGCGCATATAATCAATAAAATATGAAGCTATAAAAATGGGTCGCGCATCATATACTTACAAATACATTGAAAATATATAATAATATTTGTGATTTTTATAAATGTATGACCATGTCTAAAAATAAGACTAAAAATTGTGTTCTTATCGGGAATTAACCGGTGTAAAAGGGCAATTAAGTGGTTTGAAAATGATCTTATTATATTTAAAATTTCTATAATTTTTTTATATTTAAGAAAATTTCTATAATTAATAATATAAATCAATATTGTTAAAAGCTTGCTGCTTAATGAATTGGTCAAATGGTTGATTTTGGTATCAATAATTTGTAAAAACGTTAATCGATAAGTGTATTAGCAATTTATAAATTTATATAAAATACAATAACTTATAATTTTATTTAAGGTCTATACTTTAGAAAACAAAGCAAAATACAAATTAAAATAAAATATTAATTATATATTGTTCTTAGTTCTCACCTATTCTTTGATATCAAATATTTAAAAAAGTGATTTAAATACATATAATATGCATATGGAAAAAAGGTTAGTAAGGCACCATATTGCACCCCAATCCCTTGTAGTCTATTTTTTTTTGGCACACCTTTCAAATCTCACCAACCCTTTGCTTTCTTCCTATCTCGTCCTTTTTCCTCTATCTTATCACTGGTTGAAGGCAGAAATGTTACAGATTGGGTTGGACGGTTTAGAACCTAATCTCAATCTTAACCTATTTAGAAATTTACAACTCTAATATATTTATTAACGCATTTAAGAAACTTTATTCCTAATTCATTTACAACTCATTTAATAAACTGGTTAGTAAATTGTTAACATGTTATGTATATATTACAAATAAGTCAAAATTAAGCTAATTTGAAGTTGAGTACGTGTTGTTTGTAATTATGGTGGTGAGTTAATCCACACTGGCAGAATATATAATATAACTAGATCTTATCAAGAAGGAGTATTATTTGATGCCTTCATATAAAAAAGGATAGTAACTCAACGAGATAGAGAAGAGGAAACGATAATAGAGATAGAAAAGAGAATGACTGGAGACAAATAGGAAGAGATGAAGGGAAGGAGAGACAAAAAAAAGAAAGGTGGAACAATGATAAAGAGGAGATAGGGATGATTAGGAGATGGAGAAGGAGAGAGAGTGGCAAAGAGGAAAAAAGAATCTTACAGGTGATACTTTCAGGTGGTGGCAAGTATAGAAATAGCAACCCAACAACATAGTAGCAAAGAAGATACTATGAAGTCGTAAACGAAAGGAAGAAAATAAGAGAGCGAAATGGAAAAAATGATCTAGGATTTATGAAATATATACTTCTTAACATGTTGCAAATGAGTTGATGGGTTAAACATTACTAAACAAGTTGACGGGTTGTGAAATTTTAATTATAATTTATTTATTTATTTATTTAAATGGTTAAACAGTTTGACGGATCATAAATCATTTATTTAAAAATTTCGATCAAAATTAATTTATAAATAGGTCGAACGGCTAGGTTGACAAGCTGATCATGACCATTAACACCACCGATTGAGGACCATTTTTCAATTTTAGGTAGCCAAAAATAAGACAATATTGCTATTAATGAAGTTAATTTCAACGTTATTGATGATAGAGCCAATGGCAATACCTTTTTATTCCAGGAGACAAGAAAAGGTGAGAGCCTCTTCCTTTCTTCTCTCTCCCCTCTTTTCCCATTGTCTCCTAATTTAATCAGTTTTCATCAAACTAAATCATCTAACCGGCCAGTTTTCATCAGCTAGATCATTACAACTGGAACTAGGTTGAGTTCCCAGTCAAAGGAATGTGTATTTGATTTGTCGGTCCGATCCGACTTTTACAATATTGTTATGATTTTAACCCATTAATTAATTTATTTACTAGATAAATAATTTCATTTTCCATGTTAATGTAATTGTATTTTCTATTTCTTAAATAAACCATTTAGATATACCAATGTACACACGAAGTGATATTAAAATTTTATCAATCTGAATTTTTAAAAGATAGATAAATTGAATAACAAAAGGACATAATAAATGACAACCGACTGCTCCAAGAGTCCCAACCCATAGGAAGCACTTCCCTTGGGAAAAAAGGAAGCTGGGCATTTTGGTAATTTTACAGCGAGAGTATATTTGTTTAAAAATGTGAGTATGTTTGGTTTTTTGATAAAATTTGTACTATATATGTACAAAATCTCAATCTATTCCATTCATTTGCTAGATCAAGTATTAAAATGTATGTGGACATAATTTCTCATCATTTG
>JAXCLR010000063.1:28045588-28064126 GCA_035584095.1 Annona squamosa | reverse complement strand
GATTGCTTCATCTACTTCTTGAAAATTGGATCAACCTTCTTCTTCATTGAATAAATGCGTTCTATTAAAATTTGTTTATAAAAAAAGGTGATTGCCAGCAGCTTTACAGATGGCATCAAAGGAAGTTCGAATCTGCAGCATTAGACAGATCAAGAAAACAAAAATATAAAAGAAAGTTGAATGTAGTACATCAGATAAATCTTCTTGCTAAGAAATTTTAAGCACAGATTATAAACATGTGTTCACAAAAAATAAAAATAAAATTTTAAAAACCCGAGAAGTAGTTGGACTAGATGGGGACTATTGAGAACTTCTAGATGCAGCATTAGACTTGGAAATGACACCATAAGAAAAGGGAGGTGCGCGGATAGGATAGCCTGAATGATGGTTCGAACAGAAACTCCGAGCCTGCAGCAAAGGGAGATGGGACTAGAAGAGAAACCCTACCTGAAGAGGAGAACGCCGCGAGCGCCGATCAAAGAAAAATACCCCTTTCAATTGCGAGTGCGGGCAGGAGAGAGAGACGGGCAACGAGAAAACCTTAGCTGAAGAGGAGAGGTCACGTGTTGCGATTGCCGAACGAGATAAACGAAGAACCGGCAGGAGAGGGAGACGAGCAATGAGCGCCGGCAGGAGAGGGAGATGAGCAATGAGCGCCGGTAGGAGAGGGAGACGGGCAACGTGCGCCGGCAGGAGAGGGAGATGGACAGCGAGAGAATACCTAAAAGGAGAGGCTCGTGAGTGCCGAATGCGAAAAAGGGGAAAAAATGCGAGTCTATGAGCCGCGAGTACCGACGTTAACCGATGCCTATCTGAAATTTTCACTTACCAAAAATGCCCCTTTTAATTTCAGCCATCAACTCAATATGGACGGCAGATGTTGCGCTTCCCCTGGGAAAAGCATGGGAAGCGCTTCCCATGGGTTGGGCCTCCTGCTGCAGATCTATTTTTGTCATATTTTAAGATCGAGATACAAATGTACAAATGATTTGGCCAAATGGGCTACTTCCACGAATGGCAAACTGACTTCACGGTGGGGTGAGGCTCCGGTTTGCATCTGATATGCTTTGTTCTTGGACGGGTAAGCACAGGATGGATAACTAGCGAGGTTCCACCTGCGCTCATATTATGTTAGCCCATTTATGAGCGAAGGGGAGAACCTTTCTACTCTGGGTTTTCTCAGTATTGTTTCTTTCTGTCCGCTTTAAAGTAAATTTTTTAATATTAAAAAAAATTTAATGTTGTCATCCCATTTTAAGTTCACATTAAATGTAAAATAAAAAACTAATCTGCATTTGCATAAAATTAGGGTAATCATTTAATGCGGAAGTTTTCATGCTGTTTTTTGACATATGTTTCAAATATATATAATTTACGTTGTTTAGGACCATTTATGATGTCAAATTATCAAAAAGTACTTCCACTAGAAACTCAAATTTTTATGACAAATTACAAATTTTGAGATTGAGGGCATGTTTATATCATTGACAATTTTTAAACCAGAATTTTTTAATTTAATAACTTTTTACTCTCTATGACTATCATATTTTTAATTATTTTTTATATTTTCCTATACAACTATCCTACATTTCAATCATTTCTACATAATTATCTATGTAACTAGCATATTTATTTTAGTTATATTTTCTTTACTTCTCATCATTATCCATATTATATCACATCATTTTCTCCCAACTCAAAATTTTTTATATTAAAAATTTTTTATTTAAAATTTTTATCACTTATCAAACATGCACTAAATATATAACTATTATTTTTTCACAAGTGTATAATGTATATAAGTTTAAAAATGTATGATTTTGGAATTATATAATTGTGTATCGATAAACATGATAAATTATTTAAATTTAAAAGAAGATATTTTAAAATGAAAAAATGAGTTTCATGGAAGTATCCATCATATCGGTTGTGTTGAATCATTCTCCTTTGAATTGTTTATTTAACAAGTATTCCTAGTTTCATTCAAATAAAAATTTTAAGTTTCTTTTAACAAAAATGATCATTGTGTAAAATATATTTAATAAAATTATTTGAGGTATATAGGTACGCGTTACGCTGCTCCATATTCTGCAAATGCGATAATATCACTCAACACTTCATCCAGGTGATGATTGAAATGCAAATAGCTAAAATTGTCTATTCCATGTCATGCCAATCAATTTTAGTCAAGCTTGATCAAATTAATTAAATTTGTCAATCAAGGGTTATGGGTTTCATCAAGTTTTTCAAGCTCGTTTTAATATGGTAAAGCTTGTATAACTTAGATTTAATAAATTTTCAAACCCATTTAACCCAATCAAACAAGTTGTTGACCCAGTAAAAAACATGCTCAAGCTTATAGCCTACATTCAATTATCCTGTCAAGACTAGTTAAGATGTATTTCAATTTGAATAAAGCTCGTAAATATATCTGCTCATTTAATTATGTACTTTTATCTCCTTTTCTCTCGCAAAATATCATAGGTTGCAATGGTAGGAATTAAAGAAGGGTCCCTTGCTCATTTGAATTAGATGCTTTGTGTTCCAACTATAAAGTACCTATTGAGTGGAACTTGCATCACAAGTCATGTAACCACTATTGACTTGTGTTTATGTGTCTTAGTGGGCACAATAATTCCCAAGGCTAGATCACTTCAGAAAAAAAATAAAATAAAATAAAATCTCAAGGCTAGAGTGAGACTACTATCCATGTGCTTGGTGGATAAAGCCTTGAATGCCTTTAGGTTCATGCCAATTTAGTTATGGGGTGCTTATCAAACTGACAGAAAATATGTTATATGATATGAGTAATAATGAAATGTAAAGAGAATAAAGTTAGAATAAGTAAATTAATTGTACGGATAGTTGTGTGGAAATGATTGAAAATTACGATAATTTATATAGAAAAATATAAATAAATAAATAAATAATATGATAGTTACAAAGGGTGAAAATTTTTTATTAAAAAATTTTTATTGACATTTTTTTAGCTCAACCAAACACACCCTTAATTTTAACATTACAAAATAAGAAAGGAAAGTAAATCTAATAAAAAATAAAATGAAAGCAACCTACCAAACAAAAGCATTAAATAAAAAAGCAAATAAATCTAACTAAAATTACAAGATAATAAAACCTATAACCATGAAAGAGATTAAAAAAAAAATTATTTTACCCTATAGTGAGGATTGCTCTATAAGAGCAATCCATTGTTCTTCTTTTTTTTAATGGTAAGCCTTATATATTAAACAACAAAATCTATGTACAACTGGTTGACAATTTCAGATGGTGCATTCCTACCATAACACATTGTTTCAACTTTTTGATTAATTGCTTATCTGGCCAATTAGTGGGCAATGCCATTGCCCAACCCAAGGACATATTTGTAGTTAATGGACTCAAACTACCTTGGAATTGATTTGATATGCTAAATATGGACCCCCACAGTAGACAGAATTGGAAGGTCCTTATTTAAGCCACTAATCAAGATAAGAGAATCACTTCAACCTCTTGTTGCTCGATGCCCAAATTGTAATGCATGTCATCCTAAAAAGAACAACCGTACCTTCCATAGTAAGGGCGTCCACAAGCCCCTCAACCCTCTAACATTTAGCTACTAGGAGTCTACTCTTCGAGTTACTAAGGATGGCCCCCAGCCCTAGGCAGCTCCCAGATACATGTCTGCCTCCATCAACATTTACTTTGAAGTAGTTGTGAGCAAGCCTTCTCCATATGGGAATCTAGATTTTGTTTGCAAAGATTATTCTCGGGAGTGCAATTGATCTTTTGACCTCATCTCTAAAACTTCAGCACCAATTGAGGATCCCATCGAGCTTCAATTCAGATCTTGTCTCCCTCGTCTACTTTTAGAAATACCAGATCTTCTAGCTGGGAAGCATGAAAAGTTCCAATGGCTCCGTAGTACCCCTCCTTGATAGTTGACGAAGAATGCAACTGATGGAGTCCTTGTAGGGTCCACAGGTTCCTATCATGAACAAGCATCTCCCTAGTACCCCGAGTCAACTTGTGGAAGGTGAAAAGGCGTCAAGAACTATAGGGCCCAACCCATATTTTAAAAAAATTGATATACGCTGTGGCATATGCACATTTTTGGTGCACATGCAGAGCACTACAACTACTTAAGAGGGGTGAAAGAGGGAGCTTGAGCAGGCTCTCAAACAGAGCAAAAAAAAAAGAAGGGAAGGAGAGAAGAAGAAGAAGAAAGAAAGCGGAGGGGAAGGAAGAAGAAGGAGAGGGAAGAAAGGAGAGGATTGCTGTCGCCATCGCCCACATTGCTATCCACATTGCCACCGCTCGAGTTGCCGAAGGTAAGGAAGAAATATCTTTTTTTTGGGTTTTTATAATTTTCACCCAAATCATGCAATAAATATAGGGGTTTTGCTAAAATACCTTAGATAAACATATATTGAAGTAAATTACATTAATTTGAATAATAGATTTTGTTATTTAGGGATCTAAGAGTTGAAATGGATAGGATTTTGATTTTTATCCTAAAAAATAACTAGAAAATCATGGGACTTTTGATAAATTCGTGAACAAGAGAATATTTGGAACCCAAATCATGAAATGGAAGGCTAAAATCAAGCAAAGTGTGAAATCAAAAATTCAAGAGTGGTTTATCCAAATTTTCTTGTTCCAAATCATTATATAATAGTTACAAATGCTATAGTTATAAATTATTATGACCAATTTTAGGTAAAAAGGAGAAAAATTGAAAATTTTCATGGCCCGTGGACATTAGGCAGCCCAAACACATGGGATAAATATGGGACTTTTGGAGTACTTGATTTAAACATTATTTATAGATAAATTTTAAGATGTTTGGAGTGTTAAAAGTATAAAAGAAAAAAAATTTATGGATGTGTTATGTTAACTTATAGGTAGGATATGGGTGTCTAAAATTTATGTGAAATTAGTGAGGAGCAAATTCAAACAGTATAAGAATGATTGATAGATTTTAATATGCCTAATATATGTATCTTAAGTAGGCACTTAATGGATACAAAAATTATTAGCTTTCATATTAATGTATCCATAAACATTAAAATTAGAATGCAATATATTGTGATTTAAGTCAATGCTTAGCCAAAATTACTAATTTTGATAGGAAAAGAACAAGAGAAAATACAAGACACAACTTGAGACCTTAAGGTATGCAAGTTTTTTAAAATTCAATGATGTATTGAGATAAAATTTCTATTTTGTTACTTATTTTGAGAAAGGTTGTTATAACAAATGTTCATGTTATGCCTCTATGTGTTTCCTTAGAAATAATATGCAAATTAAGTTAATTTTCTTAGGTATGCTAATTAAATTTTATACAAACATAAAAAAATCTTCGGAATGGCCATTACCTTATTTCTTTTATATATATATATATATATATATATATTCATATTGTTAAGGTAATGCATTAGAACTTGACTTTTGGAAACGAACCTTTTCTTTATGATTGACCGAATAAACTCCGTT
Organism: Annona squamosa; assembly: GCA_035584095.1. Classification (NCBI taxonomy): domain Eukaryota; kingdom Viridiplantae; phylum Streptophyta; class Magnoliopsida; order Magnoliales; family Annonaceae; genus Annona; species Annona squamosa. Next base: position 28,058,633 of record JAXCLR010000063.1, on the reverse strand, counting down.
CATGACATAAATGCACTTGATCATTGGTGTGAATGTAATTCATTCATGGACATGAATGTAAGATTTTACTATGGTTGTAATTGGACAGGTTGTCTGTCCTTGTTGTTGCTTAGTCGGTGCGTCCAACATATGAGAGTGAGTGATCACTTGATAAGTGTCACCTGCCATAGAGAAAACTATGTCATTGAATGATACATGTTATGGTTGCATTTCATCCTCACGTATATATGATGATCTATAGAGGTTTTCATATTTTTTCCCTATTAACAACACTTGCTTACTAGGTTCTTTGAACTCACCAATTTTATTAAACAATTGCAGAGTATTTTGATTTCAAGAGTGATGGAGACTTCACTAGGTGAAGGGAAATGAGATAAAGAGCCATATGAGGCTCTTGTGTATGTTTGACTGTGATTTGTAATAAGAGAAACTTTAGAAGTGTGAGATTTTCTTTTGATTTTGAGATACATGTATAATATATATATATATAATTTGTGTGCATAGCGTGAAAGATATTTGTATTATTAATTCATTTACATTGTGTGAATTGTATGGATGTATATATGATGTAAGATGAAGAATATTAGAGTATGGGCATTTGTTGTGGCTATAATGAATTTGTGAAGAAAAAAGGGGGGTTCTGTGGTATGATGAAGTGTTATAGGTTATTTCTTGATATAAAGAATTATATGGTGAATGTTTGTAGTTAGGAAACATCCTAGTTACAGACGGGATGCTGCCGAAATTTTTATAGATATATATGTATAAAAATTTTAAATCACTTTATTTTTACTTAGTGTATAAATATAAGTTAGATTATGGACTTCACCACTTTTCAAAAGATTCTTGGCATGAAGTCCTATGACAAACTTATGTATAAATATGTCGTAGGTTGAGGCGCTATAAGAACCCTCAGAAAACTACCACAAACTTGCAAAGAGTGTTTATAAGAATACCTTTGTTAAATAAGTTCATCTTTGTTGGCAGCACATTCTTCAGTAGCCTCCAAGCGAAAATCTTAGTCTTGCTGGGTAGGCTGGCTTTCCATAGCTTCCCATATAAAACCTTATCACTGTCCCCATGTCCTTTAGACTTGTTTGTGTTGTTTCTTACAAAAAAGAAAATGTTAGCTAAGATCCACCTTTAAGCTGATTTTACAAAATACATCCTAGTTGGTTTAGCTTCCCAAAACCAAGTATTAGTCTCCCTAATCTCAGGAGTTAGGATGAGTTGAATTTCCTTCCACCCCTGTTCCCTAACAGTGGCAATGATTTTATTTCTGTTCCATGATACGCTCTCCTCATTTATGAAGTTGGCAACATTGTCCTCCTTAGAAAAGCACCCTGGTAACTAGCCAACCACTCTTAGGGTGCCTGAGGTCCACCTATCTTGGAAGAATTGGATAGTTCTACCATTCCTAATGCACTCTTCTTGTGCTTCCTACCTTAGCCTTCTTGATGTGCATCCCACTATGTGTTGTCCTCAAGCTTCCTACTTAAGCCTTCTTGATGTGTGTTCCACTCGTAATGAGGCATTATGTTCATAACTAAATAATGAGTGGAGGTGAAAGGTTTCCCAGTTGATGTGGAATTGCTTTTGTAAGTTACTATAGCTACCTTCTATCTTCTGCTATGCTTGCACCATTTCTACAAATATTGGTTTTTTCCATTTACTTATTCTCGAAATTTGATTCACTACCTACCTCATCCCTTAATTGGTACAACTTACTAGGATTGAGTGTTGAATTTTAGATAATTAGAATGTAGGATTTATATGTTATTTGGTAGTGCTCATTCCAGAGCAGATCAAGATGGTAGATGAGTTGGGATTTCCATTGTTGTAATGGGAAGTTATTGATGAGAGTAGATGAGCAATGGATCTTGTTGGAAATGTACAAGTATTAATGTAACCCCCTTGCAAGTTGCATAGGCGGGTGGACGAATGAGATGGAGTGATTGCTCAAGCAGACGAGGCGATGCACTAGTCCTTGGCGTGAACACGACACGTCATGGAGTGATCCAAGGTGGATCACTGATGTGAGGCATCATGCTGCATGGGAGGATGCAGCACAAGGTGTTGGATGAGGCGTTGGATGCAACATATGCTAATTGGATGCCAGGAGGGTACCTCGTTGGATGGATTAGACTTGGTCCAAGCTGGCAGTGGCCACTCTCCTTGAGAAGGGGAGGATGTGAGATAGATCATCAAGTGTAGTGGAGGGCAACTACCTTGGTGGATTTAGTTCAAGGCACATGTTGGGCATCCCATAGGCCAAAGGGGACACATGTTGCTCTAAGAACAAATCATTGGACACATCACTTATAAATGCTTGTATATTTAAACCCAACTAACCCCTTCGTTAGGACCAATTGACATTAATAGTTGTGATGTAAAGTGACTAAGCTGTGGGTGTGAGCATTGTAAAGTTAGGCTATTCTTTTTAATGAAAGGTTAGGAAATGTTTCTATAAATCTCTTATCCCTCTCTTGAGAATTTTGTGTTCTTATCCTTTTAGCCTCTTTTCTCTATGTGTAAGGCTGCTAAGGCTTAGCAAACCTTAGGCCGATTACAAATGTGTTCATAAGCTAGGGCTGTGTTCATTTCCTTTAGTCGGACAAAGACATGGTGAAGAGAGGCGCTTGGGGCATCTTAAGGAACGGATCTCTCTACTCGAGCATCATGTAGTTAGGCTCGGTACTTAGACGAAGTCCCTAGAATCAAATGCTCTGATGATTTAGAGCAAAGTTGACATGATTATCTGAATGAGTTGAGTCTTTAGAAGTTATGCAAGCTGCATTGTTGACCAAGGTCGATGGGCTGGTCGATGAGGTCACTACTTTGAGGAAAGCATTATTGGGAGCAAGCTCTTCCACAAATTGGCACAAAACTAAGGTACCAAACCCTTCTGTTAGAAAGATGTGAAAAATAAGCTCAATCTATATTTTGATGATTAACAAATCAATTTGAGTAAGTCTTGGCTACTAACATGTTTGTACAAGTGATTAAAGGACATATATTTGAAGAAAATGAAGCATGGAAGGATAAGTTGATTTTCAAGTCAATTCAGGCATCAACTTAAGGCCAAGTCGATCCCCAAGTCAACTCCAACATCGACTTCGAGGCGTCATTTCCTTCCAGAGTTGAAAACGGGGAGCAGAGCTATCAAAGTTGCAAATGAAGTCGACTTTGCATGCGACTTGGGCGAAGTCGCAGACCAAGTCGACTCCAGCATGTACTTCGAAATGACGATTCCTTCCAGAGTTGAAGTCAAGACTCTGAAGTGCCGAAGTCGCACCCCAAGTCTACTCCACTTGCAACTTGAGGTGAAGTCGCAGACCAAGTCGACTCCAGTAGCGACTTGGAGGCATCGTTTTCTATCCAGAGTTGAAACTGAGAACTGGGGGCACCGAAGTCGCAGACTAAGTCGACCCAACATGCGACTTGGGTGAAGTCGCAGACCAAGTCGACTCTGGCATCGACTTCGATCAGACAGAGGAAAAATTTCAGAAGATAAATTGGGATTAAATTAACTTCAAAGTAAACTTAAGTGGAGATTGAAGAACAAGTCAACTTAGATATTCAAATTGGAAACATATGAAGACTAATCCAAGTCTAAAGAAAGCAAGTTGCATAAACCCAACTGTTCTAATCAAGAACTTGCTCATGAATACAAGATTCAAGACTCAAGGACTCAAGGCTTGCAAATCATGGAGCTAATGGGAGCAAGCTAAAGTGAAGACACAATGTTTCAAAGAGAAATGAAAAATGCAGAAGGACAAAAGGCATGAAGAAACATAAGCAAAACAAAATCATCCTAAAGTTTTTCTAGTTCATCAAGCTAACTACCGAGATGAAGTCGCACCCGAAGTCGACTCCACTTACGACTTGGGTCAAGTCGAAGACCAAGTCGACCCAATCTGGAACTTGAAGATACTGCGAACTAGCGAAGTCGCACCCGAAGTCGACTCTATCTGCGACTTGGGTGAAGTCACACCCGAAGTCGACTCCGCTTGCGACTTGGGTCTGAATGGTCGGGAAATATTCGAATGTTGGCGCAATAAATGCGCACCACCTACCTTCAAACGTTTGGATTCCCTCCACAATTATAAAAGGCATTCAATGTGAACGAGGGAAGTAGTTCGAAATCATTAAGTATGCATAATTCCCATCTTCGAGAGCATTAAGTGATCAAGTCAATCCTAAGAAGAAAAACTTTGCTCCAAATTGCAAGAGCTCAACTGTTGATTCTTCAAAGCCAACTCTACAAGTTCTTCTCTGCGCTAATCTGCTTCTACACGACTGTAACGTGTAGATTCTTTTGTTGTTATTATTTTTGCTGTATTGAACTTGATTTAGTTTGAGGAACTAAGATCAAGTGTAAGCAAAGTAGTGTATGATTGGAGTGGAACTCATCACCTACTTGTGCTGTGATTTGTTAATGCCCCCTAGAGCTGGAATCTAGAAGAGAGCAGTGGCTCTAATTGTATTTGTGAAATACAGTAGTGGAACCCAAGTCACAAGGAGTGTGAGCTTGGAAGAGTGGAGTAGGGAGGTTGCCGAACCACTATAAAATCTTGTGTGTTCGAGTTATATTTCTGCTCTCAACATTATATTGTTTTCTATTTCATTTCTTCATAAAGGGGAATAGATTAATCAGGGAAAAAGTTTCTGTTTAAGTTATAAAATTTTAAATACCCAATTCACCCCTCCTCTCTTGGGTAATTGTCATAAACTCGAGACCAAGACCTTCTTCTTATCCTGGTACTCGTAATGCTAAGGAATTGGAGAATTTTCTATGGGATAGGAAACACTACTTTCAGGCTGCTTCCATATCCTAAAATGAAATGGTCACCATCTCATGCTTACATCTAATTGGGGATGTAAAATTATAGTGGCACAATTGTGTGGAGGACATGGTTCGTCCCAAAATCACAATATGGGAAGAGATGAAGGCAGAATTACGGGACCAATTTTGACCTTGTAATGTTGCTTGGTTGGCTAGAGAGTCACTATGAAACCTTAAGCATATTGGCACTGTGAGTGAGTACGTGAAAAGTTTCCAATCCCTTATGCTGAACATGAAGAACATGTCTGGGGATGACAAGCTTCTCAATTTCATGACTGGTCTTCAGTCATGGCCACAAGTTGATCTGCAACGGTAAAGCTTCAAAGACTTAGCTACGGCAGGGAGACTTGCCTTGCTGACTACAAGGTGAATCAGGGAATGCAAGATAAGAAGAAAAAGTCCTCCAAAGGCAGTGGAAAGGCAAAGAAAGCTGAAGGTCAAGGCAGTGAGACAAAATCAAGGGTTCTAAGGCACCTCCTTCCTCTGGATGCTTTATTTTCAAAGGCCAGCATTTTGCCAAGGATTGCCCTAAACGAGAGAAGATAGCAACTATTGTCTTGGCAGAAGATAACTAAGGGGAGTCTCTTACTTGGGTGAATCAGTTACAATTGGTAAATGCAATCACCATGAGGGATAGATTTGTGACCAAAAGCCTGATGTATGAATCTATCATCTTAAATGGACATAAGTGTAGTGAGATGGTTGATGCGGATGTGACTCACAATTTTATCTTGAAAACTTGTGTCTCAAATTTTGGTTTAAAACTTGAGAAAGGTCAATGTCAAATAAAAGCAATGAATTTAGAAGCGAAGCTTATAGTTAGTGTAGCCTGAGACGTTCCATTAATAGTGGGTGGATGCGAAGGTCGAATCCCCATGAACATGGTACCCCTGGATGACTTTGAGGTGATATTGGGTTTGGATTTCATTACACATGCTCAGGCTTGGGTCATTCCACACCTCAAAGGAATGTGGCTCATTGGTAACTCCTATTCTTGTTTCATTCCTTTTTCCTTTTATGCAAGCCAAAATAATGTGGAGCTAGTCTCTACACTACAACTCAAAGACAGTTTATGGAAGGGTAATCTAACCTTCCTGGCAACCCTTAAAGAAGAGAGGATTGTGTTGGACTCTGAGGTACCTAAAATAGCTAGTGAGGTGTTGCCGGAATATGAGGGGTTAATGCCACCGCAGTTGCCAAGGGAACTCCTTCAAAGGCAACCCACTAATCACCATATGGACCAGAGCAGATGACAGAAGTGGATGAATCAAAGACCACTATGGTGACAAGATATGACTCTTTTGAATATCTAGTTATGCTTTTTGGGCTAACTAATGCCCCAACTACCTTATGTAATCTCATGAACAATGTACTCCATCCTTATGTTGATGTGTTCATGGTTGTTTACACGGATGACATTGTAATTTATAGTAGTAGTCTTGAGGAACATGTCTCTCACCTCAAGTTAATGTTTGGTAAGTACAAAGCTTACAAATTGTATGTAAAAAGAGAAAAGTATAGCTTTGCCCAACAAGAGATTATGTTCCTTAGGCATCACATTTCGCAAAGAAATGTGCATATGGACCAAAGCAAAGTTTGAGATATAGTGGAGTGGTTGGTTCCTACAAAAGTTATTGAATTGAGGTCCTTTCTTAGATTGACTAACTACTATCGCCATTTTATCAAGGGTTATTCAAAGAAGGTTGTTGTACTTACAGATCTTCTTAAGAAGAATTAGAGATGGTGTTGGTCTCTTGGTATCAAAAGGCTTTTAACATGGTTAAAGCGGCTATGGCAACAAGACCTATACTCAAGTTGCCAGAGTTTGATAGGCCTTTTGAAGTTTACACCGATTCATCGAATAGGGCAATAGGAGGCGTCCTTCTGTAGAGCAGGCATTCGGTTGCATGCAAGAGCAGAAAGCTCAATGAGATGAAACAACACTATTTGGTCCACGAAAAGAAAATGATAGCAGTAGTGCACTATATACATCTTTGAAGGCAATACCTGCTTAGTAGCAATTTTGTTGTTTATACAGAGAACATTGCTATTAGCTATTTCATGACCCAAAAGAAGTCCTCAAAGCAAGTTAGTTTTTGGCTGAATTCGACTACACCTTGGAGTATAGGTCAGGGCGTACCAATCTTGTTGTGGATGCACTTAGCTGCAAAGTCAATCCAGATACCCAGGTGTTGACAATTGCAGTAGTCGAAAGTGACTTGTTAGAGATGATCAAGCCTAAATCTCAGAATTACTTGATCACTCGCAAGTTTCTAACACAAATGAAGGGCGACATTACCGTCAGTTTTGGAAAAAGGATGGAATCCTTTATGCTTGTGTTGGATGTCCTTATATACCAAGCATGGGCGGACTTAGAAGAAACTTTCTAAAAGAGAGTCATGATGCCCCAGGGGATGGTCACCTAGGGGAAGAACAAACTTTTAGACTCCTTGCTGAAAATTTGTTTTTGGCTAAAGATGCAAGAGGATGTGGAAGCATACGTGAAGACTTGTCTTATGTGACAACTAGGTAAGATAGAGCGGCGGTAACCTGGTGGGCTATTAGAGCCTTTACCTATTCTAAAGAAGCCATGAACATGCTTGTCAATGGACTTCATCACGGGGCTATTGGAATAAAAGGGGATGCAATTTATCTTGGTGGTGGTAGATCAATTCTCCAAGTATGAGACATTCATTCCTATCCTACATGGTTGTAAGACTACCAAAGTAGCCAAGTTGTTCTTCAAGAATATTATGAAACTTTAGAGGATGCTATTGGACATGGTTAGTGATAGGGATCCCTGTTTCACTAATCAATTTTGGACAACTCTATGGCAGCTAATAGGTACACAGCTCAACTTCTTTACTAGTTATCACCCCAAGATAGATGGTTAGAATGAGCGGGTAAATTAAATATTAGAGTACCTCCAGCATTATGTTGCAGCCAATCAACATGATTGGGTCGACCTTCTAGACATGGGTCGATCTTCTGGACGTAGCACAATTCAGCTACAATATTCACAAATCTAGTTCCACAAGCAAAAGTCTCTTTAAGTTGGTCATGGGGCAAAAATCGATTACACTAAGTGAGATAGCTTGGAAGTGTGGTGAAGGACATTGTCAAGAGTCATATCAGGTTACTCGTGAATGAGAGGAACTCATGGGTAAAGCTAAGAACTGCTTAACCAAAGCAGTGGATTGTATGAAAAAGTATGCTGACCAGGATAGGAGGTTTCTAGAGTTCTACGTTGAGGGTAAAGTAATGTTAAAACTCTCGCCTCATGTCTAAAAGAAAATTAGCAGGAAGCTAGCACATAAAGGGTTGGTGCAAAAATATAATGGTCCTTTCAATATTTTGAAGCAGATTAGAAAGCTGGCATATTGGTTAGATTTACCTGAGAAGTACTAACTTCATCCTATTTTTCTTGTCTCTTTTCTAAAGTCATTTTATAAAGGTACTCATGATCCGGAAAGGAGTATCTCAAGGAGAGCACCCCCAATAGTTCGAACACAATTCAACAACAAAGTAGAGGCCATCATTGATAAAAAGATCAAAGCCCAAAGCAAAAAGAACTGGAGGATTAAATACTTGGACAAATGGAAGGGAAACGCCATTAAGCAGGCAACAGAGTGTAAGGATGCAACTTTGTGATAGTTTGAACAACTTGTTTAAGACTTTGAGTTATGAGGGCATTGACGACATCGGGGAAGGGAGGCCTGTAACCCCCATCCATGTTGCATAGGTGAGTGGATGAATGAGATGGAGTTATTGCTTAAGAAGATGAGGAGATGCCCTAGTCTTGGCATGCTAGTTGCACATCATGGAGGTGATTCAAGGTAGATCACTGATGCGAGGCATCTTATTGCATGAGGTGACGTAGCAAGGCGCTAGATGCAGCATAAGCTGACTAGACGCCAGGAGGGCACCTCATTAGACGGATTGGACTTGGTCCAACCTGACAGGGATCACTCTGTTTGAGAAAGGGAGGATGTTTGATAGGTGATTAGGTGTAATGGAGAGCAATTGCCTTGGTGGACTTAGTCCAAGGCACATGTTGAATATCCCTTAGGCCAAAGGGGACACACGTTGCCCTAGGAGAAAACCCTTGGACACATCGCTTGTAAATGCTAATATATTTAAACTCCACTGACCCTTTCCTTAGGACCAATTGATGTCAATAGTTGTAGTGCTAAGTGAACGGGTTGTGGGCGTGAGCATTGTAAAGCCGGACTAATCCTTTTTAATGAAAGATTGGAAAATGTTCCTGTAAATCTCTTATGCCTTTCTTGAGAATTTCATGTTCTCATCCTTGTAACCTCTTTTCTTTTAAGTGTAAGGCTGCTAAGGTTTGCAAACCTTAGGCCAATTACAAGTGTGTTCATAGGCCATGTTTAGGCTTGTAACAGTTAGCACCATGTTAGGGTTTTACTCAATTAAGATAAGATAGCCTTTCCTAATCTGCTTGAGCGCAACAAGGTTGAAGTGTAACTCCATGGTTTTGCTGGCTGCTAGATGTCTTTTACAAGCTTTATAAGTTTGCGACTATTTTACAAAATCATGGCAGCTAGTGCAGCTAAAACTGCAATTTTTATTTCAGTAGTGGCTTACTTTCGCCACATGCCGCCCTGCTTCCCTTCAAAAGTTTTAGCTTCCGATGCTTCACGACCATTCATTGCACCAGAATGCAAAGCTCCCTCAATAGTTTCCGCAATGGAATCTCAGTATTTGCACGAACACCCCCAGGCGACCTTGTCGCAACTCTTTATCATGGTATTTAGATGACCAAGAGCGCTTCATGGGAGCATCATGCGAGGCAAAAGCCCAAACTGTTGTTGCTGTAATTCTCTCTTCTCGTTGGCCATTTCTCCATGTTGCTTTCCTTTTGATCCTTCTTCCACCAATTCATCTTGCAGATCATGCAGCATCATTCTACTGGCAGAGGCTTTAATGAATTTATGGAATGAGATGAAAATGCAATGGATACACATAAGGACGGTTGAAAAAAGAATTGGGAGAGAAGAAAATTTTATTGAGCACAAGGGTATGGGTCGATACATGCATATAGGATTTTACCTTTTTTTACAACTGAATGAATGGGGGCTTTTCCTTTTATAGCTTACGTTAGTCAGTTGGTTAAAAGAAAAAATCTAGCTAAAATTTATGACTTTTAATCCAAAGAAATTTCTACACAGTATATTACGGACTGTATTTTACTATTGTTGCCATTAATCTCATGCATGATTTTCAATTTTGCCTATTGCAGAATTGGCAAACTTGCATGCTATCAATATTACCAACATGCATAATTTTTCACACTGCTGCTGGTATCCAGATTTTTCTGGATTAATGTTTTCACCACTCCCCCTTAATCTAGAAAAATGTATAACACCAAGTTGTTGTTTGAATTATAAAAATTTCGGTTGGAATGACTTTGGTGAAGATATCAACTAGTTGCTCGTATATTCTATAAAATTATAGTTGAATTTCGCCTTTTCCTATGAACTCTTGAATGAAGTGATAACGAATATCAATGTGCTTTGAACGACCGTAAAAAATTGGAATCTTAGTCATAGCGATGGAGGACATATTATCAGAATAGATGGTTGTAGGAGACTTCACATCATAACGCATGTCATTTAGGATTCTTTTTAGCCATATTGCTTAACACGCTACACTTGTTGCTAGAACATATTTTGCTTCGACTGTAGATAGTGTAACTATATTCTGCTTTTTTGATGATCACAAGATAATATTCGATCCAAGAGAAAATATCTAACTAGTTGTGCTTTTCCAATCATCAATACAACCAGCCCAATCATTGTCTGTATAACTAGTCAAAATAAAGTCTTTTCCTAACCATGATTTTTCGTACCTTAGATATATCTTAAAATTATCTTTGTAGCTACAAAATGTAGATTACTCGGTTTTGACATATATCTTGAGATAATACTAATTGCGCAAACTGTATCTTGCCTCGTATTACTTAAATATATGAGAGATCCAACTAGGATCCAGTAAATCATCTCGTCCACCTTTTCTTTTCCATCATTTTTAGATAATTTTTCATTTATGGACATTGGTGAGGACATAGGCTTGCAATTTGTCATATTAAATTTCTTCGATATATTATTTGCATATTTTTCTTGGGAAATAAATATCATACTTGGCTATTGTTTTACCTACATACTGAGAAAATATTTCATAATACCCATATCTATCATCTCATATTCTTGCACCATAGCCTTCTTAAAATCTTCAACCATCTGTGGGTTGGTACCCATATAGATAAGATCATCCATGTATAAGCATAAGATAAAGATAATAAATATCGAGTGATAGCTCAGTTAGAATTCTGGTAAAGCCATGTTAAAGAAAATAAATATTAATATTACTATTGCAAGCTCTTGCAGCTTGCTTTAGACCATATAAAGTCCTGTGCAACTTATATATTTTGTCTTCTTTGTCTTCAATAATATAACCTTCCGATTGCTCTATATATATCTCTTCTTCAATTTTTCCATTAAGAAAAGTTGATTTGACATCTAGTTAAAGTACCTGCAATTTTAACTATGCAGCAAGAGCAAGTATGGTTCGAATAGTTTCCATACGAACAATCAGAGCAAAGTTTTCCTTATTATCAATTCCAGGAAACCGAGAATAGCCTTTAGCATCCATCCTGACTTTATATTTTTGAATAGAATGATCTTCATTATATTTGGTTTTATAAACCCATTTCAATCCAATAGTCTCCTTGTCTTGTGGTTTGTCAACCAGCATCTAAGTTTGATTTTTCTTGATCATTTTCATTTAATAGCATCTATCCAATGCTCTTCTTTTATAGCATCTTGAAATTTTTGTGACTCACAAGCAAAGAATGTCACATCATAATGCTCATAAATATCTTCCAAGGATCACCACTTCCTTAGAGGAAATGAGTTTGGAGATGAGATAGAGGAAGAACTAGGGCTTGATTTGGTCTTTTGGAAATGCTAGTGGGGAGCTTAAACTTTGATCATTTTTCTTCTCATCATTTTGATGTAATTGTGATCTTGGATTTTGTGACTCATTCCAAGGCTGATATTTTATTTCATAAAAAATGACATCCCTTGAAATAATTAATTGCTTGACATTGGGCTTATAGAGATGGTAGCTCTTAGATTCATCACTATATCCAATAAATATACATTTTTCTCTTTTTTCATCCATTTTTTCTAGTTTCATTTGGTATGTGTGCATATGTGACACACTAAAAATTTTTTAAATGATTAACTTTTGGCTTTCTTTTGTGTCAAGCCTCATGGAGTGTCATATTTAGAACTACCTTTGTGAGAGACCTACTGAGAATATAAATAGCTATGTTAATAGCCTCAACCCAAAAAAATTTTGGCATATTTTTGCTTTGCATCATACTGCGGGCCATTTTAGCAATTGTTCTATTTTTTCTTTTAGCTACACCATTTTGTTGTGGTGTGCGCTAAACTATGAGCTCTCTTTTTATTTCATGTACTTTGCAATATTTATCAAACTGATGGCTCGTAAAATTTCCCTAATGATTAGTTCTTAATATTTTCAAATAATATGTACTTTGTTTTTCAACAAAGGCCTTGAATTGAATAAAATAAGAAAAGGCTTCTAACTGTTGCTCAAGAAAATATATCCACATCATATAGGTAAAATCATCAATGAAAAGAAGAAAGTTCCTTCTGGTGCTCAAAGATATAGTTTGAGAAGACCCCCATATATCAGCATGAACGAACTCTGGAGGCACTATAGCTCTCATGGATGACTTGGAAAATGGCAATCTGTACATTTTTCCATAAATGCAACCTTCACATACTTTCTTCTTAGTAGCGATAGATAGAAGCCCAATAACTATATCTTTTTGTTTGAGCAGTTTCAAACTATCAAAGTTTAGGTGCCCAAATCTCATATAACATAATGTGGAGTCATCCACATTTTTGCAATTTAATGTATATTTGTGAGCCGAAAGCATAATAAGAAGAAATACATTGTTGGAAGCTGATAAGTCTAAAAATTTTGAGTTAATTTCATGTTAAATTCGCACAATTAAATATTAAAACGTTAATTAAATGCATGTTTTGAGTAAGATTTCGTAAAAATTACATTTTTCATAAAATCTTTAATTTTGCTATAAAAATGGGTCATTTTGCAACATTCTTGAAAATATAAAATTATGAC
>JAXCLR010000063.1:28009066-28031279 GCA_035584095.1 Annona squamosa | reverse complement strand
CTAAAATATATATGAGTCTCGTGTGCCTCCAAAAATAAATATTTTGTTTTCTACAATATAAATGAATCCCGCGAACCTTCAAAAATAAATATTTTATTTTCTAGAATATATATATATATATGAGCCCCGCGGGCCTTTAAAATGAATATTTTATTTTCTAAAATATAGATGAGCTCCACGGGCCTCTAAAAATGAATATTTTATTTTCTAAAATATATATGAGTCTCGCGGGTCTTCAGAAAGGAATATTTTACTTTCTAATATATATATATATGAGTCTCGCGATCCTCCAAAAATGAATATTTTATTTTTAAAAAATATATACACATATATATGAGTCCCGTGGACCTCCAAAAATGAATATTTTATGTTTTGAAATATATACGAGTCTCGTGGGTCTTCAAAAAGGAATATTTTATTTTCTAAAAAATATATATATGAGTCCCGCGGGCCTCCAAAAATGAATATTTTATTTTCTAAAAAATATATATATAAGTCTCATTGGCCTCCAAAAATGAATATTTTATTTTCTAAAATTATATGAGTCTCGCAGGCCTTCAAAAATGAATATTTTATTTTCTAAAATATATATATAAGTCCCACCGGTCTTCAAAAAGGAATATTTTATTTTCTAAAATATATATATGTGTCCCGCGAGCCTTTAAAAATGAATATTTTATTTTATAAAATATATATGAGTCTCACAGGCCCAAAAAAATTATTTTAAAATACACACATACATCTTAGAGACTTTCGAAAATATACATCTATATGTATATTATAAAAGAAAATTTTATATACTTCTCCCTGGGTAAATACTCTCCAGACAGTGGGTTAAGTTGATGCATAAGGCTAAATACCTTTCTATTATGTATATATGCATATATATATATGAAGAAAAAATGACCTCTTTGCTCAACCCGAGCCTTAATAGGCCCAAAACTTCCGGCAAGCCCAAGATGGCTCGAAACTCTTCAACAAGCCCAAGATGACTCATAACTCTTCAAAAAGCCCACTCAGGTCCAAAATTCTTCAACAAGCCCACTTGGCCCAGAACTCTTCAACAAGCCCAAGATCGCTCATAATCCCCCAATAAACCCAGTTGAACCCAAATCGATTGAGTCAAGCCCACTTACGCCCAAACTCTTTTCAACATGCCTAGTTGGGCTTGAACCCTTTTTCGATGGTCTAAGTTGACTCAAACATACTTTCAAAATTTGGTTAAATCCAATTCTTAGTAAAACCACTTAAATTTTAACTCTGAGACTAAATGCGGGAGACGCTGGTTTATTGTACAAGTATAGAAGCTAAAAGCGGGGCACACTGGTCTACTGTGTAAATTCAAAAGCTAAGAGCGCACTTAGTTTGCTGTGTAGGGTCACTAGTGTAGCCGACGGGCCCCTTACAAGTTCCCAAACCGAGTCATCGCTGATCGATGGGCTAAGCGTAAACTCACATTTAAGTCATTGCGCGTGGTGTCATGTATATCACATTTAAGTCATGGCACATGGCGTCATGTACCTCATATTTAAGTCATGACGTGTGACGTCATATACCTCATATTCGAGTCACGGCGCGGGGCGAAGTGTACTCACTTATCTTTATATTTTTATCAGACATGATTTTTCGTGCACTTGTAAAGACATGGAAAGATCTTCTACGCATTTTATCAGACTATTGTATTCATCCCTTTTAATCAAGGATTTTCTCGTTGGAGATGTAAAATCAAAATGTAGAACACAATACAAAATATTTCTGTAATATACTTTTTGGACTCGGTTAAAGAATTAGATGCTTTAAAATTTTACTAGAAAATTAATTAAGCATTTATTTTCAAAGCCGGAGGAAAACAAATTTTTAACAACAATTAAAATTTTTCACGAGGCTGAAACAATAATACTCTTTTTCTTCTTTTCATCACAAGATGCAAGTTCTATGTCATCCTTGGATTGCTCGTACCCATTTTGAACGAAGTTCCATAATTCCTGTGATATAAATAGGGTCTTCATTTGTATACTCCAAAAATCATACGCTTCTCCTTCAAATATGGGGACCGATGTTTGGGTATAATTAAACGTGGTAACAGAGGCCATTAACGATGTACCGTATATTATCTGCTGGCAAACAACAGCGTAGTAGTGAAATAAGTAGCTTCCATGGCTTCGGGACAACGTGGCTCTGATATCATTGATGAATTTATGGAATGAGATGAAAATGGAATGGATACACACAAGAACAGTTAAAAAAATATTTGGGAGAGAAGAAAATTTTATTGAGCACAAGGTATGCGTCGTTACATGCATATAGGATTTTACAATTTTTTTATACAACTAAATGAATGGGTGTGGTTACTTTTATAGCCTACTTTAGTCAGTTGGTTAAAATAAAAAAAAAAATCTAGCCGGAATTTATGACTTTTAATCAAAGAAATTTCTATACAGTATATTACCGACTCTATTTTCCTGCGTTGGCATTAATCTCATGCATGGTCATCAATTTTGTCTGCTGCCGAATTGGCCAACTTGCATGTCATCATTTTTATCGACATGCATGATTTCTCACGCTGCCGCTCGTATCCAGAAAAAATCTGGATTAATGATTTCAACAGGCTTCTCCAGCACCGGTTGCAACTGCAAAATTTCTTCAAGCATGTGGGTAGACTGCCCCTTTTACAGACGTCCAATAAGGACATGTACCAGGCATGCTGCTTACTTCCTTCGCCACATGCACACGGCATAGCAGGCAACTCATGCCTCAGTGCTCCAGCCAGAGAGTACCAGCGCTGCATAGTGAGGCAGGCATGGTGGACGATCCACTCCGCCAAGAACCGAGCCCGGTTAACAGTCCTTCGTGCAGACGCACATCTCAAACGGCTTAGCTCGCCGACACCGAATCAATCCAGCTCAGGCTGCAATTTCCTTTTTGGCGACTGCAAATACTCAATTGCACTTTGCAGAATCTTCCCATGAAGGCCGGATGTCTTCCTTGAAAGGATGCAAGTCTGTGGGAATTAGCGAGCTAGATGGTAGCCGCAGACCCAGAAACTCCAATCGTCTTTTTTTTTTTTTTTTTCTTTTTTTTTCTTTGCTTTTTATTTATTATTGAAAATGCGGCAACATACAAATTTCAACCGTCTGCAACCAAGCTTCATCACCCTTCTCTGCACAGGCGATCTCTGACTACCTCGCATGCTTTTTTTTTTTTTCTTTTTTTTTTTTTAAGTTTGATGATTTGGACCGTTGATCATCTTGTAATTGTTTATGGTGGCCCGTCTACTATTGTAATAATTGACTTTGTACTTTCCTGCGCATATGATTATATTTGGATGATCTAGACCATTGATTCATCTCTTGATGTCTTGAAAATAAATCTGCATCATGTGATCAAAGTGGGGTCTACTCGTTAAAAATGTTCCATTAACTATTCTAAAAATTTTAAGTTTGACTGATTAAAATCACGTAGGATAGCTTATGTGGCTAATTTTGACTTTTTGACTAAATAAGTCAGACGGTTAATATTTGTATAACCTGTGAGTTATATTTTTATTTTTATATTTTATTTTAGCAACTCGTGTAGGTTGGTTAGTAATTAGGAGATCCAGTAGTCTTAAAAGTCAAGATTCGAGTGTGCATGCGGTCCGGAAATAAATAAGTGATAATGTAGTAAAATGGTATTTGGAAAGTTGATGAATTTAGAATATGCCTTGGTCAGTTGGAGGTAGAGCATTTGTAGGTGGAATCTGTTTGGAGATTTATAACTGGTACCAATAATTATTTATTTTGTACAATTGATTAAGTTATTTTAATTAATTGTATCAAACATTTATATCACATGTTTTAATTTTTTGGTTTTGAATTTTATACCTTTGCTATAAGCTGTCAATGGCAGCTCTTCTTTTCTTATCATGAGAATATGGAATATCGCACGAGAAGAAAGACGAAAAATACCATACGGTCGACGACAGCTCCTTATCTCTTAGCCGGGGAAAGGAGTGTACGTAATTTTATATTTAATCATCTTAGATTTCAAATGACGATTACTGTTGCGATTAATTTTATACTTTATTCTAAGAAAAATTATTTAACCAGTAGATACCTAGATTTAAATGACATTAAATTAATCCTGAGGTATAGATTTAGGTTGATCGATAAAAGTGTACATTAATATGATAAAGACTTAAAAATATATATAATTCAGAAAATAAAAAATGTTCAAACGAGCCCTAGTAATTAGGGGCAAGCCAGAACATTCCTTATAAATTAAATATAGTAATAAATACTCATATAAAAACTACTATTATGTCATGTGACTCAGGCTAACACTTCAAGAATCAATAGTAATCTCTAATCATTTGGTACGATATTTTATCTGTTACATTTTATATTATCCGAAGGTACGGGATTTTCTAATCTCCAAGTCTAAATTCTAAAAGGTTATGCCACCAAACAGTTGCCTTGGTGGTAACTTGGGGACTGGTAACCAACTATATGCTCCCGGAAAGTGGGGGGTTTTTATAATTTGTTCCCCACTCTGGGGTGGAGTTTTGATATAGGGTGGTTGAAGAAAAAAATTCCCTTCAAGTGTGAAAGTGGTGAATATTGTAATATGAAAATTGTCACTTGTATTAATATCAATAAAAAAAATTTCTGAAAGGTTACCATTGAAAAAGAAAAGTTATAAAAAAAAAATTCTTTATGGTGTGAAAGTCGTGAAAAATAAGTGGTTTGTAATATTAGATGTCACAATGTATATAATATTAAAAAAAAGAAAAGAAAAAAATCTGAAAGGTGCCTTCCCCATATATTTATTACCTTTTTTCATTATTATATCTTAAATAAATTTCACATATATCCACAAATTTTACCGTTAATTCCACTTATACCACAAACCTTCAACAATGACTCTTATACAAACGAATTTTCATCTTAATTATATATATACTCATATCATTAGAAATTCATTAAATAGGCCGTTAACCTCTCTATAAAATGAAAAATATGCCCAAGTCTTAATATCATATAAAGTTGTTATGTTCAAATAATATATTATTTTACAGTTATAAAATTATTAAAAATTTATTATAATATGATTTTTCAGCTATAAAATCATAATTAGATATAGGCATATTGGTTATTTCATAGGTGGTTAGTGACCCCTTTAATGGATCCTTAATGACATGTGTATATGTGAAATTAGGATGGACATTCATGGTATAAGATGCATTTTAAAAATTTGTAGGTATAAGTAGAATTATAGATAAAATTCATGGGTATATAAGGAATTCGCCCTTATATTCGTCTATCAATCTATGAGGCACAGTAAAGTAGCAAAATGTTTTTTGTTGCAGACTCCTAGCGTCCAATAAGGTGTCCATACCGAAGATGTTTAACCTCACTAGTTAATGGGCTCTAACCTTAACCTCTTCATTGAAAATGGTTTTAGCCAAATTACAGCCAGGATGTGTCCACTCATATATACGTGAATATGGAAATTATTCAATCGCATTCAGACTATACTAGAATTACGGTATAATATACTATACAACGGGGTTCACTTGATTATGACAATAATATCTATCCCATCAATTGAATTTAGATTATTTACTTTAATATCATATCAATTTTTATCTAAATCAAACATATGTATAGATCTCATATTAAAATGATGCAAAATCAACCGAAGAAAATGGTTTAAATTAAATATCAATTTTAAAATTGTATTTCAACATCTAAACTATCTAAAATATGATTTTTATGTAGATAAAATAATTATATAATGTATTATTATATTTTAAGACACCTGAGGCCTTCAAATGCAGATAGACTACACCATGATTATGGTGCAATTAGCTGTAAAATAGACCTCATGTGTATAATAATACATTATATAATTATTTTATTTATATAAAATTCATATTTTAGATAATTTAGATATTGAAAATATAATTTTAAAATTGATATTTAAGCTAATTATTTTTTGGTCATGAAGTGAAATTATTCTATTACATTGACTTTATACCATTTTAAAATGAGGGTCATGCACATGTTTGATTTGATCAAAATTAGTATATTATTAAAGTAAATAATTTTAAATACAATAGTATGGTAGATTTTAATTTTACGATCAAGTAGGCCACATTTTATAGTCGAATCCACAAATTATGGTTTAGTCCAACTGCACTTAATAGTTTTCATATATATATGGGAAATAATTAGATGCATTCCCTCTGCACTGGTATTATCATGCAGACGCCTCATTCGACTTTTCGTTCGGGTAGAGAAAATCTCAGTACTCATTCATCAATGCATGTAGAGAGACAGCAAAGAAGCTTGAGCCTTGATGGATACCCGCGGTATAAGTAATATAATTTGTGGGAGAGAGCCGTTTTTTTGCCAGTCACATGAAAACTCATTCGCAGGAGAAAAATTCATAAAAACATGCCCCTTATGACGAAGAAAAAATTTCCTCAAAGCTAGGGCTTGTAGACGTTTTGTTTCATCTCAGATTCTTCGCTTGCAGCACCTCACGTAGCACCTAGATTCTCCAGTTGGTGCATACCCTAGACTTTAGAAGGTAAACAAGTTCTTTACATTTCTCTTCTTGTTTCTATCCTATGATTTGCATGCCTCATGTCTTTTTGCTGCAAATGACCCATCTTCCTACTTCTGATTTGCGGTCCTCATTATTTTCGCAACAAAAAGAATATAATATTTCATTATGTTTTATCCAATACATGTGCATATTCTCTTTCAGCATCAATTATCCGATCATCTGCTTCTATGCTTGTTCTCTCAATTTCATCCTTAAATGCCTTTTGCTATCTCTCACGTCCTCTGCTATTGATTATGCAAGCATGGGATTTTTCTTGTTGCTTATAATCTTTATTGCTCACTAACAACAAAGGCTCATATGCGATCAGTTATGGTTATTGCCCTGCTGTTACAATTCACTTGTACAAATTATGCCTACAAGAGCATTTTGGTATTTTATGAAACCATTTTTTGTAAGCCATTTATTTTAGTTGTATGAAATTCTCTGTGCTTAACTAATTTCAAATCTCGAGTTGTTTATTAAACACTAAGCCATCAACTAATAAGCATTGGCTAGGTCAACTCTAAAATCTAATTAGTGCATCTAATGTTCCCCATTATTTATAAATTTCTACACACAAGTACTTACAAGGCCATCTTGAATGTTTTGGCAGGCAAGAACTAGTAGATCTCTACCAATTTTTTCCAAAATATGAATGGTTGTCCATCTACTGCAACTTAGAATGTGCATTCTTTAGTTTTGCTCTTGGTAAAGCTTTAATAAAAAAAATATTACTATTGAAGATTTGTAGTAAGCCTCGGTTGGAGCTTTTTTCCTTCATAAAATTTCAAGCAATTTATATTGCAGTGAACACCCAACTTATAATCGGTTACTATCCTTTGAATGGATTCTATGTATTTGAATCTACAAAACCTCTCCAGTTGAGGGCCCACCTTGATGACTTTATGAAATCCATTCTACTCTATGCATGTCATATTATTTGTTGAATTAGGCAGTTGGTATAAAAATATGAATTTAAAGGAAAGAGCTCAGAACTCTTTCTAGAATGTTACCCACCCATACATGGGTCACACCTTAATTGAGATCTCTTCTATAGACATAAGATGAGTCCAAGGATAAACTTGCTTAACAAGGTAGCAATTAATAGATTCATAGTGTTATCAAGAGAAAAGACATACAATCATTTCTATAGTTTTACCTCCTAAGGTGGGGTTCTCTTCTTTCAACATAATTGTAAGAATGATATAACACCAATGTGTAACATTTTTAATAGCCCTTGTACCCTTAAGTCTCCTAGCAAAGAGAACTAAGCTTGAAAGAGAAGTTACATGGTTATTTTCTTCACATGTGAGAAGTTTTAACTTTCTTAGCCAATATCAAGCTATCAACTATGGATTTTCCTTTTTTTTACGTGATGGTAAATTTGTCATGCTAATTTTAGTAACATACTTGCTTGAACCTTTTAGGAGTCTATGACACTAAAATTAGCATTCTAAAAGTCATACACTTGACAAGTAAATCTCTATCATGTCCTCCTCAAAAACTTAAATGGATTGAATATGTTACATAACTTAGCATTTTGAATACATGATTTTTCATGCTAATATTAGTTACAAATTTGCAAAAACCTTGGGAGTACATACCACTAAAAGTAGCATGTTGAAAATTACATTTGTCATTCTAATCTCTATTATTAATTGCCTAAAAACTCAAGTGCATTAAATGCTACTTAACTCCATAGATGCAAGATGTAGTGCACTATTGGGTGCACTCACCAAGAGCATGGTCTAAGGAAAAGGAATGTCAATGAACCATCATGATATCATATATGGTTGAATTTTAGGCATCATTCATCTTACCACATACATTTTTTGTTTTAGCAAGTTGCCCCCAACTAGATCATGTCTTTACATTATGAATGCACTCTCATAGAGGTCTAAATAGCTTCAAATCTTGCTCACATGATATGTTGCACTTGTGCAATATTATAATCTTGAAATCTTCTATTGTTGATTAACTATGCACATCTCTATAAATAGCTATGGAATTTTTGTAAATATATGGTCATACAGACTATGAGGTGTTGAATTATTTATTTTCTTTTTCGGCAGATAAATATACTAACTACATTAGACCCACTCTTAGATAGTACTAATTCATTAATACCCATGCATATCATACTTAGGGAAAGTCATCTTTTGGACCCAAGTTATAGAATGCCCTCTCATGCAAAAAAATAGATGCGTCAACACTTGAATTTATGCATTATTACCAGATTAAAAGTGGTTTTTAACCAATTGCTCATCCATCTTAGTGCAAAATATTTCAAACATCCAGCATTTGAATTAGTTCATTTAAAATTAAAGATTGAGTTGATTTTCTTTCCCAATGGTTATGGATATCAGTTCATAATAGATGAACGCCATTCAAAAGATAAAAATTATTTTGGGATAATGGCTATAGGTGTTTGCATATGATTATTGTATTTAGAATCATGCAAGTTAGAATGATTTTTCATGTTAATATCATTCATAAGCTTGCTAGAATAGTTTTAAGGGTCCATGGCACTGAAATTAGCATGATGATTTTGGTCACACATATGACATGCTATTTTCTATTATTAGCTTCCCAAAAACTGATGTTAACTAAGGATAATATGCGTCTCATTTCTCATGCTAATATCAATCACAAATTTTCTAGAAGACCTTTTAGGAGTCCTTGACATTGAAATCAACATGCTGAATTCCACAGTTAGTATGCTAATTATAGTCACACATTTGGCATGCTATTCTTTATTATTAACATGCCAAAAATCACGATTAGTATCTTCATACATTATATTAAAATTTTTAAACATCAACATTTGAAACTCTATTATGGAAAATAGAATACTAATTTCAACTAAGGCATAATAGGTACACAACATGCATATTTTGTTTGTATCGTGCAATATTTTTAATAGTTAAATTTATTTTTTAGGCCAAAAACTAAATGACAACAGCAAGAGGGAAAGGAAAAGAAAAGGAAGTAGAGGAAATGGTTGCCGCTAAGGTAAAAGGAGAAAAGGAAAAGAAAAGATGTTGAAAAAGCAAGAAATGTGAAGGATGCAAGTGCAAAAAACTAATAATTTAAATAAGAAATAGAAGCTTTCAAAATAAGCACTCATCTAGCATAGGTGCCATAATCCTTATATTTTCAACATGTTATGGATAAGGAGATATTCAAGTTGAAGTTTAAAGATCAACCATTAGTTAAGTCAAGGAGATTTATGATAGATAAGCTTTGGTATCCACTAATGGTAAGGGAGGTGAATGGAGTCATTGAGAGTGGTTCTGGTTGCAAGTGTTTTGATGACATTAAATTTTATTATATTAAATTCTAATATATTTATGGTGAATATTGTAAACTTTGATTTAAGTTTAACAATTTATTCCAAACATAACTTTGTACAATATACTTGTGGAATGAATATTTGAAATAAATATATGGAATGAATTAGCATGTAGATAAGGAATTTAGCATGACTATTGGAATGAATAAGCATGTGGATAAGGAAATAAACATGCAGAACATGCCAAATTGAAAGATTTTGCAAGATGGGTATTATCTGGTCAGGAATTAGCATGTGAACTTTGAAATTAACATGTGAAATCTATGAACTTGAAGTAATTTTCAAGATGAGTTGTATATGGTCATGAATTAGTATGCAAAATGTGAAATCAGCACGCAAAAGCTACCAAATTAAAGTAATTTGCAAGATGAGTTGTATTTGGCCAAGGATTAGCATATAGATGTGAAATATGCATGAGGATTCTATCAAGGTGAGTAGAAATGTCAAAAAGGTTATTTGTGAAAATCAATCAACATGCGAATTCTGCTAAAGTCAACAAAACTATTAAGAAGAGTTGTCTCAAAAAATTAATGATCATGCATATTATGAATTAGCATGTGAATTGTACATAAGTTAGTAGAAATGTTAAGAATGGTTGTTTCTGGAAACGAATGAGCATGCAAATTGTGAATCAACATGTGAATTTTGCTAAAGTTAGCAAGAATGTTAAGGAGGGTTGTCTCTCAAAATGAATCAGCATACCAATTATGAAATCAACATGTGAATTTTGCTAACAAGGGTCATCTCTCTAAACGAATAAGCTTTTGGAGTATGAAATCAGCATATGGATTTTGAAATTAACATGCAAAATTGACAAGTCAAGTGACTCTAAAGATGGATTGTATCTAGATGTGAGTCACCATGCGCAATATGAAATTCTTATGCAGATTCTAATAAATTTGGAATAGTTATTGTTGTAGTTAATTTGACAATTCAAAGTTTGACTCTATGCATAATTAAGTCAACATGCCAAAAGATGAGTAAACTAACTTACTAAAAAGTTATCATTGTGAACTATGACAAATAGTAAGTCTACATACATAAATAATAACAACTTATTTTTACATCATCATAAAAGTCTTAAATCACAAAAAATACACAAAAAAGCATTTGAAGTGTCTCCTTCATGCTTTCCTCTCTTTGTCATTCACATCGAGACTAGCAGTCCTTTAACTACTAGACTATCATCTAATCCTGTAATGAAAATGAGGTGGTGACGTAACCTTTATATGCTAAAAATTAGCAAGGGGTACCCCACATCTATAAAATGAGTGTCTATCTTACCATAAAACACACACCTCTTTCTACTCTCTCATTTTCTAGGACATACCTCTCTTCAAGTGGAGCATGCAATAAAAGCCCTATGATGGAAATTTGCCCTTTGCTTTGAATGATGTAATCTTTTTATTTGCCTTGTACTTTATGTTTAGCTTTTTCTTCCCTCTTTCTCATTTCTTCCTTTTTATTGCAAGTAAATCTCAAACATCAAAGCCTTATCGCCTCTTTGTGGAATCGACCCAACTCATCATTATTCCATGTTATCTCTCATATAATATTAGCTTTAATGTGCTTCAGTTAGTTTAATTCAATTGGTAATCCTAGTACTATTAACTATAAGCACTTAGTTTGCGTCAATTTGTCGAATTATTGCCGAAAGGGCATGAAAGTTTGTACTGTTTTGATAATTTGAATCTCTTTGTTAGCTTATTTAAAACTTCCTTTTATGATGTTTTCTTTCATGTTAATTATTGCTTTCATATTGTTAGCTTACTGTTAATTACTTTTCTTTAGTTGCTACTTAGTTTATTTGCTGGCAACTTTCTTTACCCATTTTAGATGACTTTAGATTGTTAAAATGTAAACTTCAATTCATGTAAAATTTTAATTAGTGTTGCCTAATTGGAAGTCATTGATTAAATGATTAAATTCGATTTGACAACTAGAGATAGGTGGTTAGGGTAGGGGTTTAAAAGCAACCACCTAAGAGGATTTGTGGTTATTTAATTAGGACCTTATGAAAGTAAGAAAAGCCTCCCACAATCCCACCTCTTACCCGACCGACTAAATAAAGTGTTGTAGAATTTAATCATACAATTTTGAATTTCCATTTGATGAAGTACTAATTAAAAAAATACAAAAACTTATAAAATAAAATTTTTATAAAAATTTTTGCAAATAACCAAAATTAAAAAAAGTTAGGTGAAGCAATAAATTTTTATGATGTATGTATGGTAAAAGATCTTTAGACCCTAGTTTGATTAAACTAAATGAGAATTTATGTGGTTTGATTAAATCCTAGTTTTATTTTTCTCACAATACAATTTAAATTCATAAGACAAATTCTCCAACTTAATCAGACCCATATAAGAGCAATAAATTTTTATGATGTATATATGCTTTGAGGTCTGATTAAGGTGGAGAATTTATGTCTTATGAATTTAAACTGTATTGTGAGAAAAATAAAATTTGTAACCTTTCAATGGATCCAAGGTAACAAAATGGAGTAGTGAAAGAAAGAAAAAGCCTAGACATGACACAAAGCATGTAAAAATCTAAAAATATGCCTTAAGAATTTTAGTGCAAAGCTGTTGGTTGTGTTGTTCACTTATCAAATAAAAGTTCAATAAAAATATACAAGGAATGATACCTCAAGAAGCATGAAGTGAATGGAAGCCAAATGCTGATCACTTGTATGTATTTGGAAGTCTGGCATATGCTCATGTACCTAATCAAGTAAGATTAAAGTTAGATGATAAGAGTTCAAAATATGTCTTGGCAAGCTATGATGCAAATTCAAAAGGCTACAAGTTATATAAACCATTGACTTTCATTAGCAAAGATAAAATTTGATGAAGATGGTGCACAAGACTAGAACATGTAGAAAAGGATAAATTATAACATTCTTCCTATTTTTAAAGATGATGAATAATCAACTGAAATTCCAGTTGATTCTATCGCCCCATCTTCACCATTGGTTTGTGTTCCTCATGATTCATCAATATAAGAAGTAGAATCCTCAAGAAAAGCATATTGTTTCAGAAATCTTCATGATATTAAGATGAAACAAAAGTACGAACAAAGGCTATGAACAATATGAACCTATTTTGCTTGTTACAGGAGTTAAACCCATAAATTATGAAGAAGCAATAAAAGAAAATGAATGGAGAAAGTCTATGGATAAGGAAATCATATCCATCTAGAAAAATTATACTTGGGAGCTTACATCTCTTTCACAAGGAAAGAGAGCTACTGGTATCATTGGGTTTACAAACCGAAGACAAATACTAAAGGAGAAATTGAGAAACATAAGGCTATAGTCAAATTGATGGAATGAACTATGTGAGGCTTTTACCCCCGTTTCTTGTTAAACTATCAAGTTGATTATTTTACTTGTAGCTCAAAATAAGTAAAAAATTCATTAGATGGATCTTAAATGTGCTTTTTTTAAATGGATATTTTGACGAGAAAGTATATGTGAAGCAGCCTTTGGTATATACTATTGATGGACAGGAAGATGAAGTTTTAAAATTGAATAAAGTTTTACTAGTCTCAAATAAGCACCAAGAGCTTCAAATAACATGATTGTAAATTTTCTAGAATTTGAGTTTATTAAATGCCCTCATGAACATGCATTTTATTTTAAGGTAAATGCTAATCATGACTTATCTCTTGTTTGTTTGTGCATAAATGACCTTATTTTCATAGGAAACAACCTTGGTACATTGAAGTTCTCAAGAAGTAGATGACTCAAGAATATGAGATGAACTATATTAGCTCGATGTCATATTATTTTGGAATTGAGTAAAGCAAATAAATGAAGGCATTTCTATTTCTCAAGAGAGTTATGTAAAAGAAGTTTTAAAAAGTTTAGAATGGAAGGCTATAAACCTATAAACACACCGTGACATATAGATCGAAATTATCAAAATTTGAATATGAGATTACATTGATCCAACTTTGTTTAAAAGTATAGTTGGAAGTTTGTGGTATTTGATATACATAAGGACAAATATTCTGTTTGGGGTTGGGTTGATTAGTCATTTTATTAAAGCTCCTACTTTTGTTCATATGAAAGTAGTAAAAAGAATTTGTCACTATATCAAAGGCACACCGAATGATGACTTTCTCTATTCTTCGGAGGGTTTTTATGATAATGATTGGGGTGGAGATACTGATGATATAAAGAGGACTTCTGATTATGTATTTCTCATTGAATTTTTTTTTTTACTTAGAGTTTTAAGAAACGACCATTGTGGCTCTTTCTACCTGTGAAGCTAAATATGTGGTAGCAATGTCATATGCTTAGTGATAATCATGAATTTAGTTCATATCATTCATGCACAGATTATTGTTGTGTTCATAAATGTTATGGATAAGAAACGTCGCCTTAAGTATAAATAGATAGGGAGGTTATTGTGAAACCCCAATCTATGTCAATGGGATGCATTGAACACATATATATGATTTATATGTGATGAGAATGAATTTTAAATAATTTTTGTGAATTATGTCAAGTTTTAAATTAGGGTTTCTATTGGAAATGGTGATTGAAAATTTAATCGCCGAAGCCTAAAGTGAGTTGGTATGACTCGAGGGGCTTAATGAGAATTTAAAAGTAAAAATGTGTTATGAATAATCATGATAATAATCATGAAATTTATAGAGACTAAAATATAATTATGAAATTAAGGTGAAAAATCATTAAAAAAATTCATAACTCAACGCCTGTAAGGCGGAATCAAGTAAAATTTGAGATGAAAGTTGATGAGGTTGGGCTTGATATTATGGAATTATTGGGTTATGAAAATCCTTATTGAAATTGGTGTGATGATTTATTGAACATAGCTCAAATCTAACCGTTAACTTCCAACGGCTATAACTTGAGTTAGGAAAATCGAATTGAGATAAAAATTGAAACGGTTGAATACAATTATGCAATGCATATTGGAACATTTAGATTAAGTAAATTATGCTGAGAAATATCAAAATTGAAAAAGGTGTATATGGTAGACTTTTGCACCTCAAGAGTACCATGCATTTAAGGCAAAAGGTGCATGGATTAAATGCCATTTTTTGATAGACCAAATAGGTATCAAATGCTGGTGCAATGCAGGGTATTTTATGCATTAATATGTATGGAAATTCTTTGGATATTTTGCTGGAATTAATGAGCTATGGAAAGAGCTCAAAGTGAGCATAAGTGAGGTGTCCATACATGGACGTTCAAGTGATGTTATTGCTGGATTTTTTTAATTTTTTATTTCATAAATTATGCACATAAATAGTTGACATGTTGGGATACATAAATGAGAATTTATTTATGTGCAAAGAATCCAAGAAAATTCGTGAACAACAGCTGCCATGGATGGATGAAAAGTAGACAGCTTGTTGCATGAAAATGACGTGCAAAATGATGTGTGGTTGCTGTCATTTTTGCTAAATTAATTATGCCATATTAATGCATGAATTGAAGGGTAATTAGGTGTATGATTTAACCTTAAATGGAGATTAATAAAGAATAGAAAAAATATGAAAATGGGCAGCAATGGTGGACGTGATTTGGTGGACAGCTGTAGGGTTGAGATGTAAGCAGATTTTTGGTTTTATTAAAATGTGTAAAAATTATTTTAAATGGCTGTAAATGGTCTAGGAAATTAAGAGGATAAGTGGGTATTTAATGGTGTGGAAAATTAGCTCCAAAAGTGGGGCCTAAAGCTGGAAAATCCAGCTCTACAAATGGGATCCTCGGTCATGTGAAGAGAAGCTTGGAAAAGTATTTTTCTAAGTGATTAAACTTGCTCCCCAAGGCAGCCCTCACGTCCAGCTCTAGACACAGCAAAGAAGGAAGAAAAACAAAGGGAAAAAGAAGGGGAAAAGGAGGGATTATCATTTAATCAAGTAAGTATATGATTATTTTGAGTTTATACCTCAAATCTAGAAGTTATTTAATGTTGTAAACTAAAATATGAACGAAATAGTAAATGGATAAATTTTAGCATGAAAATATTTTGGACTAATAATTATGGAGTGTTTAAAGAACGACCTAATTTTTAGTTTAAAAGGATAAGACAGTTGCAAATTAAAAATTCGAGAAATTCAACATAAATAGGGTTGCATGGGTGTCAAGATCAGCTACACCAAAGGATTTTTAATAATTTTTATGCAAATAATTTTAGGCTAAAAATTTTACATGATATATAATACATATTTTTATCACACTAATAAAATAAAAATTAGGTTTTGATGGGTTATAAATATACCCCATAATTTACGTGATTCAGGCTGTCTGAAAATGGATTCTGCTGTTCAACAGCATAAAAATACCAAAATAAATAGAAATACTAAATATTTCATATTTAAAATATTTATTTTGGTTAATTTATATAGTTATTAATTTATTTTAGAAATTATATATCAAAACTACTTGATTTGATATTAATTCAAGATTTTAAGATTTTAGTATGCCCGATTTTAGCATATGTGGATAGTTGAAGAAAAAAATCGAAAAGAAATATGAAACCTATATAGAAATGATCCAAATTGATATATATGATAATAACCTAAATTTAGGTTAGGAAAAGTTGGATTATTTGCTGAAAATTCGGATTTATTGAACTGCTTGGGATTATGTGTTAAGAGACACTTTAAACAAGTGAAAAATGAGTTCCAAAGTTGCTGTTTTGGAAACCTATGATTAGTGGATTTAAATTCCATAAAAATTTCATAATTACAGTGGTAATTAAGGATATTTATTATGCTGAAATGTGGATTAAATTGCTGACTTTGGAAATTTTATGAAATGCCTCATTTATGTATTGTTAAATGGCTACATGTGAAAGGATAGACATGCATAAGTGGTAAATGACCTATGTAATTGATTTTGTGCAAAAATGCATAAAAATATGATAAATTTTGTGAATATATTTCTATTTATAATTTTATGATGTTAACCTCAAATTTTGGGATTAATTAATGAGGCTTAAGGCAATAACGGGTGCTTAAAATGAGCAACGATGTGTGAATTTTGAAAAATAAGTGAAAAATAGCTTAAGAAAGGTAATGAGCCATTAAATAATAATTGTTGGATGAATTTTATATGGTTGAATGGTTATCCTACTTAGGGGACTAAATGTGATACGTAGTAGACCATGTAATGTACGAGCATGTGCTATACAGGCATAACAACTTGAGAAGTCGGAGGAATTATGTATGCTAATAAAAATGAGTTGAAAAATTGAGTTGAATGCAAGAAAAGGAAATATATAAATGTTATATCATTCTTATATGTATAGGAAAAGATAAAAGAATAAGCAAAATAGAAAGCTGAGCAAGCGAGATAAGCAAGCGACTTTCTAAATGAGTTTGGTTTTCATTGCAAGGTATTCAAGGATGGACATTCCTTGTCTATATGCATATTAAAATTTTTATTTCTATTGAAATAAATGATTGCTTATTGTTTCATAATTATTCATGAAAAGTGATGAAGTATGCATTTAAAACGATATTTCAAACGGATGGTGCAAAGAATTCTCTACATGAGAATGACAAGTTCCATGTGTTAGAGGGTATATAATGCTATGGTGACTAAAAGTCATATATGGAATGAAAATCAAGTAGGGTAGTTGAGGTAGTAAGTGGGCAAGGAGTCCCCCTTGACGCCGCCAAGTCGGAAAGGACCGGTGAGGTAGGCTAGTCGAGGTAGTAAGTGGACAAGGAGTCCCCCTTGATGTTGCCAAGTCGGTAGGTCCGGTGCCAAGGATGGAAAGGAAGATGTCATGAAAGAGGGCTTCTCGTGCTAGCGTACCGTCACATGAAGGATAATGTCATCAATGGAAATGATAAATTTGCACATCCAATGTTTATGAAGTGTTTGAATATTTTATGAAAAAGTTTTTGTTCCACAGGTAGTTGATCATTTGATAAGTGTCTCTATTGAAGGAAGAAAAATACTTTTAAATAAATATGCTTTCAAAATGAATTGCCTACAAAATATAAGCTTGCTTATTGATTTTCGTCTTATGCTTTCGTTTTCCAAACCCATAAATAGGTGAAAGAAGAGATCTAGCAAAGAAGCAGGAGCTGATATTGAGGAAATGGAAGACAGTAAAAGTTTCATGTTTATGAAAAACTTATGTCATATGATTGTAAATACTTTGATGTTTTGCATTAATATCTATGATGATACATGCAATGATGTCTGATTTATGAGATGGTTTGAAAAATGCTATGAAAATCATGCCTTGTCATGACATTATTGGATGAAAATGATTTAGATATGCATGAAATGAAAATATGAGGAATTAAACTCCTATGAAAAGATATTTAATTGTCTAAATATCCGTTAAAACCCGTCGTGTGATAGGGCAACAATCCTGATCACATTTACCAGTCGAACGATCTTGAGGTAAGGAAGTGACGCTCGGGCTAGAGTGTTACAATTATCATTCAGAGGCAAGAATGAAAGTAGAAATTTTAGTTTTAAAGAAATATTTCAATTTCTCATCTATATTTTGCTTTAGTCAAATTTATGCAAATGGCTTTTATTTCTCTTATTACAAAATCTTCTACGTGCTCCTCACTAACCACCTCCAATCGAATATAGACGCTTGAAGAATATAATAGGCAATTTCCACCGGAATATAACCATTCAAACTTCTTATATTTCGCAATCTCACCGCAAGTACACTGGTTGTAGATTGCAGTGTATAAAATATTGATCCACAGGGAATTCAGGCCTTAAAACTTTATTTTAAATGCTTTTTTTATCAAATACCTAGAGAGTAAAATGGATAAAAAAATAAAAAAAAGTGGAAAGAGAAAATAGAATTTAGAATTTAGAATAAATATTAGAAAGCAGGGATGTAAGTACTTGGGATCTAGGGTTTCACATAAGCCTTTTGCAACAAGTAGCAGTACAATTATTTAATCTAAATATTATTTGTTAAAGGAGAACAACCTTAATTTATCATTGCATCTTCTCTCGAAATGAACAAGGTATAACTCTAATATATTCTTAATTATATATTCTCATGGGATTAAGTCAATTAGGATTCCTTAAGGTCATCATACCTATTCTCATGGTCATAAATTCCCAAGTTCAGCATGTTGATTATCGTATATTAGATTTTCACCTCTCAATTCCATCAACTAATATATATGAAATCATTACTAAAGTGGGAGCTCAAACGTTAGGCAAGCATTAAATCAAGAGATATTAATTAACAACAATATCCATCATAAATAAATCAATATCACACATTATGCTACATTTTATACATGCTACATCATAAATCTTAAATTTAGGGCTTAGTCGAGCATGTTTAAGTCCAAATTAAAGTCTCAAATAAAATAAAAATCCAAATCCATCTTAAACAATATAATTAAAATAAAAAGGAAATAAGAAAGAAAAACTTATTGGTTAGAAGCTTTGATGGTGTGTTAGCCGTTCATCGCAACTTGACGCTTCGCCTCTTACCTTGTGCTCTCCACTCCTCTCCACCGCTTGCTCTCTCTCAATTTCTCTATTTTAATTTTTGTCTATGAAATTTTGCTGTAAAATCTGCCCCATCTCTCCTTCAACTCCTTTTTTTATAAGTGAAAATTGCGGTGAAAAGTAGAAAAATTACACAGCATAATTGCTGGAATAAGCTTGCTTGATGCGCATATGCTGGTGAGCCTCACTTTTATTAAACGCTATTCGAATTGCGTTACAAAAAGGTTGGACGCTAGAATTTACGCAACCAATTTTAGATGCTTGGGCAGTGGTTTTTGGCTGATATTTCTGCAGAATGGACGGTTGATTTTGATTTCTGATTTTGAAATGGGCGGCTGATGGTTGACGTGCACAGCTAAATGCATGGTTTGGGAAAAATCTGTATGGCTGGATTTTTTTTTACCGCTGAGAATTTCTGGTTTTGGATGGGTAAGGATTGCTTGGGAAATATCTAGACGTTGCATGCTTGAATTAGATTTCTACATGGCTACTTGAGTTATATGGACGGTGCAAAAATTCCTAGCCATACTTGTGGACGGCTTGCATGCATGAATCTGGACAGCTACTATTGATTTCTGGATCTTCGAAGTTAATGCCCTAGAGTTTTTTGAAGAAGATGGCTCCTCTTTTTCAATGATGGGATGCTAGAAAAGAAACTCTAACCATGCATAATCTGAGAACTACAACGATTTATATAAGAAGCCTATCTTTCATATTTCTAATTTAACCCATCATGAAAATAGAAAATAGAAATTAGGCTGTAGAGTTTCTATGCATAGGAGACCCATATTTTATTAGAGTATTTAAGCCCATAAAACCTTATAGGATCACTTTAAAAATTGGGCCGCTATTTATGGTAGCATATATATAATTAATTTATATGTTGTCAAAAATTTCAACAATCTCTCACTTGGACTACATATATTTTATAATTATATATAACCTTATGAGCTCAAAACCTTTTACTATCATAAAAAATCATCTTCGAACAATCTCGTCCATTAGTTATGTCAACATAGGACCAAAGCAGCCTTTGTCACATTTATCGTAACTAGACCCGTACATGATCACATATATCAAATATAACCAAATGACATAGATCAGGTATGAATACATAGCATACAAATTACATGTAATGTAATCTAACATATCTATTTCCAACTAGTCCAACTTATTTGGCGAGATCAAACCAAAATCAACATACTGAATAACCAACTACCAAATGCTTTTTTTTCGCAAAAAATATCCATAACCATAGTGAAGTGTCCAAACTAGGAAAGTAAATAAATACAAACTCCTACTTGACTAGCATATCATTAAATGATACAACACCTGTATGAGTAATGTGCTCATGAAAGACCTTGGAGTGTTATCCTTAATAAGCGGATCCGCAATCTTAGAGTTTGTTGTAATATGCTTTATAGACACTTTATTTTTTTGAATTCTTTTCTTAACAATCAGGAACATTAATGATGTTTGCTATTGTTAGAATGTAAGACTACTAATTTATTGTCACAAAATAACTTAAGTGGTCTTTCTATAATATTTATATTTTGCAACCTTGTGATAAAACTCTATAGTCAAATTCCATAATTGGTTGAGTTATAATATGCTGTAAACTCTGTTGTTATGGTTGAAAAGTTATAAATGTCAATTTAGCACTTTTCCTAATATAATTTTTCCAACAAGCAAATGGATATAGCCTGCAGTAGATC
This sequence comes from Annona squamosa, assembly GCA_035584095.1. Lineage (NCBI taxonomy): Eukaryota > Viridiplantae > Streptophyta > Magnoliopsida > Magnoliales > Annonaceae > Annona > Annona squamosa. The sequence goes on along the minus strand of JAXCLR010000063.1, from coordinate 28,010,128 downwards.
TAAAATTATATTTGCATCCAATAAAGTCAAAATCTGAATACTAGATAATTTCTAACTTACCTGACTTTCTGTATGTAAGCATGTAGTGTTTTGTTTTCTAAATGTGCTTAAAAAACCGTTTGGTTGCTTCTTAAAGATCTATTCCTGAATTACTTAAATATCGACCAAACATCCTAACAATGTATGTAATATCTAAATGCATACAAGCTTGAGATTCAAAACCCGAGCACAAATCAAACTTTCCACTACTAAAACATAAGAAGTCTTTTGCATATTCTTAAATTCAAAATCATTTTTGGGGCACTGATTTAGATAAAATTAATTGTCTCCCTTAGCAAGGAGTTATTTTCTAATTTGCAATCCTGCACAATAAGTATCTTAAGTACTTTCTTAATATTGATCTTTTGTAATAATCTAATAATACGTCAAGGGTATTCCTGATATATCTAAATTTTTAATATAAAATACGCATTTTCAAGATTTTTCGTTTCAAAATTTTTTAATAAAAATATCTTAATTTTATGTAATAAACTTATATTGATGTTAGGAAATAGTATGCCTGTGTGTTACTCCCACTAAACCTATGATTACTTCCACTAAACATGTAGTATATGCAATTATCAATTGAATTTACTCAAAATTGAATGAGATGATAATTTGATGAAATTTGCAATACCATTAATAGAAAAATTGCTTGAGCTCGTAGATGAAATTTTATTTGAAAAAAAAAAACTAAAAACCATATTGTTTGTATTTTTCAACCCCTTTTCTTTGTTGAACTTTAAAAATCATCTCATTGATGTCACCATTGAGAATATTATCCTTACATCCATGTACTATAGCTCAAGGTTAAAACTTGATACTAAAGCCATTTATCTTGAAAAGAACTTTCAATAAAACCAGAGAATTTCTTTATAATTTATACCTTCCTTTTGAGTAAAGTTCATTACGATAAGATAAGCCTTATGCCTTTCCACAATACCCTTGTGGCGCCCCGAACTGAGGTGCCTAGAAGCCTTACTCCGGGATCGTTTTGATTGGTAAACGTGACTCAGGATTGTT
>JAXCLR010000063.1:27973439-28008966 GCA_035584095.1 Annona squamosa | reverse complement strand
CTAATTTTTTATTTTTTATAAATATATTTTTCTAAGTGTGTTTAATCTATAAACTAAGTTTTATCATTGTATAATACTTTTGTATATTTATTTTAATATTTGAAAATCATTAATTTTAGGGCCATATAAGTAATTTTCCATTGCCTAATTCGTCATGACCAAGGCCCATGTACATGAGGTCGTGTGTTTGACCCTCATGAGGGTCAAAAAATTATGTGAGATTTTGGTCTCCCACGAGAATAAGATGAGAGCTTGTTATCTCCCCTAAAGATAAATATGGGCTGATTATCTCAACAATAAATTAGCTTGATTGTAGTATTGGATGTATAGATACTAATAAACAAGTCATCTTCACCTCTTAAAAACTTGATTTTAAAATTTAAAAATAAATATATAAAAGTATAAAAAATATCAAAACTTGGTATATGAATTAAATATACTTAGAAAACATAAATGCAAGCTAATGCTAGCAACTACTTTTCAAAAGTGAATAGTTGAGAGAAAAGTGGCGAATGGGTGCATGAGAGAGGTGCCTCTCCTGCAGCGGTAATGAAGAAAAATCAAGGGTGTTTTCGAAAAATTGTAAAACTTTTAATAAAAGAATTTTTAATGTTAAAGTTGTTAAATTAGTAGAAAATTATGTGATATAATAGGGATGACGATGGAGATTAATGAGAATAAATTTAAAATAAATAGATTAGTTATATTGATAGTGGTATAGAAATGATTGAAACATAGGATTTTTGTATAGAAAAATATGAAAGTAAGAATAAAAAAATATATTAATTATGAAGAGTGAAAAATTTTAACTTGACAACTTTTGTAAATTGCCAAACACACTGCAAAAATAAATCAATCAAAATTAAAAATGAACATTAAAAGTTAAGTGTATATACAACATATTGTATATAATCGAACCTTATATATACAAAGTTTTGATCATAGACATTTACATGTGTTGAGTCATATTTATATTACGAATTTTGATTATTAATTTAGAAAAATTCGAGTATTTAAGATAATTTAAATTATTTTTAATTGATTTAGCTTTACAAAGCATAAAACACTAACAATTGACTGATTCGTGTAAAGCAGGAAGAATACATGCAATTTTAGTATACAACATAGACAAATTGATAAGTGTTGATGAAAGCGAGAGTAAACTGCAAATTCAAGACACAAATTTGAAGCAAAATTGTGCTTCAAGCAAGACAATATTCAAATGCAATTACTGTTCACGTGTGGTACTGTTCACGCGCATTACTGTTCATGCGCAACTGTTCATGAGTGGATTGTTCATGCGCAACTATTAATACGCACACTATTTGCGCAATGTTTATACGCACTATTCTTCTCTATATAAAAACCTATGGGAAATGTCTTAGGACATCTGGAAACGTCTTGAGAGCTTGGGTCGAGGTTCAGAGAGTGAGGGCAGGCGTAGAGCACGAGCAAGAGGCGAGTTGCAAAGAGCGGCCGACACACCATCTGGGCTTCTAATCAAAAAGTTTTTCTATCTCTTTTCCTTTTTCATTTTAATTATTTTGTTTAAGATTGATTTGAATTCTAATTTTATTATGGACTTAGGCATGCTTGGCTAAGACCTAAATCTAAGGTTTAGGATGAGCATATGTATAATGTAGCGTGGTGTGTGGTTTTAATTTATTTATGATGGATATTATTATTAATTTAATATTTTGTGATTTTAATTTTTTTTTTGTACATGAGCTTGTACTTTGGCATGATTCTATATATTAGGTGATAGAACTGAGATGTAAAAATCTAATATACGATAAACAAGATATTAAACCTGAAAATTTAATATCATGAGAATAGGCATGATAACCTTGAGAAATTCTATAAACAAGTCATAAAACTTAATAGATTCTAATTAACTTAATCCCATGAGAATAGGTGATTAAGAAAATTAGGATACACTTTATAGGTTTCAAAAGAAGGCGCAAGGATAAATTGGGTTTGTTCTCCTTTAACAAATAATATTTGAATTAAATAGTTATACCACTACCCGTTGCAAAATTCGCATGTGAAATCCTAAACCCTAGGTACTCGCATCCTTTTTTTCTGCTACTCGTTCTAGTTTTCAATTCTATTTTCTCTGCCCACTTTTCTAATTTTTTAATCCATTTTATTTGCTATATTTTTTTCATATCTGACACAAAAGCATTTAAAAGCAAAGTTTATAGTCCTGAATTTTCTATGGATCGATATTTTATATACTACAATCTACGACCCATACACTTGCAGTAAGATTGCGAATAAGTATTTTGGTGTCGTTGTTAGGCAATTTAGCTTTATTTTAAGTTTTATTTTTAGATATTTTTTATTCTTTTCTTTCACTATTATTTTTTATGTATTCTTTTTTTCTTTCTACTTTTTCTCTTGTCTCTATCGATTTTTTCTTTCTTTTCCATCTTTGGTTCTTATTTGTTTTTATCTTTTCTGATTTAGCTAGTTAATCTTTATATGCACCTACATACTTGAAGCTTTGCAAAACAATTCATTGAAAAACTCTTTGTCGTTGACCTTGAGATTGAACTTTTTTTAGGAGAAGAGTTCCTAAGTACAAGCAGCCGCAATCTTCTCAATAGACCATGGCGAAACACAACAATCCAAACCTGCTATATCAAGAGTAGGAGGAAGATCAGGCTAAGAACAACACTCTTCCAAGAAGGGTAACTCTTAGCGATCGGAACCGCTCAAACCCTCGAGGATTTTGATCATGCATAATGGAACCAAAAATTAATGTAAGAAACTTTGAACTCAATCTTGGGCTTATCTGGAGATTCAATAGGACCAATTTGCAGAATTACCCTATGAAAATCTCACCGTACAAATCACTAGGTTCCTGCAGCTGTGCAACACAATCAAAGTACAAAATATCCCATGCTATGTAATTCATCTTCAGCTTTTCTCATTTTCTCTTCGAGATAGGGCAAGCAAGTAGTTCTATTCTATGCCACTCGACATCTTCAATACATGGTATGAGCTTTCGATTGCCTTCATAGAGAAATTCTTTCAACCCACTAAAATTAGGAAAATCAAGGACGAAATCAGTCAGTTCATCCAAAAAATGGCGAAACTCTCTACGATGCATGGGAGAGAATGAAAGATCTGCACCGCAAGTGTCCTCATCATGGCACTTGCAGGGTGACATTATTGAAATTTTTTTAATGGACTTGACCGACCTATCTGAAGCACCATCAATTCAGCCACTAATAGTTGATTCATGCAACTCACTAACGAAGAAGCTCTCGAACTCCTTAATGACTTGGCTCTTTATGATTCTCAATACAGTGACATCCAAGGACTCTCTCGGTAAGGTAATGTATATCATATCGAATCCATAAATTCTCTCCATTCTAAACTTAATCAACTTTTGCAGCAAAAGAAGTATGAACCCACGAACCAAAATGCATATTCTTCTCAACAAATTTCATGTGAGATCTATGGAGCTTCATGCTGCATCTTTGAGTGTAGTTTTGCCTTCCATGACACCACAAGCGAGCAGGCCAATGTAATCAATAACTAGTTTGATACTCGCACTTATGGTAACCCTTACTCAAATATTTACAACCCTAGATCGAGAAATCACCCCAATTTCTCTTGGGCAAACTAATCAAATACTCAAAACTATTCTCAAAATAATAAGTCATCTGGTTTCCTAAGAAAACCACTCAGCCCACCATCATATCAGACTTAGCTTGCTACTAGCACCACCTCAAGCACAATCCTCTAATCCCTTGATTGACAAATTATTTGAAAGATTGGACAAAATGCAAGCCCACATTAATTTTCTTCAAAACCAAATTGCCCAACAGGCCACCACATCATCTCGTAAAGAATATAGCAAACACCCTAGCCAGCTAGAAGTGAACCCTAGAGAATAAGTACAAGTAGTTACCTTGGGGAGTAAAAAGCAGCTCAACCCACCTCAACCATCTTGAGCTGATACTAAAAAGGAAGTCAAACAAGTACAAGAGCAAGAAGAGGATTCATAACCTGAGCCAATGATGAAGAAGTCATATGTCTTGCCACCTCCTTATCAACCTCCTATTCCCTTCCCTCAAAGGAAAAGACAAGTAAAACTCCAAAAGTAGTTCAAGAAATTTATTTCAACACTCAAGAATCTATCAATCAGCATGTCATTTTTTGACATGATCTCTCAGATGCTAACTTATGTAAAATTTTTAAAGGAGATGTTGTTCAACAAAAGAAAGGTTGAAGAGTACAGAACCATTGCACTTACTGAGGAGTGCAGTGTCATCTGAGAGCCATTATAAGTTTAATGCCTCTCCCAATCTATAAAAACTTAAACATGGGTGATCCAAAACCAACTTTTATATCTCCAACTGGCCAATCGAACAATCAAATTCCCAGTTGGCATTCTTGACAACATTCCTTTGAAAGTCAGCAAGTTGTTCATCCCAGTCGACTTTGTAGCCCTTGACATGGATGAGGACTGCCAAATTCTAATCATTCTTCTATGACCTTTCTTATCCACTACTAGAACCATCATAGACGTCAAGAATGTTTAACTTTCTCTGACAGTTGGAGATGAAAAAGTGGAATTCAACCTCTTCTCAACCATGAAAAAACCCCTCTCTCGATAACTCTTATTTACTGGTTGACGTGGTCAATGAGTCAATAGACAAAGGAACTTCTAGCAACCTAACTCGAACGTACATAAGTAAAGAAGAAGCTGCGAAAGACTTGAATCAACAAGTTGCCAAAACTGTGGCAACATTTGAAAGTAAGAGATCAAAACAATGGAAATCTGATGAGCAAAATAGAAAATTGACAAACTAGTAACAATTCATTCTTCTTCTTGTCGTTCTTTTAAAACTAATTACAACGGTTCGTTGGCAAGAAAAGTTCTCAAGCAAATATGGAGTCCAATTCAAAGAATGACGAATGCAAAAAAAATGGAGGTAAGAAAAAGAATCAAGAAAATGCAAAAGTTAGAGTTGGTTAACATAAGATGATCAAATTATAGTCGAGCTGATGACTTTAAACCAAACTCTTTCATAAGAAAACTTGAACTTTTCATTTTTCTTTCGGGGGAGTTTTAGTTTTAGTTTCTTTTATTTTAAAATTTTAATACTTTTTAATTTGGAGTTTTATTGGTTACTTTTTAGAGCCTACTTAGAAGGAAGCACCATAGGAAGGAAATTTAGTTCAACTCGTCAAAATAGGAAAGTTAACATCTCTCATTTTTACAACTACTCCCTTTATTTTGATATTTTATTTTGACGACATGATTTACATCGATGACAATGTCAATTTCAAGTGTAAGAGTAAATGCGTTGCATTATTTTATTTAAAAAATTTCACTCACTACCTTGATGATTACCCTAATGATTATAGTTTTTGTCACATTTTGAAAAAAAAATTCAAAAATTTTGATAATTCTTGCATGATTTTGAACTTTGAATTGATTGAGACCCCACTTTGAACTCTTCTAAGTCCTATAAGCATACCAAAATTGTAATTTCAAAATCTTTCAGTTATTCAAATAACTGAATCCTAATGAAATGTTAAATATGTTTTCAAACATGTACCTGTTGAAAATAATTGAATTTTTGCCCTAGAACACTTGACTAAACTGATATACTGAAATACCAATTATTTTTTCTTTTAAAATCAGAGCAATCCTCTCTATCGATGGTTTTTCTTATACACACAATCTGAAAGGTAGTTTTTCCCATATGCATGAAAATCTTTTCTGGTTGAAGAATTTTCGAAGCTAAAAGTCAACTTAACCTATTCATGAACGTAAGTAAGGTATTTTTTTCTTAATGAGTATATCTTTGAGAACATAGCTGTTGTTTACCCTATTGAGCATGAATTTAAATTTCCTTCTCTAAACCTCAATTCCTACTTAATTGAACTAACTTTGAAATTAAATTTCGAGCTGAAAAGTAAAACAAGAATAAGTTTTAACCTCCTAACTTGAGCTAATAATGAAGATGACTTCCTAAATATCGAAAATATGGTGACAGGAGTTATTTGCAAAAAAAAGAGAGTTACCTAGATACCATAAAATATGGTAAGGAAAATTATTGCTGGAGTTGGTTTAAAAAATAAATTCCAAATAAGAAAAACTATTAAACCAAGGGTAAGAATAAGCTTTTATTAAAAAGAAAAAGAATGAAACCAGGGGTGACATTATTTCCTATTGCAAAATGAGACTTAAATCAATGTGGAGATAGTTCACTTTTTGAAATTTTATTTCTTGTGCTAAACTTAATCTTTGTCCCACTAAGTCTTTGTGATTCATAAATTGGTTGATTGAGTTGGTAGAGGAAATTTGGTTGCAATACTTTGATGAGAAGTATATGAGGTAATTTGACTGATATTTTTTCTGCATCACCAGCATTACTTGAATTGTTGAATATGTGTATTGAATAACCAGATAAAATGGGAGGATATTTGATAACTAAGAGTTTATATTGTGGGAGTTTTTGAACTCTTAGTGACTGAAAGAAGAAACGATAACAGAGTGTACATTATTAATCTAATAAAAAGGGTTTTTTGATTGAGATTTTAACAAGTTCTCTATTTCAAAGTCTTTTATTCAACATCCTCACTAGTTTTGATGATCATTTACATTTGCATTTTCCCAAAGTTTTTGAAAGGCCAATTCTTGAAATTCTGTGATTTGATTATTTCATATTTGCTTGAGGACAAACAAAGGTTCAAGTGTGGGGGTATTTATTGATCACATTTATATTATGAATTTTAATTATTAATTGAGAAAAAATTGAGTATTTAAGATACTTTAAATCATATTTTGATTGATTTAGCTTTACAAAGTACAAAACATTCATGATTGATTGATTTGTGTAAAGAAGAAAGAATACATGCAATTTTAGTATACAACATGGACAAATTGATAAATGTCGATGAAAGCGGGAATAGATTGTAAATTCAAGACTTAAATCTGAGCAGAACTGCATTTCAAGCAAGGCACTAATCAAACACAATACTGTTCATGCACGTTACTGTTTATATGCAACTATTTATATGCACATTATTTGCTCACTGTTCATATGCACTATTCATATTACTGTTTATGTCCACTATTCGCCTCTATATAAACACTTATGGGGATGTCCTAAGGCATCTGAAAATGTCCTTGGAGCTTGAGTTAAGGTCTGAAGAACAAGAGAAGGCATATAGAGCACAAGGCAAGAGGTGAAGCAATGAGTTGTGTAGAGCGGGGCTTCCAACTACTAAACTTTTCTATCTCTTTTCCTTATTAATTTTAATTGCATTTTAATTTTTATTGCATTTTAATCTTATTGTTGACTTAAACATGCTCATCTAAGCCCTAAATCTAGGGTTTATGATGTAGCAAGCGTACAATGTAGCATGGTGTATGATTTTAATTTATTTATAATGGATACTGTTGTTAATTTAATATCTTATGATTTTAATATTTTCTTTGGACATAGACTCATACTTTGGCATGATTTCATATATTAGGTAATGAAATCAAGAGGTGAAAATCTAATATACGATACTCAAGATATTAAACCTGAAAATATAAGACTATGAGATTAGGCATGATGACCTTGAGAAATTCCATGAACAAGCCATCAAACTTAATGAATTCTAATTAACTTAATCCCATGAGAATAGGTGATTAAGAAAATTAGGGTATACCTTATAAGTTTTGAGAGAAGGAGCAATGATAAATTACGGTTTGCTTTTCTTTAACAAACAATATCTAGATAAAATAATTACACCACAATCTGTTGCAAAAGTTGCGTGTGAAATCCTAGACCCTAGGTACTTGCATCCTTATTTTCTACTACTCATTCTAGTTTTCAATTTTATGTTCTCTGCCCACTTTTCTAATTTTTTTTATTCCATTTTATTTACTATATTCTCTTCGCATTCGACATGAAATCATTTAAAAGCAAATTTTATAATCCCAAATTCCCTATGGATTGATAATTTATATACTACAATCTATTGTCCGTGCACTTGCGGTGAGATTGCGAACAACATATACCATAACTTATGTTATGTCTGACTCACAATGGGTCCTACGTGATCATAAAAGTATAATATACTCCAGGTATTGTATTTAAAATTATTTATTTTATTAGCGTACTAATTTTTATCTAAAGTAAATATGTGTTTGAGCTCCATATGAAAATAGTATGAAATTAACATAATAAAATATTCGACATAAATAAAACTTTTAAAGTTATTTTTCAATATGTAAATTATTTAAGATATAATTTATACTTAAATAAATAATTTTATAAAGTATTAATACATTTGAATGAATGTAAAGGCGATTTTGGGCAAAATATATCATAACATATGGTACATGTACAAGATTATATCTCTCATATCTAGGTAAAATACTCTCATGCATTTCTAAGTACTCTTAAAGAATATTTTTCCACTCCATTTTTTTCAATCTCAAAATAAAATTCTTTGGCATTTTGAAGAAATTGGGAGCTACTTGCAAACCATCTATGCCTCCCTTTGCACGAATTGAAATAAACTTATTAGTTAATTTATGAATGAATTTAAATTAATTTAATAATTTTGTTACTAATATTTTTAATTTATTTAGTAGTTAATTTATTAATGAATTTAAATTAATTTAATAATTTTGTTACTAATGTTTTGAATTTATTTAGTAGTTAATTAATTAATTTACTATTTATTTAGGGCATGTTTGTTAAATTTAAAACTTTTTACTTTGCACATCTACTATATTTTTAATCATTTTTACACATTTTCCTATACAAATACCCTACCTTTTAATTATTTCAACGCAACTACTCAAACAATTAATTTATCTATTTCAACTTTATTTTTCTCTACTCCCCATTATTACCTCTATCATATCATATTATTTTTTCTAAATTTAAAAACTTATACACCAAAAATTTTTCATCCAAAAGTTTTATCACTCAAACACACCCATATTATGTCATCAATTTATTATTTTGTTTATTATTTTATTAATTTCTTTATTAATGTATTTATTATTTTCTAATTGTAATTTTCGTTGATGAATTTACATTTTATTTAAAAGTGATAAGTTTAGAATTTCATATGAATATATAATAATAACAAATCATATCAATAAATATAATAATATATAGTGAAACCACAGATTTTTTAAAAAATAGCAATATAAAGAAAATTTTAGAAAAAATTTAAAATAAAAAATAAGCTAAATGAATAAAATTAATGTATTAAAAGTAAATGATAAAAATAAAAGATAAAATATAAATAAACATAATAAATTTTATTTATAATATAATTATAATATGCCAAACATATGTTCAAATACAAACATAAAAAACATAAATATGCAAAATATAAAAAAAATTTGTTTCAATATTATGTATATAATATATTTTATAATAAACAAAAATTAGAAATCTGACTTAGGTGCCCTTGAACCCTGAACCTATAATATTTACAAATCAGGTTCGTCTGACAACGTTTAGCCTCAATCCGCCCAAGTTACACCCCTAGACAGAGGACCTTTGTCTACTATAAAGATTGACCAGAGTTATTGTCTCCTAAGATGAATGAGCTTGAGTGTAATATTAGATGTCACTAAATAGTTACAATATTCCAATATATCTATGTGTCACATTAAAAAAAATTATATTTTAAAATTTGTTTTCACATTTTTATAATTTTACTTGAAAATCAAGGCATTTTTGTATTTCCCACAATTTTTTTCCCTACGGCTATTTTACAAAGCATCCATCTGCTATTTCAAGCATGCAGATGCAATTTTTGAAAAACTCATGATACACTTGCAAGTTTCGCCCAAACAATGTGTCGATTCAAAATCCCCATTTTCGAGACCATTTGCATTTACGTGCAAATTAATTGTAGAATATTCATGACCAACTACCCAACTGGCTACTACATAAAACAAATAATAAACTTAATGTGCAAATAAGGTAACTCAAGCATGGACCTCTTTTGGAAAATAAAACACTCAAATCATTATAAATCTATAATTATTCACCATAATAGCACTCAAATGGGTCCCAGATTGACGTTGAGAGATTAGCACCGCCACCTCCAAGTCCTGCGAAAGAGCCCAATCCCCCACAATTTCCATCTATTTTCTATTTTCCTTCACTAATCACCTGGTCACCTAAGGTAACACCCTCCAGGACACTTGGGGGACCTCATACCTCTAGGCCATCTAGACTACCATGGAAACCGCCACTACCCTGCACGAGATGGGCGCAATCGCCACCGTCCCACACCATATGGACACTACCACCGCCGCCACCGCCACCACCGCTCATAAAATGAGCACCTGTTGAGATAATTGGATTGTTGGGAAAACCTTATTTTATTAACCTAAGGATCATTCATGTTAAATCACTAAAAAATATAAATTATAAGCGGACGCATACCTGAATCCATAGGAGTAGTTATTCTTGAATAGGTACGACACATCACGATTTGGAGGCGGTGACATTTTAATTTGAACGGTCAGGAAAGTTCTGATAATGAATTTCTGCATTGGGGTTTGGACTTGGACAGTTTGCATCAATTGAATGGACGGTCCTTGATGAATGCTATGGCTGTTTTAATTAAAAAAACGTGATCTGATGGGCGATTAGCTTTATTTGCTGAATTGATGTGATCATATGCTGGGCCTTTGCATGATTTTCTGGTGGACCCACATAAGCTTGGACGGTTGCATCGTCTGATGTGCTGAAATTCTTGTACATTTTGAATGGCCCACCGTTTGGATGTTATCTGCATAAACAAAATATTTAAATCATAAACTCATCAAATTTACTAATTGGTTAACAATATAAAAATTATTTCAAACCCATTTTATTTTATGGCAACAAATAAAAATATAATTTCAAGCAAAAGATCAGTAAAAAAATTTTAAATCACTTGAAATTAATATTTAATGCCTAAATATTACAAATACAAATTTTAAAACAAATTTCACATTAAACTCAAATAATTACCAATCAAATTGGAATAAAAATGCCCACAAAATATATTATGATTTACCAATTATCAAATACCCCCAAAATTGAACTTTTGCTTGACCTAAAGCAAATGGAGGAAAATTCAAGAGTAAAGAGCAAAAATTGGTCTTTCAATTTTATTTCTTAAAGATAAGTTCATCAAAAGGGATTGCCTTAGTCATGCCCATAAATAAGTCAAGTCAAGTTTTAGCTTTTAAAAATTCTTCAACAAGAATGATATTTTAATGTATATAGGAAAAATTACCTTTCGAAATAACTAATTATGTGTATTAGAAATAATGTTTGACAAATTAGAGAAAATTACTCTGACTTCGAAAGAGAATAGAATTGGTTCCTTGGTATACTAGTATTGTCAAGTGTTCTAGGACAAAAAATTCAAGTATTTTCAACAAGTATATGTTTAAAAGAAAATTAAACATCTACCTAGGATTCAGTTATTTTGCCTAACTCGAAGAGCTTGAATCTATCCCTAGTGCTTAAAGGACTTATAATAGTGCAAAAGAAATTCTCAATCAATCTAGTGTTTAGAATTATGCAAGAATTACCAAAGATTTTTAAAAGATTTTTCGAAATTTGACAAAAATTGAGTGCAAAGTTCAGTCAATGTAATCATTAAGGTTGTGAAAAAAATAGTCAAAGAAAGTAATGTACTATATCAAAAATTAAGTAAATGTATTAGATGTTAACTTTCCTGTTTTAATGAGTTGAAGCAAATTTCCATCCCATGGTGCTTCATTTCCAAGTAGGCTCTATGAAGTAACCAATGAAGTTTCAAATTTAAAAGCATCAAAATTCTAAAACTAGAAAAGTAAAAGAAAAAGAAAACTAGAGCTCCCCTAAAAGAGAAAGGAGAAAACACAAGTTTCCTCCTGAAAAATGCTTGGTTTAATGTCTTCAGTCAAGTTGAAATTGCATTAACTAACACTCAATCTTTCAAATATAAGTTCATGCAAATCTTTTTCCATTTTCTGATGTGGCTTGTTCTGCATACTTGTTCCTCCCTTCTTGAATAAAATTGGATTATCACTAGATGTGACATCCATCAACTCCTTATGTAACATTGTCTTGTTTGGTTTCCTATAAAATCATAGATGTTGTTAGTGTCTAGATAGGGATTGAAATAAAATGAGAGAGAATTTTTCCTAAAATTATGATAATCAATATCCATCTCTTTAAGATTTATGCGTTGTTCAACTACTCTCTATGGAAAAATAAATGATGACTTGTATATCTCTAGTGATACGGGCAACTTTTCTGTTTGTGGTTCTTTAGATGGGTTGATCATCATCTCTTTTTCAATGCTTTGATCTTGATCTTCCTTAGGATTTGACTCATTTTGAATTTGTTCTTTGTTGTGTTATGGTACTCACAATTTTTAGATTACAACCCATAAGCAAGTGGCATAGATAGATGAAAATTTTGGGCCACGAAATTAACAAAATTAGAATTTTAGTAATGGCCTAGAATTATAAAGTAAGAAAAGGGAGAATTAATAAATAAATAATGATGAGTTGAAATGCTATAATTGAATGGAAAAAATGGAAAATATATTAATTAATTGTGATTAAATGGTCCTATTTAAATAATTTAATTGATTTAAATTATAAAAATCAATGAATGGCCATGATTTAATGTCTTAAATGTGTACCATGAGTTTAAGTTATAAAATTTAAAATTTTAGAATCCATGGCATATAAATATACATGGACATATATTTATAAAAAATAAATAAATACATGAAGGGTAGCCGCGTGTGTGTATGTGCGGACTACCCAAATGGGGGACCACAAAAGAGAGCCCCATTCAATTCATTCGAGCAAACAGAGGGGGAGAAAAAAATGGAAAGAGAAAAGAAAGGAAGAAGGAATAAGAAGGAGAAAGGAGAAGAGAGAGGAGGAGGTCCGGTTGCATGCTCGCAAGACGAGATACCACCGACACTAGCCACAGCAATTGATCATCCCGTCACCGACAAGAGGTAAGGAAAATGTTTTATTATTGATTTTCTGAAAATTTCCTTCCAAGTGCGTGCAAATTGTGGGGATTTTGTTAAATATGGGTAGATTTATAAGAATAGAGAAAAATTATAGAAAAGGGGATGAAAATTCGAATTTACGGCTATGAGAAGTTAGGGTGTTGATTTTCTTCTTCCAAATCATGGTGGAGATCCTAGGATTTAATAGATTCGTATATATGATGATAATTAGAGTGTAAAACATGCAAACAGAAGTCTAAAATTGATCCTATGCGTGAATCTGAATTCTAGAGTTGAAAAGTTTAAGTTTTCTACCCCAAATTACTATATAGCACATTTAAATGACATTGGGATGCATTTTTTCTAAAATTACATGTATAATCTTGGGTAGGAAATGATGCCTTGAATGTAGGGAGGCCCTAAAAACGTGGCCTATGAATAAGGCTTCTGTACTTTTGTACATGAGATGATTTTAAAATAATTTAAAACCCGTTTGGATGTAGAAATTAGGTGGAAAAAATGAGGGCAGGTGGGTATATATGTTACGGGTATATGTTGTTACTTGTAAACATTAAATTTAGTAATTTAATAATATATGAACATGAATTCAAATCAAAATGTGAAAATTTTGAAGCTAAAATCTAGACATGTATGATAAACGAAATTGGGTAGTTAGAAAAATTGTAGGGAGGTTATGAGATTTGTTCTAATTAAATATATATGAGGTGGATTTTATAGAATCTTAGTGTTAAATGGATGCAAAAAAAGGGTAGCAGTTATATGACAAGTATATGGATGGTTGGCGGTTATTTGAATGATTTTAAAATATTAAATTTGCTGAATTTATATCATGTGAAAATAAATGGGAGTAAAATTCCTAAATTTTGAAGTTTAATAGTCATCATTTAAATAGCTAAAGTTGAAAGTGTATGAATGATGAATTTGGGTTTAAAGATGACTTTTAAATAATTTAATTGTAATTTTAGAAGCATGATGTATGTTTATTGGTGATAAATTGGTTGGTTAACCCAAAGTTGTAATTAAAAAAATGTATATGTATGTATATATAGAAATTTCAAGTAAGCCTAAATGAAGGTTAAATTTAGGCACGAGCATATATGATGAATTTGACTATAACAAATGGGTTATAATTATTATTTTAAAATATGCATTATTTTTAAATATTTTATGTTGTTGTTAAATGTAGTAATTAGCTTCTCATGTGGAGTATGATTGTAAAAGTAAGAGATTTGATGAATTTAAAATAGATGTGAATGAATTTAGTAGGAAATTTCATACTGTGTAAGGATTAATATGTTTTATCTCACCTAAACGTCCTAATAAAGATTGGATGTTGCCAGATTTTAACTAAGGAAACAGAACCAATATGGGTTTTGTAGTACCCGCAATTTTTAGATTTGCAACCAATAAGTATGTGGCTATATAAATGAAAATTTTAGACCATGAAATTAATAAAATTATAATTTTATTAATGGCCTAAAATTATAAAGTAAGAAAAAGAAAAATTAATAAATAAATAATGGTGAGTTACAGTGTTAATGTTGAATGGAATAATAATAAAATGTAGTATTTAATTTTAAATTAATTAATGAATTTCATTTAAATGGCTTAATTTAAGTAATTAATTGATTTAAATTGTTTAAATTAATGAATTAACCATGATTTAATGATTTTAAACATGTACTCTAAGGTCAAATCATATGATATAAAATAACGTGATTTATGACATATAGTTAATATGAATATTTACAAAAAATAACACGATAATATGAAGGGTAGCCGTAAGTGTGTAAGTGCAGACTACTTTGAGTGGGGCCACATAAGGCAGCCCCTTTCTCTCCCATCACACGAATAGAGAGAAGGAGAACGAGTAAGGGAGAGAAGGAAAAAAAAAAAGAGAAAGAGAAGGAGAAAGAGAAGAAGAGGAGGGAGAGAGAAGGAGCTGGCTACATGACCTTGATGTCGTCCACACGTCATTGCCAATGCTACTACCGTCACCGCCGTCCAACCCATCACCGACCGAAGGTAAGGAAGATGAGTTTTCGTTAATTTTTGAAAATTTCTTTCCAAGCATGGAAAATCATGGGGCTTTAGTTCAATATGGGTAAATTCATAAAAATGAAGGGGGAAATTATAAGAAATGGGATAGAAATTCGGATCCATAGCTACAGTGACTTCGGGTTTTGAAATTTCATCCTAAAATGGGTAGGAATCATGTGGGTTTTTGTAAATTCATGTAGATCTCCATTTTAGGAGCCAAATAATGTGTATGAAATGTGAAAATTGAATCCTATGCATGAATTTAAAATTTTAAAAGTTGAAAAGCTTTAATATTTTTACCCCATATTGCTTTATAATGTATTTAAATGATGTTGGGATGTATTATTTGTAAAATTACATGTATAATCATAGGTAGGAAAGGAAATTCAAAATTTCCATCATACATTGAATGAGGGAAGCCCTAAAATTGTGGCTTAGGCAAATGACTTTTATACTATTTATATAGGAGATGATTTATAAATAATTTTGAACTCATTTGAATGTGGAAATTGATTGAAAAAAATAAGGGCAGGTGTGTATATATGTTACGGGCATGTGTTGTTGCTTGTAAACATTAAATTTAGTAATTTAATTTTATATGAACTTGTATTTAGATCAAAATGTGTAAATTTTGAAGCCAAAATCTAGATATATATGATAAATGAAATTGGGTAGTTAAGAAATTTGTATGAGGTATGGGATTTCTTTTAACTAAATGTGTACGAGGTGAATTTTATATCACTTTGGTGTCAAATAAATATGAAAAAATGAATGAATGACTAGCAGTTATATGACATGTATATAGATGGTTAGCGATTACTTGAATGATTTTAAAATATTAAATATACTGAATTTATATCATGTGAAAATGAAAGGGAATAAAATCCTTAAATTTTAAAGCTTAAAACCCTCTCATCTAATCGAACAAAGTTGGGCAGCGTATGGGTGATGAATTTGGATTTAAAGATGGCTCCAAAATGATTAATTTTAATTTTAGAAGCATGATATATAATTTATTTGCGATAAATGGGTGGTTAAGCAATTAATTATAATTATTAAAAATATATATGTATATAAGAATTTCAGGTAAGGATAAATAAAGATTAAATTTAAACAGGAGCATATATGATGAATTTGGCTATAGTAAATGGGTTATAATTATTATTTTTTAAAAAATATAATACAAATGAATAATGATTGAATGATAAATTATAAGTTAGATAAATGAAAGTAAAGGGAAGTTGGGGAAAACCAAACTATTAAATTGAGATTACGAGCTTGGATATTAATTTTTAGGCATTTAATTATTATATTTATATAATTATGATTAGTTTAATAATGAGATAATGAGGTATTATATGTTAAGCTATGAGTGTTAAAGATTTAAATGAAATAACCTAGTTAACGGGTTGTTTG
Source organism: Annona squamosa (assembly GCA_035584095.1). Lineage (NCBI taxonomy): Eukaryota > Viridiplantae > Streptophyta > Magnoliopsida > Magnoliales > Annonaceae > Annona > Annona squamosa. The sequence goes on along the minus strand of JAXCLR010000063.1, from coordinate 27,992,481 downwards.
GCCATGAAAATAAATTTATTAGATTAACTCATATACTTTTTGTAGAAAGGAAATAAAATTGAAGAAAATTAAAATATAGTATGCATTTTAAGAAAGTGAGAGAGTTAAATAAGAGTAAAATAGAATGAATTATAAAATTGAGGAGCATTTTGGGTAATTTAAAATATCGAGTTACTTTTCAATGGGTATTTAAGATTTAACAGTTATGTTTTGAAGGAAAGTGGAAAAAAAAGGCTATAAAGGCTATCTTAAATTCAAATGGCCTTACAATATGAAAATATCATTTATATATGGAATGAGAAGTCTATTATTCCACGTATCTTAATTTATATATTAAATGCAAAGTTTATGTATATATAAGTTATCTAAGTATATTTTTGAATATGAAAGATCAAGAGACTTTAATTTCCTATAATACATAACATTTAAGATATAATATAATTTAAAATTTATAAATTCTAAGTATGAAAGATCTATAAGATTAAGATTAACTTAATTTTATGATGTCACTATGTTGAATTTCATGTATTGATGTTTTAAATGAGGATAAGATATTTGCCCAAGTGGGGGATGATTCTTTGATGTGTGTAAGTCATATTAAAATGACTAAACCAAGATTTTAAATAAAATTGAAGGAAATAAGATATATTTTTGGGTAAAATAAGGTTATTAGTTAATATGTCAAATGATCTTAGTTCTTATTAGATAGTTAAATTGAATTAAATGATTGAGATATTAAAGAAAGAAATGTAAGTAATAGGGAACCGAATAAATGTGTCAATGTGGGTAACCTTATTATGTATAAATGAGATCTAAGTTGTAGTAGATGAATTTACTGTTTTAAAATATAAATTTTATAAAGACAAAATAAAAATGGAATATACTAACTTTTAAGTTATATAAATAGTGGTAGAATCTATATTAAGCTTATGCGTTCATTATGTGTTATGTATAAAGTTAAAACTTGAATTACAAGTATTAGTTAAGTATTAAATGCAAACCTAATGCAATTTATAAGCTTATTCAAACGTAGGTTAACTGTGAGATGATATAAGGGTTTAAATAGCTTGAAAAGTAAGAAATTTTAGATTTAGTTCAAGTTTGGGTGTAAAGGGTATTTCAAGGGTAGTTAACTTGTAAGGCTATGGTTCATCCAATTTTAAAGTGTGCTTAAGTTAAAAATGAGTTAAGAACTTTGGATAAGGAGATTTCAAGTTCATGAATACTTGAACTCCATGTCTAAAGGTCTCGAAAAAAGTATGCAGTTAGATGTACAATTAATCATAGAATAAGTATGTGTGATGGGTGAAATAAATGCATAGATGTATTTTTTATTGGCTATAATAAGAAAGGGTAAAGGAAAGATGAAGAAAAGTATAAAGAAAAAATAGAGAAATGCTAAAGAAAAGAGGTAAGAAAGCTCTTCAAGATTCTTTTTGTTTACAAAAATTTTATGATAAAAAATCTGTTCTTTCATTTTTATTTCAAGTGAGTTTGTTTTGTTTAAATATATTTTTTAAATCGTCATGCATCAAAAAGGTACTTAGGGAGGGCCATTACCTGTGCATAGGTTTTACAAAAAGTGTGTGTACTTGAAATATTTTTACAACTCAATTTTCATGTACAAATCCTGTTATCATGTTGAGTTTGCAAAACTCAATTCATGTCATAAATGCATAAAATGCACGTGTGAATGAAACTCATGCATGAGTCTTTGTCGAGATTGTCATTGGACAGGTAGTCCGTCTTTGATATTGCCTAGTCGCTGAGTCCGACTTATGGACAGGTGATCACTTGATAAGTGTTATCTGCCAAACAAGAAATAAGTCATAGAATGATGCATGTGTGTGCATTCTTCTCATTATCACACATGCATAATGAGATTTTAATAGTTCTATGATTTCAGTTAATGCCACGATTTTGAAAATTATTTATTTCTAAATGCTTGCTTACTGAGTAGTTTATACTCATTATTTTAAACTAATCAATAAGTGAAAATGATGCAGATTTGATAGAAGAGCCTTCACTATTGGTTGAGCAATGAACGTATGATTTTTAATATTTTTGATGAATTTGGATTCATGAGATTATAATTATTATAATTCTAAGTATGCATTATATTTAAATGTTTTATATCGTTGTTAAATGTAGTAGTTAGTTTCTTATGTAACATATGTCTGTACAAGGAATGCGTTAGTTTGAATTGAAGTAAATGTGAGTAAATTAGTAAAAAATGTTGAAATTGTATTGATTATCAGGTTTTGTATTGCCCAAACATCCTCAATATAGAAGGTATGCTGCAGGATTTTAGTTAAGGAAATGGAACCAATGTAGGTTCTAAAGAGAAGAAAAGAAAAAAATTCATGCTAATTTCTCGAGAAATTAGAAATAGCTTTTACTCGTATAAGCAATGAAACTTTGGTTTCATTCACAATTTTCACTATCTAAAAAGATCCGTGGAGTAAGGTACCACGCGGTGTCACGCGCCTGTGGGTCAGGTCGCTACAAGTTCCAAAAGAAAAAATTCAAGCTGATTTTTGGACAAATTAGAAAAAGCTTTGCTCATATAAGCATGAAACTTTAGATTTCATTCACGAGTTTCACCACCTAAAAAAATTCATGAAGTAAGGTATCACGCGATGGCACACTTGTGGGTCGTGGCGCTACGCATGTACCGCATTTTCTTTTTTATTTTCATCATTCAAAATATCTTCATAATATGTCTGACTTTACATCTGCTCTTGTTGATCTACATGCATCGCATCCTCTACTTGATCTTTACTACTTGACATGATTTCATAATAATCTTTAGAAAAATTTATAGAGTTCATGCATGGTTGACTAGGAGGTTCTTCAGAATTCTTATTTAGATTCTTCAGGTTGGTGGTGCAACTGTTGGTGGAATAAAGGGAGAAATTTTTTCTAACGTATTTTCATAGTAAAATTTATAAGATTGAGGTGGAAAGCGGTTTTGTTCATATTAAAAAAAATGACCAAACCAAGAAAAATTTGACTGTATAGGTCTATCAAGATTGTGAGTGCTCGAGAAAGGGTTTTGAATAAGATGAGAGTTGTCATAGTTGTAAAAATGTTTATTGCTATATCCCTAGTCTTGTTGGTATGATGCATTTACATTGAAGTCCTTTCTCCATATGAATTATACCGATCCACTATTTCATAATTCTCATAAAATTCACAAGCAACCACCCTATCATCATGAAAAGATCTAGAATTCATTCTATCATTATACCACTGATTATAGTATGTCATCAAATAGCTTTTATAAAAAGAAAAAGGAAAACAAAAGAAACAAATACACAAAGAGGGATAGAAAAAAAGAGGAAAGAAAGAGAAAAAAATTGCTTGAAAAAATATACAAAGAGAGAATAGAAAAGGAAAAGAAAAATGTTTAAATATAAGGTCCTAAATAATGCCAAAATTTTCAGCAATGGCACCAAAATACTTATTCGCAATTTCAACGTAAGTGCACAAGTCGTAGATTATAATATATAAAATATCGATCCCTAGAAAATTTGAGATTTAAAGCTTTCTTTTAAATGCTTTTTTATTGAATATCTAGACAGGAAAATGAATAAAAAAATAGAAAAGTGGAAAGAGAAAATAGAATGTAGAATTTAGACAAATATTAGAAAGCAAGAATCCGAGTAACTAGGATCTAAGATTTTACATGCTTTTTTTGCAAAAGAGAACAAATCTTAATTTATTCCTACACCTTCTCTCAAAACCTACAGGGTATAACTTTAATATATTCTTAACCACTTATTCTCATGAGATTAAGTGAATTAGAATTCATTAAGTTTTGTAGCTATTCGTGAATTCTTCAAAGTCATCATACCTATTCTCAATGTCTTAGATTCATAAATTTAGTATTTCAATTATTGTATATTAGATTTTCATCTTATAGTTCCATCACCTAATATATATGAAATCATTGCCAAAGTAGGAGCTCAAATAATAGGCAAGTACTAAACTATAAGATATTTAATTAACAATAATATACATCGTAAATAAATCAATATCACACAACATGTTACACCCTAAACCCTAAATTCAAGGCTTAGCCAAACATGTTTAAGTCCGAAATATAATAAAAATCCAAATCCGTCTTAAGAAAAATAACTAAGATAAAAAGAAAAGAAGAAAGAAAAACTTATTACTTGGAAGCCCCGATGGTATATTGGTCACTCCTCACAAGTTTTCGCTTTGCATTTGAGTGGCATAATTATTTCTCAAATGATATTTGGACATCTAATCAGTCATCTACAAGAATGCAGTCCATCATTTGGGTGGAAAGGCATGGTCCTAGGCATGTTCATCCCAGCTTTTGAATATGAAATGTTATGCCACAAAAATGAAAAATTCTGTTTCTACCAGCCAACAAGCTGATGACACCAAAGACCAAAAAAATTATTCATGAACTAATTCTATTCAGAATCAAGACTCCTTGAAAGAATTATAATATCTTTATTTTTGCCTTCAGTAGAATTAAAAAAGCATAAGCAACAACCATAAACAGCAACTCTATAATGCCTTTAATAGAATTCCATAATAAATTTCTTATAATTTGTTAGTATAACAAGTATACAAAAATCTGTTACACCCCTCAATTCCTTTTGAACTTCACTTGTTACCTTCTCCAATCTCTTCCATTGAAACAACTAAAATAAGAAGACGATTTTACTGCTTTGGAGATCCTTATTTTGCATCTTGCAATGTTAGGTTCCTCCACCTTAAATTCCAACTTACTGAAAGTAATGCTGCAATACTCCTACCAAACTAAAATCACAGTTGAATAGTAGAGGAGTTGCTTATCACATCTGAATACTCGCTTCGTAGCAGTTCATAAGCCAATCCATGGTTGTTGGTTTTTTTATCACCAGATTTAGTTGGTTCCACCGCATAACATTAAGGAGTTGCTACTAGTGTTCTTTGCTTTAGTGGATTTTGGAATCATCAACGTTGCTAAAGTTGCTACCATGAATCTGTCATCACTAGAGACTGAGACGAGATTGATGGGCATGCATATCAAAGTTATTGATGGCTGTTGACTTTTTCTACTACCTTTAACTAAGGTGTAACATATCAGTCTAGAAAAGCGATCCTGGGCAGTGTGTTTAATGCAATTTTTCAAGATCAATTACACATTTATGGTAAAATTAATTATTATAATTTCATAAAAATTTCAAAGTTCCACTTTCACTAATCATGTTCCCATTCTTATATTAAGGCACAAGGTAAAAAAAAATTTATAAGTTTATCATTCTCAATAGATGCCTTTGAAATAAATAAAATAGAATTCAATATTCTTAAAAATCTTCACATAAATCCAACACGCTAGTGTCATACTTGATTTGGTACACCAGTAAAAATAATAGGTTAGTCCCAATATGACTAGCAAGTAGAAAATTATTTATAAATGGATAACGACACAAATAAAAATTAATTAAATGATAAAATAATTATTTAATTTAATATCTTAAAAATTATGCTTCGAATGCAAAATAAAACCCTTCCATTGAGTCTAGAAATATAAAAAATATAAAAATAAACTATTTGATCCTTTAAATCGGAGTTCGAATGAATAAATCATAACAACATGGAATGAATGCCCTACATTAAGCCACATCATCATAGTCTTTACAGCAGATAGGTCCATCAAAGCTGCTCTTACTTAGCCCTTATTGCTATAATGGCTTACACGTTAATTTTCAAAGACACAAGGATATCAAAAGCACCAAAAAATTATTAAATGCATTAAGTAACAAAAGCAACGAAAAACTTTTCGTTGCAAATACAAGATCAATCTCCTGGCCGACTTTTCTTTCCCTAACGAATCCGTTCTCCGACAAAATTTCTTGCCGTACGAAATTTGTTCCTGTACGTCCGAGATTTTGGGATTTGGGCTATGTAATTTGATTTTAGGCATATTATATTATATATAAGATTAGTATATATCTTATAATTAACCCACATCATTAATGTATAATTTCAATATCCATATATTTGTTACATATCAATGCATTTATAAAAATAAAATGCAAAATAAAATTCAAAAATCTCAATACATATAATTTTAAACATAAAATTCAACATATTTTTATCTGCAAAATTTTATATCCTAAAAACTTAAATTATAAAATTTAATTATGTCAAATATAACCTAAAAATTATATAATGTAATGTTTTATACATAACAATTATATAAAAATAATTCCAACACACAAATTACATAATTATTAAACTAAAATTAATTTCCAAATAAATTCTCACTTACCTTATAAAAGCTCTCTCCTCACGCAATTCTGCTTCCCCAAAAATTCTCTCTCTACGTATGCTCTATACCGAAATCCATCAACTCCCAAATCTAATTTATAAAAGGTTCCATAGCTTCTAATGAATAGGGAATAAAATAAAATTTGGTTTAAACTTAAATTCTATCTTAACCAATCTTATCTAGAAGAGTTATTATCTCATCTTATCTTATCCCGTAGGGCTCACATGATTGGGAAGGCAAAAGTACAAAAACTAATTATTTTTCTATGGGACCATCTACTCAAACCCTAGACCTTTAAGACCGTTTGGACCACCTGTATGCCAACCAAGCTACACGAGTTGCTAAAATAACATTCAAAAATGAAAATATAAATATAATCCGAGGCACATTTAAATAATAATTGGACAAGACCCATTATTACTTATCTGACCCAGTTGGTCAAAAAGTCTTCCCTTGGTATATAAGATGCCCTACGTGGATTTTGATCAGTCAACTTAAATTATTATTATTATTATTATTATTATTTCAACATTTTACATCAGGAAAAAAGAGAACATGTTAATTTAGGAGAAGATCATTGAGGCAGAAGGAAAAGCTTTAAAGTAATATGATTGCATCAACCAAGCTACGTGTATGTCTCAATTGAGATGGAAGGAAGCAGCGGCCGGCGAGGCAATAGTAACAGCAATAGATATGGAGATTGTATGGTTTGGGGTGGGAGCAGAATTAAAATTGGGCAAGTCCTAGCTTGTGATGCTTGAAAGCCATTCAAAAGGGGTTGGAAGTGGAGAAGATAGCATCATTAAGAGACTAATGAGGTAATGGCTTTGAGAAGGCTGGTGTGTGAGTTGTGGACAAGGATGAGCTCAAGGTGCACCTAATACTAGGCACCCTTGGTGTTGATAAAACCTTAGAATGGATGATCATGAAGCTCTTGTCACACTTGTTGAGGGCCTTGGTTGTCACATCATCCATGGCGAAGAGGGAATCGGGGGGGTGGGGGTGTAGGCATTGGCCGCAACCAAGGGTGGGTGGGTCGGTCGGTCGGTAGGAATCGGGTTGGGAAAGCGTGTTCGTCACTGAGTTCCTCTTGTAATTTTTTTGGGGACCGGTTTCAGTAAAAACGTTTTTCACGAACAGCCCAACGTGAAAATGCCCAACCTATCGTTCATCTTAAACGTGCGGTTGAGATACATAAGGGTAAAATAGAAATGTTGTATTGCGTAAACGCGTGTGGGAGGATGGTTGGCTTTTGGTTTGTTTGCGGAGGAAGCTTCCTAACTAAAGTCGATGAGAGAAAACGAAAAAAAATTGATAACAGAAAGAGAAGATGAGGAGGAGCGCGAGAGAGAGAGAGAGGAAAGGGAAGAGAAAGTGACGTCGATGGTCACCAACCCAGCCATGCACCACTGCGACTGTCGCCAGGGAAGAGAAAAAGTCGAAAAAAGCTATGGGATCTAGCTGTCAACAAAAGTGAGGTAAAAAATCTTTTGATTTTTAAACCTTTTTTTAATCCCACTTAAGTCCATGCATCCAACTGACGATTGAGGACAGATCTAAATGTGATTGTAACTATTGCTTACAACAAATCAATGTAATTTTAACATGTATGTGAAAATGTTGTTACTTTTTATGAAGGCCGTGAATGTAGTGTCTGGCTGTATACTTAAGGAAAAATTTTGAATTAATGTTATTACTTAGGAGTTGATAATTAGTTCTGTGGCCAGTAGTTATATTGAGTTTTTTTAACAAAATTCCAATTTACGTAATTTTTTCTTATGTTTGAAATATAATAATTGAATTTGATATCAACTAAATTAACTGTTTAGATGAATTCATACATGTCTACTTTGACAGTTCAGTAGACAGTTCGACTTGATAAGTTGTTTGATCATCTAAGGGGTGACACAAATTTTTTTTTTTTTTTTAAATTGAGAATTATGCATATGTGGTTATTTTAAAGTGTGAACATAGATTGTGAGCGCTTTTTTGTATTAGGACAAGGATATTACATGCTTACGGTTATGCTTTTCTACACCACCTATTTCCATTTTTATAATTTATCAATTCATTATTTGAATATTTACTTCATCAAATAAAGTTCATTCACTTAAAATAAAATTTTTATTTTTATTGTAATTAAAAATAAAAAAGTTATCTCGTCAAAAAATAAAAATTTATTTTTATTGAATATGAAAAATATGCAAATTTATCAGTATAATTTTGATATGCATTTCTGCTAGGCACTGTAGAGGTGCAGTGGAGGTACAGCGGAATGACTAATTGGATGGTTTTTATGAAGAAACAAATGGATGTTCACCTAAAAAATTTGCAAAATTATAAAGTGTCCAGTTTATAATAAAATGATTCAAATCAATGAATTTATATGGCTAATTGCATGAGAGCCGCCTTGCGATCAACAGTTAGATCAGAACTGTTTGAATTAGACTCCTTTCAATTCATAGGAAAAAGTCATTATTTGTTCTAAAAATTAAAATGTCTTATTAAATATATCTAAAAATTTTACATGATCTTCTTTAGATGGGGTCCGCAAAAGTGCAAAAAAAATTTTACTTAAAATTATGAGGCCTTGAATTTATTATGTAAAAACCCAAAGAATAATAACATACTATTGCATTTTAATTTTACATAATAAAATACAAATAATAAAAAATAAAATATATTTAATTTTTTATTTTTCAATATTCACATTTACTCATATATTTAATATATAAAATAAAAATTTCTGCGTATAATTTATTTGGTGCTTGATGATTTCAATACTACCCCTGTTACAACGTAAATTTACTTTTGCGACATAATTCACATTACTAGTAAAATAATGTTCTGACGCTAATACTATTCTATTCTTCTTCTTGATTATAATTATTTTGAGTAAATCTTACTAAGTATCAAATAACAATTTGTGCATGTAATTTATTTGATTCTTAACAATTTCATACCTAACTCTGTTAGAAAATAAATTTATTTTTGACTTGGTCCAAAATATTAGCATTATAATTTTCTCATATAAATACTATATTTATCTTGGTTCGAATTGCTTACATGTCACACGTTGCAAAGTAGAAAAATGTGATCGACGTTAGTTTATTCAATACAGAAGATGATTTATATTGCTTGCTCCTCTTAGGAAAAAAGTTAATTTTGGTCAAATGATTCAAGTTACACATCTAAAATATTTTTATTTGAACATTACATTATTTTCAACTTGGATTTATTTACTTTTATGTGAAGATATGAGGAGATGAATACAATTTATACATATAATTCATTGAGTACATAAAATTTTGGAATCAACAAAGAAAATTATAAGTGTGACACTTGTTAATTAAGTCTTGTTTTATTATAATGATAATAAAATTTTGAGTTAAAATTGTATTGTTTCTATGGTACAACTTGAGAAAAGGCATTTTGTCCTCCATTCATGTTTTAAAATTGGTTCAAATACCTCATTCTTCTTAATTGATGCACTCTTTATATTTATTTAATAATTAAATTTTATATAAGTAATTTATGTGGTGCTTAATAATCTTTAAATCAAGGATAATTTGTATATATATCCACATAATTTGACGCTAAGTGAAGATATACCCATGTAGTTTCACGAATTGCATATTACCCATATAGTTTCACCAAAATTGCTAATTACCCCCACACCGTTAATTGTCGTTAATATCTACCGTTATATTTTCAAAAATAATGAAAATACCCTCATCTATAGTTTCATGATTTGCATATCACCCCCACATAGTTTCACCAAAATTGCATATTTCCCCTATGAAGATGAGAGCATTTTCATCAATTTTGAAAATATAATGACAGTTAATAGTGTGGGAGTGATACACAATTTTGGTGAAACTATATGGGGAGAATATGCAATTCTTGACACTACGTGAGTATATCTGCAATATCGGTAAAACTATATGGGTATATATGCAAATTACTCTTTAATCAATAAAGAAAATTATTAGTGGGACATGTAATTAAAATTACATATTAATTAACTCTTGTTTGGATATTATGATATTTTTAGGAGTAAAAATAATTGTTGGGTCTCCAATAAGACTAAGAAAAAAGTGCAAAATGCACCTCGTTATCGATGTTCAATGACTAAAATTTTTGCCACCAATCATGTTTAAAAAAGGTGCAAAACACATGATTCTTCTTGCAATTTAGTACTTGTTAATTGTGTATATTAATATAATTTACATAAAATAATTTATTTAATGCAGAATATAATGTTTAGGAGTACAAACTGTCTCACAGTCTATATATGGGCTGAGAAAAATATTCTCAAAATGCATCTCGTTATTGGTGTTCAGTACTTAAAATTTTGGCCACTGATTATGTTTTAAAAAAGGTGCACATCAACGCATTTTGCTAAAATGATGGGTTACTTGTATGCATTTATTCTAAATAATTATAGCTTACAATGTTTATTTTGTACCTATTAAATAAATTAAAATTATACGTTAAGAAATTAACCAGATAATGAGATCAAAAAAGTAATTTAATAGATTTTTAATATGCTTTGAAAAAGTGTTATTTAATATTTTAATAAATTTAGTATTATTTGATAGATAACATGTTCAACACAAATTATGTGAATAATCTGTAAAATCCATCAGATCGGTCCATAGGAATTTAAATAATATGTAAAAACCATCAAATCAATTCATTTGAATTTGAGTAATTTGTAAAAATCATAAATATGAAGATATGAGTTCTTGATTTTCTAGCATTTTTGTAAAATTTGTATTGCCCATATAATTTGTCAAAATACAATTTTATTAATTTGATTGAAGGTGTCAAAATTGTAAAACTTGTTGATATAATTAAACGACTACACCATAGAACAATATATCCTATCAAATTCAAAAAAATAACCAAAAATTGTCAATTATATATGGACACTTTCTATTGTATTTCAATAACCTATAAAATACATTTTACAGGACAAAATGAAGATAGATAATCAATACAACTCATCTTTTGTGTAAAATTCATAAAATTTGTATAATCTATAAAATTTGTAAAATACATAAACTATAAAAATGTAAAACAAACTAAATTACTTCGACTGTTGGGTTAATTTATTTGATAAATCTAATTTACTATTTCAGATCTTGAGCATAAATCGTGTATTATCATTTATGATAATTATATTACACATTAGACATCTTAAATCATCCATGATTAATATCATTTTCTTAAAAGCAAATGGTTGCTTATAAGAAAAATACTCACCACGATTTATTATATATAATCTCACCCAGTGTTTTTAAAACCGGATCGGTCACTGAACCGGTTTTGTGATTGGTTCCCGGTTTTTCCGGTTCAACCGGATCGAACCGGTGGTCGAACCGCGGTCAGACCGGTAACAGCACCGAACTGGGACGTAACCGATTCACGGTCCGACCGGTTTGGTCCGGTTTTCAAAACACTGATCTCACCCACCTATAATCACACTTCACCTTCAATCATACTCACATAAAGAAATGACCATATTGCCCCTATTTGCATTTTAAACAAAAATAAAAACGTTTTTATTTTATCCACGCTCTTTTTTTTTTCCTGAGAGGGGTCTCCCAAATCTTCGATCTCTCTCGGTTTCATGTTGTCCCCAAATTTTTTTTGTTAAGCAGTAAAGGGGGCAAAAGTATAAAAATTTGGGGGAGTTTAGTTATAAAATTTACAAAGTTCGAATGGACACAGTGATTGCAATCTGGACAACTACACAATAGAGCCACAAGGGCGCTAAATTTCAAGGTGTAAATTGAAATAATAATTGTATAAAGGTGCAAATTGAAATAATAATTTTATAAATTATTAACACATTTAAATAAATGTAAGGCTCATTTTGAACCCAATATACTGTAACTTGCAATACATATAAATATACTAGATCAGATCTCATATATACATGGAATATAATTCTGTGCAGTTAACTACGTCATAACTTATGGTACAATGACTCAAAATATGCCCCATATGATCATAAAAAAATATTCTGCTCCACTCTTTATAATTAGAATTAGTTATTTTATTTGCATAGAAATTTTATTTTAAATAGATATATGTAGAAGCCCCATATTAAAATAGTACAAAATCAGTGTAATAAAATACTTTTGATGTAAATAACATTTTTAAATTTATTTTTTCAACATATTAACTATCAAAGCTATAATTTATGCATCGATAAATAATTACAATATATTCAATTGAATGGCTTATCTTAAGCCAAATGTAACATCATTTATTGTACATTTAAATATACCATCACTTATGGTGCATTTTTTTTAATCAATCACTTATAGTATATTTAAATGTACATGATCATATATATATATATATATATAAGAAGCTCCTAGATTAGTCCAATTGATAAAAGTTTGCTTTGTGTCTAGGTAGTTGGGTTTCTATCCTCATTGGGAGTATTGTCTCTCATATGAGGAGTGTTGTCCTCTTCTACTAATATATATTATCAGTAATTATTAGTAAAGAAAATATGTGAGATAAAAATTATAAGGTGAGTTGGATAAATTGAGATTGAATTGTAACAAAATATGAGTAATATTATAAAAATAAATCATAAAAAAGATACTCCTGATCTATGTGACCCGCTTCTTCTATGATGCAAATGTGTGTGTGTGTGTATATATATTTGGAAATACTTGTATGAAAATCCTCTTCTATATAATCTCTTTTATTTTTAATATTTTGATGTTTGAAGTAAAATTCACTCCATTTAATATATTTCATCATTTATAAAAACCCTTTTATTTTTCTAATATCACCATGAATGGGCTCATCTATGAATGTATAATATTAACATGATAAAATAATTTAAAATTAAATATATATTTTAAAGTTGTATTTTCAATATTTAAAATATATAAAATATTTTTTCACTACGTATAAATGATTCTATAAAGTATTATTATATTCTAATATATATAATGGATCTAAGCATTTTTTTTATAATTTTTACACATAAATATGCATATTTTCAAGAAGTGTGACTCATAAGCATATTTGATTTGAATAACAATTGGTCTCCTAATTAAATAAATGATGCAAAATACAGTGAATAAATTAAATTTTCCATCAAACATTAAAATCTTAAAATTTAAAAGAGATTAAATGGAACTATTTCTATCTAACCTATAAGTAACCCTATATGGAGCTGTTCTAAAGCAACGTAACTGCACGGGAACAGCGGTGTAGTTGTTCAAAAATAGGCTCCACACATATTAAAACATAATAAAACATTATAAAATTATTTATCTATATATAAATCATATTTTTGATGGTTTAGACGTTGAAAAAATTATTTTAAAGTTGTTATTTACATTAAACTATTTTATTACGTTGAATTTGTACTATTTTCGGATGGGGTCCATACACATTTCCGATTGGGATGAAAATTGATATGATAATAGAATACATTATTCTAAATACTATAGGTATAGTAGATTATAATTTAATCATCATATGGAACCTATTTCAGCGCCACTGTCCTATAATTATGGTGTGATGGCGCTGTACTTGGAAATATCTCTATTGCATGTCGAGAGATCACAAAAATGTGAAATTAATTACCGTACATTTGTTTGATTTAATGCACACACATCCTTAACTTTTAATTTCCGTTGCCCACAGGAATATTAAGGCAACATACGTGTTACCTACGTCCCCGAATCGTCAGCTCCGTCTCGGTTCTTTAAGTCACTTGTTAGCCAGGAATATTAAGGCAACATACGTGTTGCCTTCATCCCCCAGTCGTCGTCTCTTTCTCGGTTCTTTAGGTGACTTGTTAGACAGGAATATAAAGGCTACAAACGTGTTGTCTAGTCCCCAAATCGTCATCTCTGTCTTGGTTCTTTATGTGACTTGTTAGGAAGACAATTGTACTAAAAATAACATCTATTTTCTTTGATAATATCCTTCTCTAGGGGACTCTTGGTATATAATCCAATTTATTTTAAAAATTCAATAATTTGAAAGCTACAATTTAACATATGATACACAATAATTTAATTGAGTTGCAATCCTATCTATCACAGATGAAATTCAAGATCTTTACCTTTCGCAGATTGTTTAGTTTCCCATGAATAGCTATATCTCATCCGATCAACCCGTTAATTGAAATCAGTCCTTAACTTTAATGTCAAATAATTTAACTGTTAATTGAGTGTGGCATTACATTATGCAATGATCTGTATAAGGAAATATTATTTCCATGCTTAAAGCTCAATCTTGGCAAGGAAATGAGGTCCCTTGCATTTTCTAAATTTTATGCAATAAGTTTTTGTATGGAAATATTATTTTCTTCATAAAAGTTCACTTTTGGCAAGGAGAAGAGATCCTGCAAATGTTAAATTTTATGCAACTATTTTTTTTAAGAAAATATTATTTTCTGTTGTTGTGGTTTTATATATTTTTCTTCTTTTTTTCTAAAAACATTTTGTAGATACTTTGTAAGTCAGTAACGACTTTGGTTCCTTTTCCATACTTTTTAAAAGTTCTCCTTGTGTATATCAAAAAAAAAAAAAAAAAAAAAATTGTTCTCCAGTTGTAAGGCTGCAAGATTAGTCCTTTGTAGCATTAAAAGCTTAAAATATTTAATTGAAAAAGCTTATTATTTTTAATTGAAATTCTTAATTATTATTGTAGTTAGAAGGTTGTAATTTTTCGATCACCTGATAACTTTTGATGTGCCAATATACATCTAGATGGTTGCACATCAGACGTATATATAAGAAAATGCTAGAATGCTCAATCAGAGAAAAAGAAAAAAGAAAACACTAGAATGCATCCAGATTGCACCTTAATTTAGATGCGTTATTACACCAATGATACTCTTTTCATCAAGAAATTAACATTCACTTCTCTTATTCTATTCAGAATTATTTACGTTAGTAGCATTTTAGTTTTTATCCAAATCAAACATTTGTATAAGCTTCATCTTAAAATGATATAAAATCAACCTAATAAAATATTTTGACATAAAATATTCATTTTAAAGTTGTACGTCCAGGATTTAAACTATCTAAAGTATAGTTTTTATATAGATAAATGATGAATAAAGTATTAAAATATATTTAATACATGTAGGGCTCTTTTTGCAATGAAAGATATAAGTGCATATAGACTACACTTGAATCTTTCTTATATATATATATATGAGAAATATTAAGTATATATAAGAAAGATTCAAGTACAACTAGTTACCTAAAGGCTCATATGATCAAAAAATTACAATTTACTCCACCCATTATATTTAGAATTATGTATTCTATTACCATATCAATTTTCATCCAATTAGATATGTCTATGGACTCCATCTGAAAGTGGTACAAATTCAACGTAATAAAATAGTTTGATGTAAATAACAACTTTAAAGTTATTTTTCAATATGTAAATCATTTGCCATAAAATTTATGTACGGATAAATGATTGTGTAAAGTATCAATACATGTGGGGCCTAATTTGTGCCAAATATACGGTGAAAGGTTTTCTCTCAAGTGCAGTACCATTGCATTGTAATTATAGTGCAGTAGTGATAAAATGAGCTCTACATGATAATAAAATTAAAATCTACTCCACCATTTATATTTAGAATAATGTATTCTATTACAATATTAATTTTCGTCCCAATCGGATATGCGTATGGACCTCATCTAAAAATGGTACAAATTCAATATAATAAATAGCTTGATATAAATAGCAACTTTGAAGTGGTTTTTTCAACATGGACACCATTTGCTATAAAACTTATATGTGAATAAATAATTGTATAAAGTCTTATTACATTCTAATATGTGTGGAACCTAAAAATAGAAAAATGTACTGTTGTTCCGGTATAATGGTGCTCTATAGAAACAACTCTTATATATATATAAAAGAAATATTTATGTGCAGTACAATTGCATCGTAATAGTGGTTTAGTTGCTCAAAAATGGACCCACATGATCATAAAATTAGAATCTACTTTACCATTGTATTTAGAATAATGTATTCTATTATCATATCAATTTTCGTCCTAATTGGATATATGTATAGACCCCATATGAAAATGGTACAAATTCAATGTAATAAAATAGTTTGATGTAAATAACAATTTTAAAGTGGTTTTTTCAACATCTTAATCATCTAAATTATGATTTATATATGGATAAATGATTATATAAATTTTGATTATATTTTAATATGTTTGAGACTCTTTTTTGGGCAATTGCATTGCTATTTTGGTGCAATTGCACTGCATCGGAACAACGATACATTTGATCAAGAATTGGCCCCACGCATAGTAGAATGCAATGAAACTTTATACAATCATTTATCCATATATAAATTTTATAAAAAATGGTTTACATGTTGAAAAAACCACTTTAAAGTTGTTATTTACATCAAACTATTTTATTATGTTGAATTTGTACCATTTTTCAAATGGGGCCCATATACGTATCTGATTAAGATGAAAATATGTATGATAATAGAATATATTATTTTAAATACAATGGGTGGAGTAGATTATAATTTAATGATCATATGGGGGCCATTTAAGCTATACCGCATATGAATATTTTTGTATATATAAAGGAAGTTGTTCTGGTGTAGCATAATTGCACCGAATGGCGGTACATTTAATCAAAAATAGGCCCCACACATATTAGAATGCAATAAAACTTTATACAATCATTTATCCATATATAAATTTTATAACAAATGTTTACATGTTGAAAAAATCATTTTAAAGTTGTTATTTACATCAAACTATTTTATTACATTAATTTTGTACCATTTTCAGATGGGGGCCCATATACATATCTGATTAGGACGAAAATTGGTATGGTAATAGAATATATTATTCTAAATACAATGCATGGAGTAATTATGATTTGATAATCATGTGAGGCCCATTTTAGCGACGCTGCACTGGAAATTCTAGTTTTTTTATATATATGTATATATAGGGCTTTGCTTCTATGTAACCAAGTTACATAGAAGCGGACCTATGTAACCCTTTCAAAATTTAAAGTTTTGATCTTTGATAGAAAATTTAATCCATTCATTATATTTAACATAGTTTTTTTTATCTAAGAGATCGAATTTCATCCTAATCAAGTATGTTTATGAGCACATTTTTTAGAATATACATTTTGTGTAAATTATAAAAAATGCTAAAATATTAATTTTAAAGTAGTATTTTTAGCATCTAAACTGTCTAAAATATTATTTCGATGTGTCTAAATGATTCTATAAAGTATTATTACATATAATACATGTGTAAATAGATCTAAGCATTTTCCATAATTTACACATGAATATATATATATATATATATATATATATATATATTTGAACAAATGTGGCCCATCAACATACTTGATTGGGATGAAACTTAGTTTCCTAGATAAACAAATGATGTCAAATACAATGAATAGATTGTATTTTCCATTAAGGATTAAAATCTTAAATTTTAAAGGGACTATATAGATCAGCTTCTATTTAACCTAGTCATATAGAAGTAGGACTGATATATGGATTCAAATGCCACTTCACCGGAATAGCGGTACATTTATCCATTTTTGGGCTTCACATATATTAGAATGCAATAAAACTTTATACAATGATTTATCTATATATAAATTTTATACCAAAAGATTTACATGTTGAAAAACTACTTTAAAATTGTTATTTATATCAAATGATTTTACAACGTTGAATTTATTTCATTTTTAGATGAGGTCTATATACATATCCGATTGAGATAAAAATTGATATGGTAATAGAATGCATTATTTTAAATACAATGGTTGGAGTATATTACAAATTTATCATTATGTGGGGCCATTTGGATGCCACTGCACCATAATTATGGAGCAGTGGCATTGCACTGAATATTTTCCATATATATTTATAAAATCAGTTCCGATGCAGCGCAACTATAACAAAACAGTAGTAGAATTGGTTTTTTGAGTCCAGTAATATTATAATGCAATAAAACTTAATACAATCATTTATTCATTATAAGTTTCCTAGAAAATGGTTTACATGTTAAAATATCCACTTTGGTTTTTATTTATATCAAACTATTTTATTATATTTAATTTGTACCATTTACAGGTGAGGTCCATACACATCTCTGATTAGGATGAAAATTGGTATAATCATAGAATACGTTATTCTAAATATAATGGGTAGAGTAGATTATAATTTTATATCATGTGGGGTCCATTTTGGCACAACTGTACTAATGTTACAGTGTAGTTATGCTGCACTTGAATATTTCTCTTTTTTCACTCATAAACCAATTTTTTTACCATTTTTGAATGCTTTTAAGTATTTTTTTCATTTTTAAATACAGTGACATTTTTCGTAATTTTTGAGTCAAAAAATTACGAAAATGATACTGTATTTAAAAATTAAAAATACTTAAAAGCATCTAAAAATGTTAAAAATTGGTTTATGGGTTAAATATGACTAGTTTTACAAATGTATAAAAAAATAAAAAGAAATTAAAAAATTTTTTGGCTGGACCCGAACACCGCTCATATATATATATATAGAGAGAGAGAGAGAGATCCGATCGTGTGCAGTCCGTTGTAAAATGGACCCCACACATGTTAGATTGTAATGAAATTTTATACACTCATTTATCTATATATAAATCATACTTTAGACGGTTTAGATGTTGAAAAAACTACTTTAAACTTGATA
>JAXCLR010000063.1:27956058-27973339 GCA_035584095.1 Annona squamosa | reverse complement strand
TTATTTTAATCTCCAATACATATATCCATCAATATAATTCATGAAATTTTATTTATTCATGAAATAATTACAAAATTGCATATACGGTCGGAATGACGTGTATACGGTCGGGGTTTCACAGATCTGCATTATTAATTGTACACTTATAATGGTTTGAGTGCTTAATCTTCCAAGAGACGTTCGTGCTTGAATTGCTTGATTTTTGTTTGCGGTTTATTGTTAGTTTGATGTATTTGTTAAGGTATTTTTCATGATGTTATAATATTACATTTTTCTCAACTCCTGTTACAGTCAAACTCAAAAGTCCTTACTTCTTTCCTCTCATTTAAGATTACAAAACAACCGAAGATAACATTATAATTTTTCCTACTATTAACAAAAAGAGAGACCGAATGCTCCATATACAAGAGATTACAAATCCCATCGGACGAAAATCCTATACGAGATTCCGACCCACACCCATAGCACCCCTCTTCAGCACTACACCCAACCGAGCAAACGCCTTGTTGGTATTTATTAGAGTGGGCGGTCATGAATTTTTTGCAATTAATGTACAAGTGAACGCATATGGTTGAAAAAATAAAAAAGAAGTCCAACCATTCATGCGTATTTACCGTGAAGAACTAAAATTATAATCCAAACGCATGCATGCACTTTGAACGTCGAAATTTTCATTTCACAATGTTCCGAACATTATGCGTAGGTATGGCTGAAGAAAATGGTAATAATAACAGCCTAAATAAGTGCAAAAAATAAGCAGCTCAGCCTAATTACATAAGAAGAAGAAAGGGAGGGAAAAGTTGCAAACTCATGAGGTCATAATATAACTAAAATCATCCAGGGTAGATATTGCGACTTCAGATTTTTAGTTAAAATGGAGGACTCGGTTGTGTACTTACAGGAATCAACCCGTCCGTTCGTTGGGCCCTACGGGTTCCAGGTGTAGGTGACCTAGGCATAATAAAAGGTCCCCTAGGTGCCCAATTTGAGAATGGTGTGGGTATCAAGCCATTCTCTTGAGGTGGTGAAGGTCCTCTACGCCCTGACGGAGGGTTTGCTGGTAAAAGAATGCCATTGGGTTTTGGTGGTGAATGAAACCCGACCATAGTTGAAAATTGCGGGGGATCTGGGTTTCTAGCAGGACTTGGAGGTCGTGGTGGTGGTGAGCTCTCAGCATCGATCTGAGACCTGTAAACATAATCACATTCTGTGGGGGTAGTGAGGGCCACCAGCCCCATGAGAAAAAGTGGCAAATGTGAGAAGAGAGGCATCTCGATCAAACCCAGTTTGTTTGTTGCTACTGTCTCATGGATTATAAGCTCTAGCTATTTATATAAGAGTCATTCAGGGGGTTATGCTTTCCATTAGAATCGAATATTAACTATTATATTTTTTCCTGCATGCTTTCGTAGTTCCTCATTTTGTGGCTTCTTGAAAGTTACGACTCTTGTCTTATTTAGAATCGACTATAAATTAGAAGATATTAGTTAGCCCTCTTACTTGGGACCTTTACTAATTAATCATATATTTCGAATTTGGTAGATGCCGTCGAATTCTTTGTCCTTGAATTCATCGGCAGGCTCCGTGTCTTTTTGTCTTGGGGATGGATATACGGTAATTCGAATGATTTGTTCTTGTGGCTTTGAGTAGCAAGAATCATAGGATCGGTCTTGGAGCAGATCACTTCTATCTAAATTGAAACGGGCTCTCTACTTAATGGGCTTCTCATGTTGGATTTTGGACACATGCATATATATAATAATTACATATATGGTATTATAAAGAATGGCTTAATTTTTAAAGTAATCTCATAAGGTTTTATGGGTTTAAATTATCGGATAGAGTATGGATCTTCCATACATAGAAACCCTATTGATTATTTTTTAATTTCGATTTTTACGATATGCTAAATTGAAAATAAAAAAGATAGGTGTTGTATATATAAGTTGTTATGGTCCCCGGGTTATGCACAATAGTTTTTTTTTTTTTTCCTAACATCCCATCATTAGATAAGAGGAAGTCATTTTTTCTAAAAAATCCTAAGACACTAAATTGGAAGATCCAAAACTACAAGATTCACTTCTACTTATGCTGTAAATATGAGTTATAGATTTGGATATGCTTCTGTTTTTGTTTTATTTTTCTGGATGATTTAGCGCGAAGGATTTTAAGATGATTATGATTTTAATCAGTAAGGTTTCCCAACATCTCAATCTCAAAAGCTAGCTCAACAAGCAAAGAGTTTTCCTTTGTACTTGTAAAGCATGATCTAATTAGGGGTGCAATTAGAGTCGACTAATTTTGGTTTGGAGTTGACCCCACTTAAAGAATTCATACTCTATTTTATATTGGGCCAGTTTGATGCCTACCCTATTCTATTTGTTAAGGTTGGACCGTTTCCAACTTCAATTCCAAATCGAATCTTTACAATACTCTTTATGTTATATTTAAAAACTATAATTCTATTATTAATTTTATTTAAAAATCTATAATCAACCAATTAAGAAAACCATAATCATGATGATAATAATAAATTTTTTAAAATACATTTATAGATCTACTACATAATAAATAAATCAAATAAATTTCTTTATATTTGAAGAATGCATTTATGTCTTTTGATACAAAAGATATTTTAAAATATACACTTTGAACATATATTAGTAATATAGGTCAATTATGGATACTTAGACCTCAGAATCTACTATACCCTAATTGAACTAAATATTTTTTATTTGGAATCTACCTTATCCTATGAGTATAAAATAAAATATAGAAATATATTCTACCCATTTTAAGGTGTATATTGGGTTGTCTTATAGATACTCTACCAAAGTTGTACTCTTATAGCTAACCCCTTCTACACTTAATGTTGGATGACTAGAATTAATTGTTCTAGGGACATATATATTTGTGGGGAAGCTTCTATAAAACCTCTATTTTATGTAGCTCATTCTATTTTGAATATTTTAATTGTTGATTTAAAATTTATTTATCTTTTGTATTTAAAATCATTTATACTATCTTGAAAATTCATTACTTGTTTAACATCACTATGCATGGGCCTTATCTACAAATGCATAAAATTAATATAATAAAATAATTTAATATTATATATTAATTTTAAAATTGTATTTTTAACATCTAAACCCTCTAAAAAAGTATTTCGCTATAGTTAAATAATAATATAAAATATTATTATATTCTAATTCATATATAAATAGATCTCAATATTTTTCCTAATTTACGTATCAATATAACTATTTTTGGGCAAATATGGCCCTGAGCATATTTAATTTTATGAAACTTGATCTTTTAAATAAATAATATTATATATAATAAAAAATTAAATTTTCTATCAAAGACAAAAAAGAAACTTTAAATTATAAAGAGTTACATCGAACAGTGTGCCGTATATTTATATGCCGCCTCAACTGATTCCACTGCATAGACAGATTCGTGGATCTGTGGGGGCTTCGGTGATATCATCGTCAAATGATTCCACTGCATGGGCAGATATCATGGGTAGGTAGAAATCGTTGGGTGCTTGTTAATGGGTGCTCGGGCATCTCACTCTCAGGAGCCAGCTCAACAGCAAAGGCATGGTCCTCATGGCTGGGCTAAGTAATAGTTTATTTAGTTCATTTTAAAAAAATTATTCGTTAAATTTTTGTTATTTTTTGTAAGTTCGTTAATCCAGATGTTTTTAATGTATAAATCAAATATTACCATTTTAGATACATGTGCATACTATTTTAGATTTTTAAACATAGAAATATTTTAACCATTTTTAATGGTTTAAAATTACTAAAATAATCTTATGTTTAAAATTTTTAAAATATGTACACATCTAAAAAATAGTAAAATTTGGTTAATATGTTAATATATATAGACTAACATGTTTGGACCCCGATTCAGTGTTCCCTCATACATATACATTTTTTAATTTTTTTTAAAAATATTTTCATAAACATGTTAGCCCAAATGTATTTAACATATATATATATATATATATATATCAATTTTTACCATTTTTGGATTTTTTAGATATTTATTTTTTATTTTTGAAAATCAGTGGCATTTTAGTAATTTAAAATTACGTAAAATGCTACTGATTTTCAAAAATAAAAAATAAATACTTAAAATAATCCAAAAATGGTAAAAATTTACACACAGATTAAATATACTTGGGCTAACATGTTTATAAAAATATTTTCAAAAAAAAGTAAAAAAAAAATATATGTATTCGCCCGGGAGCATGCAACACTGCATGCTCCCGGGAGCACTGAATTGGGATCCAACATGTTTATAGAAAAGGCAAAAAATAATTTTTAAGTAGATTTTTTTAAATGGGCCTGGGCTAAAAAAATATGCCTCTATAAAGCATCATCTAACCCCTTCTACATTATTAGATTAGATGATAACTTCGACATCAATAAAAGTATATTATTTTTTATTATGATTATAAAATTTTACTTCTATTTCTAAATATAACTACAAATTTATAAAAATGACCAATATAACAAAATACCTTACCATTTTTTGGAAGAGCAATGTCTCAATACATCTTGATGCATTGAAATTTCAATGTAACAAAGTGAAAATATACTCTCATTAATCCCCTTAGAATATGCTCTATTAAGGAAGACTTAAACGCTCCCATGTTTTGAAACCTGTCTTGTGCAAAGGGGCTGACAAGGTTAGCACCATGCCTCAAGCTTTGTGGCGTATAAATTAACTCATTAGTTAGCCTATTTACTAAATAAAAATCATTTAGATATGCCAATATAAGTATTAAATGATATTAAATTTCATCCTTTTTTGAAAGGATCTTAAATTTTATCTTCTAATAAGCTGATTTTTAGAAGATAGGCATATTGAATAAATTTGGCTGTTATACATTTCAAAACAAATGAATATACGACAAATACTTATGTGGTGTTAATAGCATTAAAGACTTTGGCGTAAGTAACAAAATAAATGGTGTTGTCGCCCCCTTTCTATGGAATTAATCAGGTGCTAAAGAAACACCGAACTCATTGATCCAATATGAATCAAAGGGTATACTAGAGACGTGGGCGCCGTTATGCATTATTTGATAGCTATTTGTCTTTACAAAAGAGATTGGATACACATTGCAGTGGGATCGTCCTCTACTTAAGAGGATGGGAAACATTCTCTGCTACATAGTTTGGTAAAATGCGGGCCACATAATTCCCCTCACGAAGCACATGAAGGAAAAGCAGGCCATCTAGCCAATAGTTTTATCTCTCTTTCGATTCTTCCCACACTGGATGGGATATTGCAATCACTCTTCAGAAGATTAACAAGGAACAGATAGTTGGTTTCAATTTTAACTCCCGAAACTGCAGATTCCTTATCCAATTAACACCCATTAGCGTTGCTGAGGCTTCCATGAACAGGGAGCCCAGGAATCCCTTCACCGTCGCCCCTATGAATTCAGTTTCCTCCTTCCATCCGCATTAACCTTTATTCTTCCTTGCATCAGCCTCTTCCAGCGCAGAGAGTCAATTCTCATTTGGTTCCCTGTCGCTGACAACAAATTAGGAGTAGGGAAGCCTTCCCAGAATTCCAGAGCCCAGCCCGTAGGGCCCGGTCCATATTTTTTAAAAAATTAATATGTGCTGCATGTGCATGTTTTTTGTGCACATGTAGAGCACTGAAACTACTTAAGAGGGGATACGACGGAGCTCAAGCAGGCTCTCCAATAGAGCAGAAGAAAAAAAAAACGGATGGGAAGGAGAGAAGAAGAAGAAGAAGAAAGACAGAGGAGGAGGAGAAAGAAGAAGGAGAGGAAAGAGAGGAGAAGCCCGCCATTGCCCTGCCCACGCTGCTGCCCTTGTTGCTGCCGCGTTGGTCTCCGAAGGTAAGAAAGAAATAGTTTTTTTTTTTTTGCCCAAATCATGCAATAAATATAGTGATTTTGCTAAAATACTTTAGATAAATATATATATAAGTAAATTACACCAATTTGAGTAATAAATTTGGTTATTTAGAGATCCAAGAGTTGAAATGAATAAGATTTTGATTTTTATCCCCAAAAATAGCCAAAAAATCATGGGGCTTTTGATAATTTCGTGAATAAGAAGATATTTGGAACCTAAATCATGAAAATAGAAGGCTGAAATAAGTCAAAAATGAAATCAAAAATTTAAGAGTAGTATATCCAAATTTTCTTTTTCCAAATCATGATATAATAATTACAAATGCTATTAAGATGTATTAGTTATAAATTAATATAACCAATTTTAGATAAAAAGGAGAAAAATTAAAAATTTTTCATGACCCATGGAAAGTAGGCAACCCCAAAAATGTGGGTTAAACATGGGGCTTTTGGGGTATTTGATTTAAACATTATTTATGGATAAATTTTAAGATATTTGAAGTGTTAAAAATATAAAAAAAATTATGGATGTGTTATGCTAAGTTGTAGGTAGGATAAGGGTGTCGGAAATTTATGTGAAATTAGTAAGTAGCAAATTCACATAGTATAAAAATGATTGATAGATTTTAATAAACCTAATATATGTATCTTAAGTAGGCAGTTAGGGGAAAAAAATTATTAATTTTCAAATTTATGCATCCGTAAACATTAAAATTAGAATGTAATATTTGATGATTTAAGTCAATATTTGGTCAAAATTGTTAATTTTGATAGGAAAAGGAAAAGAGAGTGCAAGACACAACCTAAGACCTTATGGTAAGAAAACTTTTCAAATTCAATGATGTCTTGAGATAAAATTTCTATTTTATTACTTATTTTGAGAAAGGTTGTTACAACAAATGTTCATGTTATGCCTTCATGTGTTTCCTTAGAAATAATGTGCAAATTAAGTTAATTTTCTTATGTATGTTAATTAAATTTTATACAAACAAAAAAATCTTTGGGAATAGCCATTACCCTATTTCTTTTATTTATATATATATTCAAGTTGTTAAGGCATTGCTTTCAAACTTGACTTTTGGAAAGAAATCTTTTCTTTATGATCAGCCGAATAAACTCCTTTTATGACATAAATGCACTTATCATTTGTGTGAATATAATTTATGCATGGAAATGAATATAAGATTTCAACAACGTTATAATTGGACAGGTTGTCCGTCTTTGACGTTGCCTAGTTGGTGTATCCGATATATGAGAGTACGTGATCACTTTATAAGTGTTACCTACCATAGAGGAAATTATGTCATTGAATGATACATGTTATGATTGCCTTTTATCCTCACACATATATTATGATCTATTGGGGTTTTCATGTTTTTTGTTGTTAACGAGGCTTACTTACTAGACTCTTTGAACTTACCGATTTTATTAAACAGTTGCAGAGTATTCTGATTTCAAAAGCAATGGAGACTTCACTAGGTATAATGGCAGTGAGGTGAAGAGTCATATGAAACTCTTGTGTATGTTTGAGTATGATTTGTAATAAGAGAAACTTTCGAAATGCTAGATTTTCTTTTGATTTTGAGATGTGTGCAAAATCTATATATATAATTTGTGTGCAAGGTGTGAAAGATATTTGTAGTATTGATGTGTTTATATTGTGTGAATTTTATGGATGTATGCATGATGTAAGATAAAGAATATTAGAGTATGGTTGTTTGATGTGGCTATAATGAATTTGTGAAGAAAAAATGGGCGTTGTGGTTATGATGAAGTGTTACAGATTATTTCTTGATGTAAAGAATTATATAGTGAATGTTTGTATTTATGAAACATCCTAGTTACAGATGGGATGTTGCCGAAATTTTTATAGATATATATATAAATTTAGATCACTTTATTTTTGCTTAGTGTATAAATATAATGTAAATTATGGACTTCACCACTTTTCAAAAGATTCTTGGCATGAAATCCTATGATAAACTTATGTATAAATATGTCATAAGTCAAGGTGCTACAGAAGTAGTATCAGAACAATGAGTGATGAAGTTGTAAAATTTTTGGATTCGTTAATTTAGATTATGATTTAATTTGTAAGTTTAATATTAAAATTGTGAGCTAAGAAATATAATGTAACATTTCTTGCTCTGTGTTTTGACATTTTTATAAATAGATATAATGGCGGGTCAAGGCCCAGAGCCAGCACTCGTACCAAGGCAAGTGGAACAAGAGGTAGAAGAAAGACGTCGGTTACAAGATGAAAGGATAAGACGCTGATTCTATGGGTAAGAGGAACTAGGGCAACCTGAACAACCTAGCCCTCCACTAGAAATGGGAAATGGTGAAAATTTAATGTTTTTGACTTAAAATATAATGCCTTCTATAAGGAATTCTCCTACGATACTTAATGGATTATAAGAAAGGTAAATAGATGAATATTAGAAAGGAATTTCAGCTCCTAAGGATCCCTAGCAAGGGCCAAGATATAGATTAGAGCATAGCTCTGTAGGTTTAGCCATGGATCAACTATTGCCAAAATTGCATATAACGGAGGAAGATTGACGCAACAATTAGCAAAAAGACAGGCAAGAGGTGAAGAAGTAGAATTATAAGAAGATGATGGGGAGATAGTAATCTTCATTTTGGTTGATGAATTGGATCTAGAGGTAAATGACAATGGAATGCTGTTGTAGACGGACAGGAACTGAATGACCTTCTCCCTAAAGATGAAAATGACTCGATAGAGCTTAAGGATGAAGATGACCTGATAGAGCCCGATGATGAAAATGACCCCGAAAAGCCTAAAGAGGGGAACCTTAAAGAGCCCCAAGAGGAAGGGTTTGAGGAGCCTGAGCTGGATGAAGAGGGGGATTTTGAAGAAAGTGTAGATGAAGAGGCAGAAGTGATTGATATAGGGGAAGAGGCTCTACTTTCTAGTGATTCAGAAGAATTTTAACGTTGGCTAAAGGAAGAGGAGTTATGGGACCAAATGACTTATACCATTCTTTTTTATGCAATAATAGGTGTTTTAAAAATATTATTACATGTTTTTTTGGAAGTGTAAATGTAATAGCCCAAAATCGAATCTCACATCGAAAAAGGGAAGAAAGTTTCTGGTAGTTTATTAGTGGGTGTTAAGTTCAATATAGTGTGGCGCGTTTTAAATCCATGCAGCTAAGCTGCCAAGCCAGAACGGACAATATCACACTATGAGGCCTATAGCCCACAGGCCCAATAGACGTTTTCTGGGTCTATGTTCTCAGTGCGTCAGGCCCAATGGGTCTATGCGTGACAAGTGGTATCAGAGCAGCTCCTCCTCTAGTAGATGTGGTTCCGAGAGTTGAACTAGTAAAAGTCAAGGCTGTAGGCAAAGGCCCAGAGTTGGGTTGTAGTTCAAGGACGAACCAGGCAGAAATTGGTGGGCTTGTAATAGCCCAGAACCGTATCTCATATTGAAAAATGGGAGAAAGTTCCTGGTAGTCTATAAGTAGGTCTTAAGTTCAATATGGTATGACGCGTTTTAAATCTATACGACTAAGCTGCTAGGCCAGAGCAGACAATATCACAATGTGAGGCCCATAGCCTACAGGCCCAATGAACATTTTATGGGTCTGTGTGCTCTATGCGTCAGGCCCAATGGTTGCTTTTTTGAATTTGTACGTGGCAGTAAATATTCACAAAAGTCCAAAGTAATACATTTTTTTGAATGTTATACATGTATGATTTTTTTAAAGAGACAGGATCACACATGTGTCATGCGTGTATACACAGATGTAAATAATGTACATTGTTAAGATAATGAAATATATATATATATATATCTTGTTGACTTCGTATATTGACATGAAATTTTATTAGCTATTTTGAATATCATAATTATGATATGTGTGTTTATTATTTAAATCTTTTTATATAGCAAGTAAAGATGGTGAAAGGACGAAAACCTGGACGTCTTAAGAAGCGAAAAGTGGCTAAGATTCAAATGCAAGAGCAATACCAACAAGAAACTAGACCACCAGAGAAGTAAGTGTCCAACTCACCTGCAAGATCAAAATCAATGTCGTCATCGTCAGAAGATCCTATGCAAATTATTGATCAAAGAATACATGAGATAGTACATGAGGTCATAGCTCAAGCTATGGATGCTATGGATCAGCGATGGGTGGCTCGACAAGCTGATATGATGAAGAACTTTATGCACTATTAAAGGGATAAGGAAAAATAAATGTGCTAAAACATAAATACTGGTGCTCGATCTACGCAATCAAAGGGTCTAATGATATGGGTTTGGGGGCAATAGAAAGAGAAAACTTTCTAAGTATTCCTGAACCAAGTCAAGGAAGGATGAACCTAGTAAATGTAGATTTCAATAGAGCTGGTGCAGGATTAGGTAAGACAAGATTAGCCGAAGAGGAGCAAATGGAGGCTAACCGCAAAGCTATTTCAGCATTTTTAGCACATAATATGCCCAAATTTTCAGGTGTGCCTAATATGATAATAACATAATAATGGTTAAAGGAGATGAAAAAATTATTTAGGATATCACCATGCATGGACATACAGAAGGTAGATTGCGTTGTCCACTTATTAATTGACGAAGCTGAGGAATGATGGGCAACCTTATCAAGTACGATGAATAATCCTAACGAGGTAATATGAGCACAATTTGTGGAGGAATTCAAAAAAGAATATTTTTCAAGCACCCTAATGGATAAGAAAATATTTGAATTTGAGAGATTATATCAAGTCAAGATGAGTGTGACGGAGTATGTCACTAAATTTAATGCCTTTGTAAGATGTGTCATAGATTGTGAATTTTTCTACACAAAAAGCACGTCACTTTCAAAATGGATTGAGGACCCATTTAACAAAGATCTTGACTCCCTTTTTATTGGCCAATTATGTTACAGCGTTGAAAGAGCAAGACCCTTAGAAGTTGCAGAGCAAAGAACTTATGAGATTCAACAAAATCGAAAGCGAATAGATTCACATTTAAAGGAGAAGGATAATCAGGGGCAAAATTTTAAATAGATGATACTTGAAAAGGGCAAGAAAGGAAAAAAAGAGAAAAAGGAACTCTGCGTATGCCCTTAATGTCAAAAGAAGCATAAAGGAGAGTGTCTAAAGGGGACCTTTTAATGTTATAAGTGTGGACAAACTGGCCACCATGCTAAGAATTATGGTACTATTCAAGAAATAAGACATCCCATTCAAGAAGTCGGTTATAGATACTTCTGGTGCAACAAACCCGGTCATAGGATGACCGAATGTCCAAACCTAAGTCAAGGCAACCAGAATATCTAAAGGAAGACTACTCAGCAAAAACCGACATCAACCTCGAATCAGCAAGGAATCCTAGCTCAGGTGCATGCGCTAGCTTAAAACAAATCAAAAGAACAAGAGAAAAAAGTGGTGAAAGGTATAATTTCTATTTTTGGATTTCCTACCATGGTGTTGTTTGATTTAGGTGCAACACATTCATTTATATCATGTCAATTTGTAGCTACATAACTTAATTGTATATAAAATTGATACCATTGTACATGTAGAATCACCTATATATAGATTAGTCTGTGTTAATGAAGAATGTAAATCTTGTCCTATTAGGATAGGACCATGCATCTTTGAAGCAGACTTGATACTGCTTTCTATGATTGAATTTGTTGTTATATTAGGAATGAATTGGTTAAGTCAATAGGGCATCACTATAAATTGCAAGCAAAGAAAAGTTTTTTTTTTCATAATACCAAGGGAGGAAATTTCTATTTAAAAATTGAAGAAATTGAAGGAGCCTGCAATATTAATTTCTACAATGATAACAGCTAAGCTAGTACATCAACAATGTATAGCTTTCCTGATTTCGATGCAATTAGTTGAAGAAAATCAGTCTAAGTTGGAACAAATTCCTGTGGTTTGCAAATTTCTAGGAGAGCTACCAAGTTTGCCTCCAAAAAGAGGAGTTGATATGACCATTGATGTTTTACCAGGCACCGCATCGATTACTGTGGTCCCTTACCGTATGGCGCCTACAGAGATAGCTGAGTTAAAAGTGCAATTGCAAGAATTGTTGGATAAAAGTTTTATACATCTGAGTGTGTCTCTATGGGGTGCACTGGTATTATTTGTACGAAAGAAAGATGAAAGTTTTCGGTTATGTATTGATTATTGGGAACTAAATAAAATAACTATCAAGAACAAGTATCCATTGCCAAGAATAGATGATCTGTTTGATCAGCTTAATGGGGTCAGTATTTTCTAAGATTGACTTGCAATCGGGTTATCATCAGCTTAGAGTGAGCTCGTAGGACATCCCAAAGACGGCATTCATGACCAGATATGGATATTACGAATTTTTTGTGATGCCTTTTGGGTTAACCAATGCACCTGCAGTATTTATGGATCTCATAAATAGAGTATTTTGATAATATTTGGACAAATTTTTAGTGATATTTATTGATGATATATTAAGTTATTTTAAGTCAAAAGAAGAACACTGTGAACATTTGTGGATTGTATTAAATTAGGTAAGGGCAGAGAAGTAATATGCTAAATCGAAGAAATGTGATTTTTGGCTAACTCAAGTTACATTTTTGGGGCATATCATCTTTATTGAAGGAATTAGAGTGGACCCACAGAAAATAAAAGTTGTAATGAAATGGCTAAGGCCAACCATAGCAACTGAAGTACGAAGTTTTCTGAGATTACCTGGTTATTATTGAAGATTCGTTAAGGGATTTTCTAAATTATCTGCACCACTCACTAAGTTAACTCGAAAAAGAGTTAGATATGAATGGACCAATGATTGCGAGTTGAGTTTCTTAAAACTTAAACAAAGGTTGATTCAAGCACTAGTGTTAACAATTTCGGATAGTAGTGAAAATTTATGATTTATAGTGATGCATCTCATTAAGGTTTCGAGTGTGTGTTAATGTAGAAAGGTAGGGTAATTGCGTATGCTTCTAGGCAATTGCAACTCAATGAACTAAACTACTCAATCTATGATCTAGAATTAGTAGTTGTATATTTGCTCTCAAATTTTGGAGACATTGCTTGTATGCTGAGAAATGTGAAATATATACAGACTACAAGAGTTTTAAATAAATTTTCATACAAATAAATTAAAGATGAGACAGAGAAGATTGTTGGAATTATTGAAGGATTATATATAACCATTAATTATCATCCCGAAAAGGCTAAGGTGATTGCAGATGCTTTAAGTTGGAACGTACACCTTGCTCATTTACTTACATCAAAAGAAGGAATAATTGAGGCAAATGGACTTAATTGTTAGTATGCTAGGGTTGCCAATGCAATTATCTCGATTGTAGTTGCAGTCAACTCTATTTGAACAAATTAAAAGTGAACAATAAAAAATACAAAATTGCAAGAACTAATAAATCGTATGAAAAATAAAGGAAACTTTGATTATACTGCTGATAAGCAAGGAGTTTATAGATATAAGGGTCGTCTCTGCATTTCAAATTGAATGGAAGTGAAGGATTTATTGTTGAAAGAAGCTCATTTTTTACCATTTTTTGATGCATTCAGACAATACAAAAATGTGTAGAAATATTAAACAAGGATATTGGTGGAATAACATGAAGGAAAAAATTGCAGAATATGTCTCAAAGTGTTTAACTTGGCAAAAAGTTAAGGTGGATTATCAAAAAATGCTTTAAAAATTGCAGTCCTTAAAAGTACTCGAGTGGAAGTGGGATGATATTACCATTGACTTTATAGAAGGATTGCAAAGGACCCAAGGCGGACATAATTCTATATTGGTGATTATTAGTCAATTATCAAAGGTGGCACATTTTCTTCCAATTAAATTAAGTTATACAGCTGAAATATTGGCTCGAATTTACTATAAAGAAATTGTTTGATTGCGTGAGGTACCTAAGACCATTGTGTTAGATAAATATTCCACGTTTACTTCTAAATTTTAAAAGAGTTTATAGAAGATAATGGATACATAATTAAGGTTTAACACTGCATTTCATCCACAAACGGGCGGACAGACAGAAAGAGTTAATCAAATTTTAGAAGATACATTAAGAATGTACACTAGAATTTGGAGGAGCATGGGATGAGTACTTTTCTATTGCAGAGTTTTCTTATAATAATAGCTATCAAGCAAGTATTCAAATGGCTCTATTTGAAGCGTTGTATTGAAGAAGGTATAGAACACCTCTGAATTGGGATGAAATAGGTGTAAGAAGTTTAGCCCCCTGATTTATCTCAGAGGATGGCAAAGAAAGTCCAAGTAATTCGCCAATGTATGAAGACAGTGCAAAGTAGGTAGAAAAGTTATCTAGACTGCAAAAGAAAGGATCTGAATATTCAAGTGGGAGATTATGTATTCATTAAAGTTACTCCAATGAAAGGGGTTACCAAATTTGGAAAGAAGGGAAAATTGAGTCCCAGGTATATTGTTCATTTTGAAGTGTTAAAAAAGATTGAAATTTTGGCTTACAAAATAGCATTACCACCAACGCTTGCCGAAGTACATAATGTGCTTCTTCTATCAATGCTTCAGAAATATGTGGCTGACCCTAGTCATATTTTTTCCGCTGAATCACTTCTTATTCAAGATCATTTGAACTATGAAGAGAGACCCTTGAAGATTGTAGATTTAAGTAGCAAAAGGTGAGGAACAGAACAACTAAATATGTTAAAGTTCAGTGGAACCAATATCCAGACAATGAAGCTATGTGGGAATTGCGAGAGAAGGTGAAAAAGAGATATCCCCAATTAATTTCGAATGATTAAATGGTTTCTGAATGAAACCTTTTTAACAGGAGAAGAATGTAAGGCCTGACCCATATTTTAAAAAAATTAATATATGTTGCTGCATGTGCATGTTTTTGGTGCTCGTGCAAAGCATGAAACTACTTAAAAGGGGGTAAGAGGGAGCTCGTGCAGGCTCTTGAACAGAGCAAAAGAAAAAAAAATGGAAGGGAAGGAGAGGAGAAGAAGAAGAAGAAAGAAAGAAAGAAAACAAAGAGGAGAAGGAAGAAGAAGGAAAGGGAAGAGAGGAGAAGCCCGTCATCACCTTACCCACGCCGCCGCCAATGTTGCTGCCACCGAGGCCGCCCGAGGTAAGAAAGAAATAATTTTTTTTTGTTGAGTTTTTATAATTTTCGCCAAAACCATGGAATAAATATAGGGGTTTTGTTAAAATACCTTAGATAAACATGTATGAGAGCAAATTATACCAATTTGAGTAATAGATTTGGTTATGTAGGGATCCAAGAGTTGAAATGGATAGGATTTTCATTTTTATCTCCAAAAATAGCTAGAAAATCATGAGGCTTTTGATAAATTCATGAATAAGAGGATATTTAGAACACAAATCAAGAAAATAGAAGGCTAAAATCAAGCAAGTGTGAAATTAAAAATTCAAAAGTGGTGTATTCAAATTTTCTTGCTCCAAATCATGATATAATAGTTACAAATGCTATTAGGATGTATTAATTATAAATTAATTTACCTAACTTTAGTCAAAAAGGAGAAAAATTAGAATTTTTCATAACCGTGGAAATTGGGCAGCCCCAAAAACGTAGGTTAAACATGTGGCTTTTGGAGTATTTGATTTAAACATTATTTATGGATTTAATTTTAAGATATTTGGAGTGTTAAAAATATTTTAAAAATTTATAGGGGTGTTATGTTAAGTTATAGGTAGGGTATGAGTATCGAAAATTTATGTAAAATTAGTAGGTAGCAAATTCACACAATATAAAAATGATTGACTGATTTTAATATGCGTAATATATGTGTATCTTAAGTAAGCACTTAAGGGATAAAAAAATTATTAGTTTTCAAATTAATACATCCATCAACATTAAAATTAGAATGCAATATATGGTGATTTAAGTCAATGCTTAGCCAAAATTGCTAATTTTGATAGAAAAAGGAAAAGATAAAGTGCAAGACACAACCTAAGACTTTAAGGTAAGCAAGTCTTCCAAATTCAATGATGTCTTGAGATAAAATTTCTATTTTGTTACTTATTTTGAGAAAGGTTGTTACAACGAATGTTCATGTTATGCATTCATGTGCTTCCTTAGAAATAATGTGCAAATCAAGTTAACTTTTTTAAGTATGCTAATCAAATTTTATACAAAAAAAATATTTGGGAATGACCATTACTCTATTTATTTTATTTATGTATATACATTCAAGTTGTTAAGACAATGATTTCAAATTTGACTTTTGTAAATGATTTTTTTTCATGATTAGTCGAATAAACTCCTTTTATCACATAAATGCACTTAATCATTGGTGTAAATGTAATTCATGCATGGAAATGAATGTAAGATTTTGCCAATGTTGTAATTAGACAAGTTGTCCATCCTGGACGTTGCCTAGTCGATGCGTCCGACATATTAAAGTAGGTGATCATTTGATGAGTGTCACCTGCCATAGAGGAAACTATGTCATTGAATGATGCATGTTGTGATTACATTTTATCCTCACGCATATATGATGATCTATAGGGGTTTTTATGTTTTTCCTTGTTAACGACGCTTGCATAGTGGGTTCTTTGAACTTAGTGATTTTATTAAACAGTAGCAGAGTATTCTGATTTTAAGAGCAATGGAGACTTCACTGGGTAGAAGGGTAGTGAGGTGAAGAGCCATATGAGGCTCTTATGTATGTTTGAGTGTGACTTGTAATAAGAGAAACTTTAGATATGCTAGATTTTCTTTCGATTTTGAGATGTGTGTAAAATATATATATATAATTTGTATGCATGACATGAAAGATATTTGTAGCATTAATTTATTTATATTGTGTGAATTATATGGATGTATGTATGATGCAAGATGAAGATTATTGGAGTATAGGTATTTGGTGTGATTATAATGAATTTGTGAAGAAAAGGGGGTGTTTGTGGTTATGATGAAGTGTTATAGGCTATTTCTTGATGTAAAGATTTATATGGTGAATATTTGTATTTAGGAAATGTCCTAGTTATAGACGAGATGTTGCTAAAATTTTTATAGATATATATATAAAAAATTAGATCATTTTAGTGTTGCTTAGTGTATAAATGTAAGTTAGATTATGGACTTCACCACTTTTCAAAAGATTCCTAGTATGAAATCCTATGATAAATCCTATGAAAAAATAAGGAATAAATATGTCATAGGTCGAGGCGCTGCACAACCAAAGACATACTCAAATCTCAGTCGTTCCCCCTCCACATAAAATTTATTTCTATGCTACCAGATACTTCAAGGATGATGAAGGTTCCTAGCAACTTGGGTTTGCGGGTGTGCACCAATTGACGAAAGTGTTGGAAATATGTGAAAAACTAGCTAAATCCATGTTTTGATGATTAACAAATCAATTTGAGTAAGTCTTGGCTAC
>JAXCLR010000063.1:27933445-27947999 GCA_035584095.1 Annona squamosa | reverse complement strand
CTCTCCATTCGCTTTAAAAAGGGGATTAATTTTGCAAGGGGTTAAGTTTTTGATTTACCAAAGATTTTTAAAGAACCTAATTCACCCCTCCCCTCTTGGGTTTAGCCATCAACTCGGGACCAACAGAATAGAGTAAACCATGCTTAGATAATTCCTAAGCATGAGAAAATAAGTATGCTTATAATGCCAAAGTAGAATTATGCGAAAACATCGAAAATTTAGAGTGAAGATACATAATTTGGGAAAATCATGTATGAAATGTGCAAATAATGCTCCAAAATTGCTAAATGATGATTTGGGATGAATTTTATGATATTTATGATGTTTTAATGATGATATGTTAATCTTATAATTTTTGGAATTAAGGATTATGCTTAAGTGAATTTATGTTGATTTTTAGTATATCGAGAAAATAATTTATTGAGCCAAGTTAATGATGATAATTTCAAAATTCATGAATTTTTTCATGATATACTAAACATAAGCTATGTCATGGTATTTTTTGGTTTTGGAAAAAATATTAACTTTTGGAACCCATGAACAGTAACTCACATTGCTGTAAACAGTAAATGTGAACAATACCAAGGAACAGTGATCGTGAACAGTAATTTGCTACAGTGTCATGAATAGTAACTATGAACAGTAAACAACATGATTTTGGGAAAAATTGAGATTTATTTTTATATTTTATGAGAATATATGGATAGAATTTTTAAAGAATTTATGGATAAAAAAATCCATATAAGGAGGTAATGACCAAGTATCTTTATAAGATGAACTTCTATAAAAATGAGGTAAGGAATGATTATAGTGCATTCATGAGAAGCAATCTAAGACATGGAATGATATAAATAAATATTATTTTTCTTGTATAGGAAAAGGAATGGAAAAGATGGAGGACACAAACTGAGGAGGTAAGCAAGCACAACTTTGAAAATGTGATTTTATTCTCAAGTATTTATTGAATTTGTTTAAGGGTGATCATTTCTATAATGTTTTGAAACAATGAATGTTTATAAGTTTTTATGAAAAGTCATGCGGGCATATTAATATCATGTGATATTCATGGACATGTGCACATGCATGATGTATAATGAAGAGGCTTTGGTAGAGGTAGAAAGCGGATCGGAGGGTCCCTCTTCAATATTGCCGAGTCGTATGAGCTATGTGTCGATGGTGTCCTCCCCAAAGGTGAAGGCAAAGGAATGTTATGTATGAATGAATACATTGCATTTTCGTACATGATTGAAAAGGAAAGCATGGATTTGAAATAATGTTTTTAAGGGATGGTGCAAATAATTTTCTACATAAGAATGACAAGTCACCTAGTGTAAGAGATATATAATGCCGGAGAAATCAAAAGTCATGCATGTAGGAGACCATGCAGGCGTCAAGAGGAAGAGAGGTTCCCCTTGATGAGGCTAAGTCAGAGACAGTCGGCGTATTAGACCATGTTATGTGAGATGTTCCCTGGATTAGCATACCCACACACGAAAGTTCATGTCGGGAATATAAAGGAAGTATTTGCACATCCAATGTTTATGAAATGATTTTTATGAAAAAGTTTCTATTTCATTGATAATTGATCACTTGCTAAGTGTCTCCTATCGAATTGAGAGAAATGAATTTACGAATGGTTTACATGAATAGTTTACATGAATGATTTTCATGAATGATTTACGAAAAGGTTTCTATTTCATTAGTAGTTGATAACTTGCTAAGTGTCTCCTACCAAATGAAGAGAAATGCATTTAAACCGGAATAAAAAATGCTTGCTATTGAGTTTCAACTCATGTTTTGTTTTCCTAACCTCAGATAAGTATAGGGAAAGCCAAGAGATGAAAGTCATGTCTTGCTAAAGGAAAAGAGGAATCTATAAAAGTTAGTAGATTTTTGTATAAATAAATGCCCTAATGGGATATGGCGAAAAAGACATTGGTTGTATAAAATTATGAAGTCATGAATAATATGAAAAATTGATAATTTATGATAATATGGATAAGTCTATTATGAATGATAATAAGTATATGATTATATCATGAAAGAAAAAAAAAAGAAAAAAAATTGGACGGGTTCCAATTAAGAACCCATTGCGTGATTAGGACAACAATCCTGAGTCATGTTTACTAATTGACAAGATCTTGGAGTAAGGACTATGTGGACGCCTCGATTCGAGGCGCCATATACGTAGAAAATGAAAGGGGATCTTTAGAATATTCAAAGGGGTAGGGATGGGAATTGGGGTGGGTCGACCAGTGACCTCGCTTTGACCCAACCCTTTTTGGCTGGGTAAAACTAAATATATTTTTGTCCCGGTGTAAGGATGGGTCAGAAATTTTGACCCAAATTCAAAAATAGGGTTGGGATGGGTCGACCATGTCTTGACCCAAAGAGCCTGACTCACCCCACATATTCTAATTTATTAAAAATTATAAGCTTATGTTTAAATATTATTATTATTTTCTTTCAAAATTCTCACTTTTTTATATTTAACCCTATCAATGATAGAAGAATCAATTTATTTAGAAAGCAATATAAGAATCAATAAAAAAAGTTATACATAAATAACCCTTATGTGTAATTATAATTAACCTATTTTAATAAACTTATATTATATTTTCAAATGTTTTGTTTTCATAATTATGTATTTTTTAATATTTAGTGAAAATTGAAGCATATAATATTTAAATTTAGTATAGATGTAAACTTATATTTGATTGGTATATAAATTCTTAAAATTATCTTATTTAACCCGTATTTTTGACCGGACCTGCTATTCTAAAATTGGTCCGAAACTAACTCGAAGTTTATTCTGGAACTTATTATAAAAAAGTGAGGGTCAAACTGACCTTATCCCAACCCGGTATAAAAAGAGGGTCAAACTCAAATTTTAAAAAAGTAAAGTTAAGGTTGGGCAAACCTTGACCCGGTATGGCCCACCCTGATTCTCACCCTTACAAAGGGGAAACAAACCTTAATAATTATGGTTCAAAGTGCAAGCTTGGTGTAACAGAGTTGCTTGTTCATCAATAATGAGAGAGGGAGAGAAAAATAGTTTGTCGCTCCAACAGAACAAAGCTGCGGCAGTCGGATGATGAACATTGCAAATCAATTCATCAAAGAAAAAGCTTGCTGCAATCCCATAACAAACAAGGAGGAAGAAGAAGCTAAGATTGTTGCTCAAAATTTAGAAAAGGCATCGTGCCAATAGTGAACATAACGGTCGCAAGTCTGCCAAAAATGATGAAGGAGGAGGGCGAAACCAATCATGAAACCATTTGGCTTGAGTTCGACATAAGTTGTGATTAAGAAGCTAACCTTTGATCTTTAACAAATCCGACATTTGATCGACTGGAGAGAAGATAGGAGAGGAAGAAAGAGCTAGGGAAAGAAAGCCAAGGAGGGGGAGAGCGAGTTCTACTATAATTTGGTGAAGTTGACACCGGAATATGACGATCTGCGTATATATCTAATTAAAATGCCCGTTTTAATGCAAGTGTATGTGCCGATCAAGTAATAAAGAGTGAGTAGAGTATCGTTCCCACAAGGATATGATCTAACTAAAATTATTAATTACTTTAGTTGCTTTTGGTGAGTAGAAAATTAGGATCCAAGAATTAAAATTAAGGATATCAAAGTAAATAAAGAAATAGAAAAAATTTTACGGGACAACTAAAATACTAAAAAGAAATTATCAATTGGGGATGACAGGGATAGTTGGGAATCCTTAAGTCTAAATTATAGCGCATTAGTTCCTTTTCATTAAATTGTGCAGAGATTTACTAGTCCAAGTTCATTAGTCCTTATATATGTCTTCCAACACATATAAAGCCAATTACACCCTATTCAATTACTATGTTCTCATGCCATTACATAAAATGGAATTGATAAGTTCATAACGTGTTCATTACTACATAGGGTTTAACGGTATATTCCTATTCATTAAGCAACTTTTCTTAACAAAGAGGAAACCTATGCCCTACACATAGATTTAGCAGAGATTTTCCTTTTTCCAATGATTAATCATGCAAATAAATCATCTTACAAGGTAGCTAATCTTGTAGAAAATATTAAATATCATATGCAAGGGTAAATCCACAATGCACAATCATAAAGAAAACAAATATTTATTCCTGAAACTTGAAGAACCAAGACAATATAGTTTAGGGTTCAATTCATCCTGACTATCTATCTAATGGAAGTTTAGCTCAAATACATGGCGTAAAAATCCTTTACATTGATTATGAAAATATCCAGGAAAACAAAGAAAAGGAAATAGAAAGATGAAAAGAAAACTGAATTTTTGGAGTTTCCACCAAAGGGTTCAGATCTTCTCTTCAATCTACGCTTGAAACGGAATCTGTTTCTTCTCTATGTGTCTATTCCGTCGACTCTCTCTTCTCTCCAGCATGACTCCCTAGATTTCTATTTAAACTTGTTGTCCTGCGCAGCACACGTGCAGAAATTCGTGCATACGGACGTGTAGTAGTGCCTAGCGCCAACTCTCTCTGTGTTGTGCAACTTAGAAACCTTTCAGAATGCCTTGAAAACTCATGCAATGGTGCCTAGGTGCCCCAAGTCGGTGCATGAGTGCTAACTCCCTAGAAGTTTTATGACCTAAAAACTCTTCTGGTATTTGTATATATGCTAGTGATGTGGCACCCAAGCACCCCAAGTCGACGCCTAGGTGCCAACTTACTAGAAGGAATTCTATCGTGTGAGGTGTTGGAGATTCTGGCTAAGGCATGTAGGGTGGCACTTAGGCGCCATTAGTTGATGCTTGGGCGCCAACCTACTTGCTTTTTCACTTGGCTTTGTTTTGCGTTCAGCTTGCTCGCATGTCTGTAATTGTCCGTCTTTCCTACGAAAAATGAATGAACTTCATAAATGAACTAAAAAATGCATAATTTATACTAAAAATGGATAAAAACAATATAATGCTCCTAAAATGCAAAACGAGTGAAAATTCAGCTAAATAGATATAAATTAAACCTAATCTCTTCGACTAACACACAAAAATGGTCTGAAATGAGCCATGATAACTCACATTTTCATGAGTTATCAGAATGAAGGTCGCAAATTGCTGGAGAAGATGTTGAACGACAAAGAGAGAGAGAGAGAGAAATGCAAGCGAGATGAGGGAAACAAAATACTCCCAATTGATTATGGATTGAAGGTGGTATTTGCTGGAAAAGAGGCTGAAAGCTAAAAATGGAGAGGGGACAAACGACGATAAGGAACAAACAAGCAGACGGAGAGGGACAATGAATAGCTCTAGGCGAAGAGGGCGGGAGTTGGGGAAGAAGACAAATGGTCGATGTGGCTAGGGTTCCTAGCAAAAGGGTTTAATATGGGTTATAAAATTATACAAAACTACTGAAATCGGGTTCGGGCTCAGGTTCTTCCAATCCAAAAACTGAACATGTTTGAAATTGGTCTTAGGTTTTGGTTGAAAAATTGGGCTCAAACTAAAAGAATAGAAGTTTAAACACTACTACAACAAGGGTTCGGTGAGCCAAGTTCGGGCCCATCCTGGACCGAGTTGCGGCCTTTCATAGGATTGTTTCTTATAAGATATGAAGGGTTATTGTGCATAATGTGATTTTAGGTTATTGCTTAAATAATCGTTTGACACATCTTATATTCATGTTTCTACCAAAATGCCTCCTCTGTTGGAGACTTTTTTTTAGCACAAATGACACTTTGAATGTAAAATGAGCATAAAGAGATTAATGGAACATTTTTATCTTTTGAGTTTTCAAAAGACAATTTTTAATATTTATAAGATATTCTCTATTTTTTTATTACTAATATATTTAATTGCACATATAAATATAGTATATTTACTAATATATTTATTTATACATATAAATATACTAATATATTTACTTATCTATTAATATCGATTCATTTAGCTAAGTATTAAATTGTAATAATACATTATATATAATAAATATTTTTAATAGGTTTAGTTGAATATATAATCTGTACTAAATAGCTTGGGGATCTCATAATTTCACAAATTTCATTAGTAAATACATTATTGATAGAAAATTACAGTTATATTTTTAATAGAATTTTATGGATGATAGTTTAATTTTAAACAATAATGAAATTGTTACTTTTATTGCAAATATTTAAAAAGAAATATAAAATCAAACATGTTAATAATAAAAAATAAAAGTATCAATTTAACATACATTTGCATTAAAAAAAAACTACAGGGAAAATAATTTTAAAATATAAAATTTTATTTTAAAAATATTTTCAATTAAATTGTTTATATGGATTAAAATGTAATAATACATTTTATATGTATCAAATATTTTAAAAATTTTTCATACTTTCACAACCTATATTAATGTTGTGATAATATACCATAAAATATAAATTTTAAAATTTATTCTTCACATGAAATAAATTTATTTTGTGTCTTTTATATTATATAAAATAACATGGGAAATAATTTAATAGTAGAAAATAAGTTCTTAATATTATTTATATAAAAATTTCTAAAATACTAAATGAATTGTAATTGATGGTGGAGTGCAGCAACAAGATTGACCCACTCACCTTGAAATTAAATACAAGGGTAATTTAGACATTAATCAATATTTATTGAGCTAAACTAACTCTATTTCTTACTTTTGTAATGCACCGTCAGTTTAAGGTATATTTGATATTTAGGGTATACTTAGTGCTTATATGTGAATGATTTCATTTCTAATGGATATATTTGTAATTAATGCGAAAGTTATGAGCATATTTGAAATTATTCCTAAAAGATTTGATGTCGGTTGTGCTTGATTTATTTGGGGGCAGTAGAGAGTTCTTTAATTAGATTAGGCAAGGTTGACTAGACATCATTGGCACTTTGGCAGGTTTTCAATTTTGAGCTAGGGAAGTCATCAACGAGATAAAGGGACAAAATTGTTATAAATAAAGATAAAGCCACACGAGTTCAGGCAAACTTAGTAAGTACATACAATTATTAATAATATAAAAAGTACACAAATCAAGCATGTCATGCCGCTGTACGCAACATAAATAGGGGCTTTTCCTAGTGCAAACGACTATATTATGCCATAAACATTCTAATACAACTGAACTATATAATTCTATCATTAGGTCAATAAAAGGCCATGTATAATCCTCACATATAGTTAATGAAAGACCATGAACAACCTTGTTGCTATATTAAGGTAGGGTCATGAAATCCCTTCATTGTTAAATGAAAGATCATGAATAACCCTATTATCATATCAATGAAAATAACCTTCTCCTAATGTCAAAGAAACATCATACACAATTCTACCCATGTCTATGAAGGGCTATGAACCCTTCTATAAATAATGCACATATATCCATCATGTCATATGCATTATAATCATACCAAAACCTTGCATAATGTGATTTGATAAAATCGTGCCAAAAGATATAACAAAAGGGCCTAGCATAAAAATTAATGTGGATTGAAAATTTTGAATTCTCAATCATCTTGGAACCCATCAAAATATACAAAATATGTCATCACATATACCCATGAATATCTAATCAATCTTCACCTCCATCTACATTTTGCCA
Source organism: Annona squamosa (assembly GCA_035584095.1). Classification (NCBI taxonomy): domain Eukaryota; kingdom Viridiplantae; phylum Streptophyta; class Magnoliopsida; order Magnoliales; family Annonaceae; genus Annona; species Annona squamosa. The sequence goes on along the minus strand of JAXCLR010000063.1, from coordinate 27,940,415 downwards.
AGATCTAACTCTCAACCCATTTCAAATTGTGTCTTCCATCCATTTCATATCAAGCTATTACAAGTTCCATTGTATATAATACACATTTGAATATGAGGCATGATTTTATTAACCTAGATTGTAATGACTTACTTAGCTCACTTCGAAAAATTTAGTCATCATTTTCTACTTTTTTCATAAACTTATTAATCTAGGTGTATTCAATATATAAATTAAGTTTTACCATTCTTATAAATTTATATGTATATTTTTTACATTTTAAAAAATAGAGTTATTTTAGTAATTTTCAACCATTACAAATAACTAAATACACATATGTTTAAGAAACTAAAAAAAGATATACATATATATATATCCAAAAATGGTAATAATTAATTTATATACATTTAGATTAATAAATTTATAGAAGAAAAAGCAAAAAGAATTAACGAATACAAATAAATTTATTAATGCAAGCTAAGCAAGCATCACTTTTTTTATTGGCAAGTAAGCATTACTTAGCACGGGCTAAGAAAATCATGCCTCATCGACTATATCCTTAAGTGTGGTTAACAAACCATCTACATCACCAATGCACTAAATACCCATTATGACATAAATTCCTTATAACAAACCTCACTTAGCTAAGCATGGTTAATAAACCATCTATATCATTAATTCACTACATGCCTATTATGATATGAATTCCTTACATCAAACTTCACTTAGGAAATCAGTTGTAATCTACTACTTACATGTTTTCTACAAAAATTTCTAAATTCTAACAATATCAAGATTTCCACACAACCCTGCACCTTCAAAATCATCCTATATTATGAAATCAAATATGATGCCTACAAATAACATTGAAATACATTATTTCTAACCCAAAATCATGATTTGTTTGGAAAAACTAACTTATCTTACATGAAGAAATTCCTAATATTCTCACAAATCTTAGCTTTAACCTGTGCAATCCTTACTCTTTGATATACATTAAATTATCCAAATGGAAAGATGTTTTGGAAGGGTTTTATAAGGTGGAAAGATGAAAGAAGAAAAGATAGAGAAGAAAAAAGAAACAAAGTAAAAATGAACAAAATGACCGTATACCCGCATATATATACTTAACACAGAAGTATGAACCATGATTGCTTCTTGTTGCTTTAGCTATCCCTATCAAAAACCACATGTGGTGTTTCTCGAGAGAAAACTGTTGGAAATATGTGGAAAATAAGCCAAGTATGTGTTTTGATGATTAACAAATCAATTTGAGTAAGTTTTGATTACTAACATATACGTGGAAGTGACTTAAGGTTATAAATTTAAAGAATATAAAGCATGGCAAGTCAAGTCGATTTCCAAGTTGACTCAGGCATCGACTTAGGCCAAGTCGATCCCCAAGTCGACTCCAGTAGCGACTTCAAGACACTATTTTCATCCAGAGTTGAAAACAAGGAGCAAAGCAGCCGAAGTCGCAAATAAAGTTAACTCCGCATGCGACTTGGGTGAAGTCGCAGACCAAGTCGACTCCAGCATCGACTTCGAAGCGTCATTTCTGTCCAGAATTGAAATCGAAGAGCAGAGTTTCTGAAGTCACAAACGAAGTCGACTCCGCATGCGACTTGGGTGAAGTCGCAGACCAAGTCGACTTCAATCGGACAAAGCAGAAACTTCAAAAGCAAAATCGGGGATTAGATCGATTTCAATGCAGCTTGAGTAAAGTTGAAGATCAAGTCGACTTAAATGTTCGACTTGGAACATATGAAGACTAATCCAAGTCCAAAGAAAGCAAGATGCATGAATTCAACTATTCTAATCAAAATATATTGAAATTGTTCATGAATTCCAAGATTCAAGTACTCAAGAACTCAAGAAAATGATTCAAAAATTTAAGTACTTGAAGAACTCAAGAAAAGGAATCCAAAGGTTCTCTATGTAGATTATCACACAGTGTTCCAAAGAGATATAAATCAAGGGAGAACAACCAAACATGAAGAAACTTAAGCAAGCAAAGCATTCCAAGATTTCAAGTTTATCAAACAGGTGAAGTTGCACCCAAAGTCGACTCTACCTGCGACTTGGGTCAAGTCGAGGACCAAGTCAACCCAGACTGGAACTTGAAGAAGTTGCGGATATGCGAAGTCTCACCCGAAGTCAACTCCACCTGCAACTTGGGTCACAACGGTCGGAAAGTTTTCTAACGTTGGTGCATAAAATGCGTGCCACCTACCTCCAAACGTTCGGATTCCCTCCACAATTATAAAAGGCAATCAATATGAGCGAGGAGGGTAGCTGAGAATTCATTGATTAATCATAACTCCTCTAAGAGCTTCAAGTGATCAAGCCAATCTTTAGAAGAAGAACTTTTGCTTCAAACTGCTAAGAGCTGCCTGCTGATTCTTAAAGCCTACATTACAAGTTCTTCTCTGCACCAAAACTACCTCTACACAACAGTAACATGTAGAAACTTTCTTTTATTCTTATTATTGTATTGAACTTGATTTAGCTTGAATAGCTAAGATCAAGTGTAAGTAAAGTAGTGTATGATTGGAGTAGAACTCATCACTTGTGCTGTGTATTATGGATGTCCCCTAGAGCTAGAATCTAGAAGAGAGCAAAGATTCGGGTTGTATATGCCCCCTAGAGCTAGAATCTAGAAGAGAGTAGAGACTCTAGTTGTATTTGCAGAATACATAGTGGAACCCAAGTCACAAGGAGTGTGAGCTTGGAAGAGTGGAGTAGGGAAGTTGTCCGAACCACTATAAAATCTTGTGTGTTCATTTATGTTTCTGCTCTTTACATTATTGCTCTCTTTTTGTTTGTTCATAAAGGGGACTAGATCAATCCAGGGTAAAGTTTCTGTTTAAGTCATAAATTTTTAATTACCTAATTCACCCCTCCTCTTTTGGGTAATCGCCACTAACTCGGGACCAACAAAAATATTATCCTCCTATGCTTTTTTGTTAAATTCAATTTCTTTTTTCATAACTTGCTCTATACAATTTTGATTAAGGCAATTACCATTTATCAAATTGATAACTTCAAATACTATCTCTTCATATATTTTTAGCTCAAAATTCTAGAATCACAATTCCTAGCTTGCATTTTATACACATTATCTATAGAAAATTTCTCTCATTCACAAACTTATCTACTATATCATACCAAAATATTTCTTTGTACTAATCCAATCATTCTCACATCTATCTCAACTTTTCCACATCATATTCAATTTTTTGTTTAATTAAATCATAGCTAAAACAAAATTTAGCCTTTTAACTCAACTATAAGCATAACATGGACATGCTTACGATGAAATTCCTATCCATCACCTCAAATTCTTCACAAATTGCCTCTTGCATATTACTTATGCATCTAATATCTCATTCATATGATCAATCATCAAATGCCATGTCATTTCTAAAATTCCACCTATTAAGTTTATTTTGTATCAAATTTTTACCATTAGCCCCAAATGACTCAGTTATCTAAATTATTATCGTTAATTCACCCTAAAGCTCCATAAGAATGTTTTAATCATGATTTTGAATTTATACAATTACCTCTTTTTGATTGTTTTTAATGATGACAAAAGGATATGATTTTGTGCTCTTGAATTTGATTTTGTGAATTTGTGTTTGGTGCTCTTGAACAAGATTTGAAAAAGTATGGTATGTTTGTAAAATTATCATTTTGAGTTTATAATACTAATTATGATAAGATTGAGCTTGAAATTTTAAAAATAGAATATGCTTTTTGGAATATTTAGAATAATTATTAAATATACTCTTTGAGATGTGCTTAATTTTGAATTAAGATTGATTTATTCATTTATGATTATTTTAAGGGTATTTACATGATTAAAGCACAACTTTTTTTTCAAGATTTGTATTTTGTAAAAAAACAGGAGAAAGGTTAACTTTTTGGTTCAGTTTTCTTGCTGTCTCGACTGGAGCAGCAAAAGGTCAACTTTTTACCAAAAAACGAGGCAAAAACACAAATTTTAGAGAAGTTGAATTTTCAAGAATACCTCTTAAACTATCTTCTAAGTCATGTTTCAAGTTATCAAGGGGCTATAAAAAGAGAATTTGGGAAAGTTAGAAGGCATCAATATTTGAAAAAAAATTACCCAAGTGCAAATTTGGGAGACTTTAAAGTACTTCATTGTGAGATGACTTTCTATGGAGATTGAAAAGCAAAAATTAAGTTGCAAATTTTGGAAGGTGTTGTTGCTGGGCATTCAAAGCTACAAAGTATCAATTAATTGAATCTTGTAGATGTGGTAAATTGATTTACTTTTCATTTAAATTTATGTTTTTTGTATTACCTTAGTGTTGATGGTGATCAAACAAAGAGAAAGGTTGCAATACCTTGGTGTTTGTGGTGATCAAACTAAGAGAAAGTGAATCAAAGTGTTGATTACTTCATGAGTATATCTGGATCTTGATACCAATCCAAAAAATATTTGAATAAATTGTACCACTGCAACTTGCGTGTTAAAGTTAAATAATAGAAACCAAGTTGTCATGCTTAGAGAGTGGAGTAGAATACAAAGATTCGAATCACTATATGTGTTCTTATCTTTATGGTTTGATTACATTATTATAACTTATATTTTTGATGGCTTATATTATTTTACCGAAGTTCTTTAAGTAGCTATCACACGGGACCAACAATGATGAAAATTACTAGCATACAAATCAACAACTCTCTTCAATGATCCTTAATTATTTTCACTATCTAGATTTTTTGGGCCAAATTTCTCAAACATTTTCATTAATTAATCAAATCTCATTCATTATCATTTAAACTCATTTCAAATTCCTAAGCACCTCACCCATGCTTACACATATCTCAAATCAAGTTATCTCCAAATTAGTGTTTGTAACAATTAAGAATAAAATAATAAGTTGGTCAGTAGAATGATGATGTATTCGCTAATGTGGTATATTAACTATTGATCATTGATCATTTGACCAAGCAATAGGCCAAGAATTTGTGGAATGTTATTAGGCTAAGCGCAATTCAACCCACTTAGGTTGAATAGGTTGAGCTATATAAAATGCTATAAGTATTCAACTCAACAGTTCAAGATACTCAAGTGGTTAATATATTGGTCTTTGATAAAGGATGTATTAAGATCAAGTCCTAGTTAATGAGTAAATTGTATATTTTACCTTTTTAAGCTTTGTGCGACCTATCGGTTTAAAATTTAAAGGGAAAAAAGTTGTGATGAAAATTATAAGTAAACGGCCAGGGGAGTTGATGAAAGGATATGAGAGAAGAAGGGAGAGAAATGATGATCTGATCAACTCAAGCCTTTAGATTTATTTTCTTTATTAAGATAAGGGATTTTGCTTTTTTTAGCCTTTAATTATGACATGATTTAAAGGAGATTTATCAAGTTATTATATTTGTGATTTTATCGTATGTAATTTCGTAATCATTAATCTTGCCACGATTATGCGAGGGATTATATGAATGGATTCCACATAATTATTTTAGAGATGTATTATTTACATTAAAATTATTAATGTAAGGAATTATCAATAATTTTGTGGATTTTACTAACATAGAGATAATTTTAAGCAAGTTGGAAAGCATAAATAGCACAGTTTAATTTTTTTGAGTGAAATAATTTAAGATATGTAATTATGTAAGTTATATCATGCTTGAATGGCCTAAAACTAAATATGTTAGCCAAATTATTGATAAGAGGAAGTCTATGCATTTTTTCTTGAATTTAAATGCGTTTAAGAGAATTAATAAGATATATGGAAATAATATTAATATATTATTTATATATATTATACAAACTTTCATTCGAGAAGAATCTTATCACTTGCCTTTTTTCATGTCTTTTGGAAATTTGCAATTTCGCCTAGTAATTTGCAATATCCAAGTTGAGCCCAACTGTTGACGAGCATAGTGCTAATGTGATGGGCCTATAGCCCAGTCTATGCTCATCAAAAATGGCTAAATAGCAATAGCATGACAACGACTACTGGTAGCATAGGCAATAGGTTAGGACCTATTCAAGAGTCTAGAACCCAAGCAAAGAAGACCAAGCAACAAAGCCCAAGTGCGGCTGACTAGAAAGACGAACTTGCAAAACACTTGTGGTGAGACAAAGTCATGGACAATGAGTGGACATGTGGCACTTTGTGGTGCGTTCATTTTCAAAATGATGTAAATTAAACTCTTGAAGTTCAGTTTAAATGATCCAGAGGTCCAATTTTTTTTACATATTTGAACATTCTAAGTAGAATAAAAAAGCTAGATTAGTCAAATGAGGTCTAAAAGGTTGAATTCTAGAGGTAGAGGAGTGCATAAGGGATTTAGGGTACTAAATCTTTAGGGGATTCCCCAAACTTAAAAAGTGGTAACCTCTAAGAGGAGAGATGAAAATGACCTACAAGATATTTTAAAAGCATAAGGAAAAGAATAACTAAGAAAAGATATTATTCTTTATAATCTCATTAAGTTCATATGAATTTACCCTATTATTTTTTGTGTCATAAATGACCCAATGGTTAATGGCTATTGAGATGATGGTGGAGTGTTAAAATTATTTAATTTTTTTATTTATTATTTTTCTGTGATAAGTGACTTGGCTTGGGTGTAAACATTTTTTATTTGATGTGGGCATGATTTTAATAATTCTATGGATATGATTGCTTCAATGCAATAATGCAAGTTTATTTATAATTTATTCTGAGATGGTTTTATTCAATGTACGTAAAGATTCAAGAGAATTAAATGACTTGGACCAAACATTAGAGTAAAAGCTTTGATTTTTAGTCTAGGGGTGTGTTTGAGAACTTGTAAAACTTTTGATGAAAAGTTTTGTATGTAAAAGTTGTTAAATCAGTAGAAAATAATGTGATATTATAGGGGTAATGATGAGGAAAAAAGAGAATAAATTTAAAATAAATAGATTAGTTGTATTGGTAGTTGTGTAGAAATGATTGAAAAGTAGGGTTGTTGT
>JAXCLR010000063.1:27916136-27932146 GCA_035584095.1 Annona squamosa | reverse complement strand
ATTTTAGCCAATTTTAATTGTTAAAATTGCTAAAATAACTCTGTGCTTGAAAAATAAAAAAATATACATACATATTTAAAAATGGTAAATTTTAATTTATATAATAAATACATCTAGATTAAACAGTTTATGAAAAAAAAAAATTTAAACAAGTTTTTTGACATGGGTTAAGTAATCAAGAGTTAATAAGATCAACTTTCTTTTTCAACACCATTAGCATTTAGGGATTAAAATACGAAGAACCTGAAGTTTTAGGTTCAAAATGCCAGTACCCAAACATTGAAATTTAGAATGCAAATACGCATAATAGAAGGGTTTACAATGCATATTACTCTGCCTAAGAGAAGACCAGTTTGGGTTTAAGCTTATGAGGAATATGGAAGCAAACATAGAAGGCTGACTGGTCGTTATAGGGCATGAAGATAATAAATTCTGGAAAAAGTATCAAAATGGAGGAAGAGATTTTTATACTTATAAAATTCTTATGGGAATTGGTTTGGGAACCAATGTGTGCAATATGAATTGAGGTATTTATTGGGTGAAAGTGAGCTTAATGCACATGTTTTTCTGGAAATGTGAACAAAGATTAATTAAAGGGCTAATCATATAAGGCCGTGGGGAAGGCCTAGCACGACATATGCCATAGCTACATTGACGTGGCGCCATTGACAGATGGCAACGCATGGGCATATGCTTCCTGGCCCATGTGGTTGGGTAGGTGGGCTAGTTAATGTGAGTTTTGGGTCCATTGATAAATGAACTTTAATAATGAGCTACTTTTGTAGGCTTTGATGTATTGTTCAGGGTGGTTTCCTCATGAATATTCTACGATTAATCTGAAGGCAAATTCATATAGTTGTCAAGAAAAAAGCCCAATCATTCATGCATATTCACCATGAAGAACTAATTAAAATTCTAATCCAAGTGCATGCATGCACTTTTAACGTCGAAATTTTCATTTTACAACGTTCCACACATCATGTGCAGTATGGCTGAAGAAAATATTAATAATAACAGAATACGTAATTTCAAATAAATAGCATAGCCGCTCGATCACGAAGAAGAAGAAGGGAAGGAAAACCCAAAATCTTTTATTCCACGCAAACTCATGACGTCGTAATTTAATTTAATTAAGGGGATGTTTGGGAATAAGGGGTGGGAAACCTGGGAGAGAAATGGTGTGGCACGGATTTTAAGATGCCTTATTAATTAATTAATTATCATTTTTTCCATTTTTACCCGCATATTATAATCATTTTCCCTATCAACTACTTTTCAACAAACTTATTTATTTCAATTTTACCCCTATCATTCCATATCAATTACAAAATTTTCAAAATATTTTATTTTTTACTCCCACAAAATATCACATTTCCCGCCACTTTTATCTTCCTAAACGTCCCCTAAAAATCACCCCGAGTATCTCGATGGGATGCGTAGCAGGATGACAAGCCAGCGCGAGTCTATTACTAACTCCTTATCTGTAGTAGTGATGGAAGGGAGGGCCATATGGTGACAGCAGTAATTTCAGATTGTCAGTTTAATGGAAGGACTTGTTGGCCTCATAGGAGGTGCAGTAAAAGGTGATGGGGTTGAAAACGTAGTGTGGGCCGTAGAATGCCAAATGTCTGTTCAGGTGGTGGTGGGAGATTTGTCTTTTTGGCAGGACTTGGAAGTGGTGGTGTTGAGCTCTCAGCATCCGTCTGGGACCTGTACTCATAACCACATTCTGTGGGAGCGATGAGGGCCGCCAGTCCGAGGAGAAAAAGCAGAAAGCGTGGGAAGATAGGCATCTCGATCAAATTCAGTTTTTCTTTTCGTGATAGTGTCTCACGGATTATAAGCGCCAGCTATTTATAAGAGTCATTCAGGGTATTGCTTGCCATTAGAATCGATAATTGCCATTCCTATTTTCAAACAATCTGGTAATTCTGGATCCTTAATTTAATCAATTAATTATAAATTTCGAAGTTGCTAAATGATACCAAATGAGCACACTTTCATCGAAAAAAAAAAAAAAAATGAGCACACGTTCATGAAAAAGGAAAAAATGCCATTCTTGGTGCTGGAATTCGTTGCCACGCTACATGTGTTTTTGTCTTGAGGAAATGATAATTGAAATGAATTGTTTTTAGGATATGTATAACACTTGAAATGATGAACCTGCCCATAGGGCAGTTGGTTTCGCATAGGGGCTATATGCCCATCCACCGGGGTTCGAATCCTGCCGTTGCCATTGAGCTGGTGTTTGCTCTGGCAAAATCAAAAAAAAAAAAAAAAAAAAAAAAACACCTCAAATGATTTCATTGCGTGGGCAGATACGTACTTTTATTTTCGTGGTAAAAGGATATGCCAGTGGAAATTCCACGATACCCAATGTACAGGTGCGGGACATATGGGCAGAAAAGTACTTAGCAGAGCTGAGGGTTGCTAGAAATCGTAGGGTGCTTAATGGGCCTAAATCCAACTCCAGTTGCCCAATTCTCCAAGTCGTTTGAACGCGCTTTCGTTCTTATTTATGGGTCCTAAAAGCCAGTTAAATTTTACTGTTTGAATAACTAAGTGACAAGATATGTGTGCATGTAGTATTATAGTTGGTAAGTCCGAGATTTGAAGCAAAAAATAAGTTATTATTTATATAATTATATAAACTTGAAGTTATAACGATGCACAATTAAAATCATTCTTTACATGAAGTGTCATACATGTGCAAATATGTTGAAAATATATAGTCAAATTTGCCATTCTTGTAAATGTATTGGTCATCGACTCATCAATGGAAATAATTCAATTTTCTATATAAATGTAAGAAGATTTCAAATATACTCACTATTTTTACCCTTAATTCTAATTATACCTATTAAATTTGAAAACTAATCATCTATGCCCACTAAGTAAACTTAATTTCAAATATACCTAATTCGTTACAAATACCATCAATTATAATTAGAAAACTACCATCTATACCCACTATGTATGCTAGCAATTCCAAAGACACCCAACTTGTTACTAATATTGTTAACTATAATTGAAAATGACCAAAATACCCTTTAAATATGTGTTTCATCTCATCCAAAGTCGCTAAATAAAGAGAAGATCTGGCCAATGAAATATTCGTGAGAGCCAGATTTGCGAGATTCAACTATTGACTATGATTTTAGAGGAAACAAGGCTTGGAATTAATAGATAGTTTGGTCATTTCTAATAATAGTTAACGGGTTTGGTAATGTATTGAATATGCTCACAATTGATAGCATATTTACTGGGTACAGATGAATGTTTTTAAACATAGAAGGTGTGGTGCAAATTAGGGATAAAAGTAATGAGTATATTTGGAATTGACCTTACATCTAATTATATTTCTATTTCTTAAGTCAAAAAAGACTTCAATAAATCATTTCAATGTGCCAATATAAACATTAAATAATATTCAATTTCTTTGAATAAATAAAATTTTAAAAGATAGATATATATTGAATACTTGTGGTTGTTATTCACTTCAGAACAAAAGAATATAAAACAAATACTTCTATGGAGCTAATATCATTGAAGATTTTTTAATCTTTTTTAGGAAACTCTTCTTTTATGAAACCCTCATATTTTTAATATCTTGATCATTGATGAAAATCCATTCCGTATATTTATTTAACATCATTTACGTTATAATAGAAACTCTTTTATTTACTTATTATTACTGCATATGGGTCAACATCTATGTGTAAAACTAACGAAACAAAATAATTTAATTGAATAATTTCAATAGTTACCCATTTCCAAACAAAATAATATAATACAAATACTTCTATGGTGCTAATACCATTGAAGATTTTTGAGTCTGCTTTTAGGAAACTCCTCTTTTATGTTACATCATCATTTTTAATATCTTGATCCTTAATAGAAAATCCAATCTATTTATTATATAATGAAAACTCTTTCACTTGTGTAGTATTACTATATATAGGCTCCATCTATAAATGTATAAAATCAAGATAATAAAATAATTTAATATTGAAAATAAATTTTATGTAGTGTTTTAACATCTCAACTATCCAAAGTATTATTACTGCTAAATAATTGTATAAAATATTATTATATTCTAATATATATATATAAATAGATTTCAGTATTTTCATAATTTACACATGTATATATTGATTTTAAAACAAATATGGCCTACGCACATATTTGAGTTGGATGAAACTTAACATCTTTAGTTAAACAAATGATGCCAAATATAATGAATGATTTGAATTTTACATCAAGCATTACCATTTTAAAAATGGAGGAGGTTATATGAAGCTTCTATGTAATCTTATTAAATAAAGCAGATCCCAAAAGATTTTCATCGAAACAAATATTGTTGGCATCCATCTTTCATTTAAGTTCACCTTAAAGTTTAACTAAAAATCTAATTTATGCATTACATTTAAAATTAGGACAATGATTTAATGCAATTGGGTGACATAGAAGTGTCCATGCAACTTTTATTTTCAATTCTTTAACTTATTTTTTTCAAATCTAAATCGTTTTCTATGTTTGACGCCATTTTTTCGTCACATTTTTTAAAATTACTTTCAATGAAAACTTATATATCTGTAATAAATTAGTATTTTTTAGATTAAATATATAATTATTAATTTTCAAAAGCTTATAGTTTATAACAGTTTTCAAAATAAGTGACTTTAGAATTATATATATGACTATAAATAAACATTTAAATGATTTATATTTGGGAACAATGATTTAAAATAAAAAAGGTGTTTGATGAAGTGTCAATGCAATTGATTTGTGTTGAATCATAATCCTTAAAATTAGTTATTTAACTAGGAAACCTAGTTTCATGCAAATAAAAATAATAACTATATAAAATCTACTTAATAAGATTAGTAAAATAATAACCATATGGGGACAATCTTGTAGCAAACTATGGGGTACAAATGCCCTATATGTTAATGAGAACTTTATACAAATTAGATGGATGGTTGAAATGAAAATTAGTAAAATCATATGTTCCATGTATGTCAATCAATCTTAGTGAAGCTTGATCAAACTAGTTAAATTTGTCAATCAAGTCCTCCAATTTTGTCAAGTTTGTCCAACTCATTATAACATGATAAAGATTGTATAATCTAGATTTAACAAATTTTTCAAACCCATTTAAGCCTAATCAAGCAAATCATTGATCTTATAACAATCTTGATCAAATCTAAAACTGCATTCAATAATCCTAGGAAGTCTAGTTTAGAACCATTGATGTTTTTATTTTATAAATGATGTTAACCATATATTAGGGGTGAAAATTGGGTCAGGTTAGGGTGGGTAAGGGTGTGCTCAATCCCAACCCTAGAATTAAAAATCCAGTTTGACAATACTTTTTATACTGAGTCGAGACAAGGTCAGTCTGGCCCTCACATTTCTTTAAGAAGTTTCAGGACAAACTTCAAGTTGATTTCGGGTCGGCATCAGGACAACGAGTCGGTTAAAAAACAGGTCAAATTTTAAAAATTAATATACATATTAATATAAACTCATATTTATGATAATTTAAAGGTTAAATGATTCAATATTTTACTATTTAGTGAATAAAACTCATTTCTCATAATAAAGCATTAGTAAATTTTTTAAATAATTTTGTTTACAAATTAATCTTGATAAATATGTGCATTGACCTTAAAAGTATATTGTTATAAATTTTGGATTACAATTAAAACTGTTAGATTACAAAATAATAATATTCATTCTTGTAAGATATAAACAATATCGATAATATATTTTATTTCATTGATAAATATATGAACGAGGGTTAGGGCATGTAGAGGTTGGGTGGGACATAGTCATCTCCCCCCAACCTTTGGAATTAAAACATGGGTCTAATATCCTGACCCACCCCATTCCACTAGGTTAAAATCTTTGCCCTAACCCTCCATAAAATCAAGATGGGATGAGGCGGGCCACCGGTCGACCCGGCCATATATTCACCCTTATCGTATACATTCAACTCGAAGTGCTTAGAACTTCATCTACCCTTCATCGTCTCATCCTCATTTGCTAGATTGAGTGGGTTAAAGCTACACCGTTAGATCATAATTTTAGGGGATATTTAGAAAATCATCCATGTTGCACATCTCGTAAAAATCCTAAAATTTCAAAATATCCAGATCCCTCTTATCCATCTAGAACCTCTCACGAATGTGGTATGCATCCACCATCAATGCTCACCAACCACCCTCGCCATTTGTCGCCACAACCTTACTACCAATTTGCCATGGTAGCTCTCTCCTTTCTTTTCTTCCTTTTCTCTCCTTTTCCTCTCTGCACGTATCCAAGCCATTATGTAGTTGATCCTACTACCCCATTCCATTTGACAATGAGATTGAAGCATCCAATTTTTCCTCTTTCCTCTCCCCTTAATCCCTTCTAATGATAAGAAGAAGACCCTCATTGAGGAGTTGCCTTCGTCAAAAAACAAATGCTTGATTTGCAATGTGTAAGTGGTTTGGAATTGCTTGGACACTCTCGATGGCAAGTTAACTAAAGCCAACCTTACTTCTTACCTAGTTATAAGCACATACTAATTTCCAAATATGTGTGTTAAAGGCAACTTATTGAAAATTGAATGAAGTTTTTATTTGCTATCACTGTCTTTGATATAATCCAACTCGATCTCTCACCCGACTACTGCTAATTCTACCTGTAATGATAGGTTTGGTGTTTTTATTTTTTATTTTTACAATGGGTGGTAATTTTTTATTTTTAGATTTTGGTTTGTGATTCTTGTTAATTTTCTTAATGTTTCTTATGTTTTGTGTTTGTTGTTGATCAGTGGGAGCTTATAATCAAATTTTGTATGAATTACTTTTTAGAATGAGTTAGATGGTTAGGGTAGAGCATAAAATGATTTTTCATTCGTTCCTCTACGATTAATATTGACAATGTAAAACTACGTGTTTCCTGATTTCGAAAGCACAAATGCATTAGGATTCACTAGTCACTGCATACCCATTCGCTATGGTGTGGAGTGTACTATAGAAAAAGATACAGCAACATGATAAATAGAGCTAGAGAGAATAGATGAAAACAACATAAAATTGGAGAATATATATATATAGATAAGTGATTAGAAAGAAAAAACTAATCATTGAAATGCAGTATTCATGACTAAAAAGAGATTTAAGATGTCCTAGGCAGTAGATTGTTTTGTTATCCAAGTGTGTAGTCATGTTAGACACCCTAATACAACACTAATGCATGTTAAATTCAAACACACTTGCAAATTAGGAATAGGTACTCTACTCTTGTGATGGCTTTTCTAAATTATGATTCTTACAAGCATGCTCATATCTCTATAATAGCAATTAATCCCTGCAAATTCTATATCACAGTGAAAGTTTATTGATCTCTTGCTTGTTTCCTTAAAGGACCTTGCGCATGAGTGAGCAATATTAATTGACGAAGTTTGGTGGAAAGATGATAAAAGGGAGCGTAAAGGTGATTATTTAACTTGTGAAGTTTAGCAAAAAGGTGATGAAGAGTAGTAGAATGGTGATGATATTTGATGTCTTAGAGGCAAGCAACGGATGGCAAAATGAACCAGAAGAAATATTATGTTTATCAAAATTATATGGTAGGACTTTGTTGTTTTATTACAACAGAGTCTGTGAATTTTTGGAAGCATCTCCTATGTGGCTGTAATTTGTAATAAGATGCATCCATTGTAAACAACTATCTTTATGTACTTTCTACTCCTAGTAAATAGTTGTATTCTAATCAATGAAACAACCAATTTTATTGAAAGAGATGCTTAGATTTGGCATCTCATGTTATTATTTGTTTGATAGTTGGAATTGTAAGTTTATGTCATTTCATTAAAGCTTAGGCAATCAATTAGAGAATTTTGAAAACATATGAATTCACAATATTGAAAAAAAGATTAGACTATTGACTATCCATTGCCGTTTCATGGTGAGGATGAGAATCAACTGATTCTACTTTACATCTTGTTGATTTCACATTAAAAATGATTAGATTTATTATCAATTTCCCATGCATCAAGGAAATAGCAAAAACCCTAAATGTAAAGTCATCTCCTCCTCATGCATGGCCATCGACCATGAATCCTTGAACGGAAGTATAAACCCAACTTAGCTTTCTAACTAGATGACTTGGAATCCTCTCAAGCATGGTAAAAAGATATAAAAAGTAATAGAATCTCTAGTATGTATTCGAAGATAGAAGAAATCTTAAAAGAAATAATGGACGACATCCTCACCTCACAATTTGTAGTGAAGGTAATGGCTCCTTTAGCTTTGTTCTTTAATGCCAATGTCGGACCATAACTTTGTCATCTCTTTATAGTATTCAGGTGGTCAAATCCACTAGGGCTTCCCTTTTGTTTTCCCTCTTCTTCTCTTCCTCCATTTCTCTCTCTCCCTCTATTCAAAATGAGAAGTGCTTTGCCCCCCTTCTCTTTCCTATATACTCAAAAGGTTGGCACATGTATCTCCAAAAATGCAAACCTCTTGAGTGTATTTTATATAATTTTTTTGCCCGTCTTCATATTCCTTTATGGCCATGTGTATATGTAATAGTTTAATTGTATTAAACTTATTTAATACCCTTGTTAACTACAATTTAATGTTTTACCATTGTGTATTATATTTTTTACTATTTGCAAAATAATTACAACTCTAGAATTCCTTTAAAACTTTTTCTTACATAATTTTAAGCCTTTGATTAAATTTCATAAATTAAATATCTCAAAATCCCATTTATACCTTGTATGACATGAACATGAAATTTTATTTCTTTGGGTTTTACATGATCTCAATGAGATCGCAAGTGAAATAGATCTTTGAAAAGATATCAACTCCAATGGCTGTTGAGTCACTTTTATATTATGTATTTCGATTGTTAATTGAGAATAATTTGAGTGTTTAAGGTAACTTGGATAATAGTTTCATTGATTTAGCTTTGTTTAGCACAAAATACTCATAATTGAATGACATGTGCAAATTCAAGAGAAATTTTTTTTTGATGAACAAATTCAAGAGAAATTGGAGCAACACTCATGAAATTCTTGGAGAGTTGAAGCATGATGACTAAGATCCACTCAATTTGATGATTTTAACGAATTGAAATGACAAAAAAAAAAAAAACAATAATCAAATCAACCTAGAACATGTCATGGAAGATTCAATGTGAAATAGGCGTCGGACGTGCAAACAGGTAATTGGGCATAGCATTAGCACAAGAAAATTAATGAACGGGAGGCAAAGGATTCAATGTATAAAAAAATGATGTTTTGAAGAGTTTTAAAGAAGTAAAATAGTGATCAACAAGTACTGGGATAAAAAATAATGGCTGAGATCAATTCTAAGCGGTGGTGATTGCGCAATTAAAAATTAGAACGTCTTGGCTATGAGCTGGTACTTTGACGGTCCTGATGAGCATATTGAATTTCCATTGGATCTGCTTGGACTGGTGGACGGATTAGGATAGATGGACGGCTAGAATAAATCTGGACATCTTCTGATTTTTGAATTAGCTTGGGCAGTGGATTTAATCTGCATCCTGCCAGCTGGACGGCTGGATTTAATTGGACAGTTGGACAGCTGCTTACCTTGGATTATTTGGACGGTCCTGATTGGTCTACTGGTTGCAACAGATGGACAGTTTGGATTAATTGCTTGATGCTGAATGCAATGAAATTATTGTAAGCTGGTTTGGACGGTGCAGATGACTTAATAATATGGACGGCTAAAATTGCATGCTTCTGGTGCATTGAAATAATCTGGACCGTTCAGATGGGCAGTTACTTTGGCGTTCGAACAGCGTGTGCATCTTGCTGACGTGGACAGGTCGACGACTGGATCTTTCTGCTATTTACCATGGACGGCTTGGTTGGTGGCATAAAAATTTTGGCCGTTGATTTTGCATGGCCTGATTTGGAGGATTGGACCAACGCCTTGGATTTTTCTTGGTGATTGCTGAAATTCTGCTCGGAATTTAGACTTGAAAAATCTAGACAGATGGCCATTAATTTTTTGATAATCTAGACGATACGCTTCTTTTGCTCGACATAATTTTTCAAGCTTCTGGCTGGACGGCTCTGATTGATGGAAGACTGTTTTGATGGCTTGAAATTTGCTGAAAAATCTGATGGCATTTTAATCAAGAATTTTTGCACGTGATATTTTGGAGGCCCACTGCATTAAATCTGTTTGCCTGCAATAAAATATTAAATGATTAATTCATGTTAATAAACAGGTGGTGAACATATTAAAATTATTTGATGCTCAATTATAAAAATTTTTTATTAAACACATCAAACACAATTTATTTCATGGCAAAAACAAAAAAAAAATGTAATTTCGAGCAAAAAGATATCCAAAATTGTTTAAAATGCTTGAAATTAATATTTAATACCCAATCGTTATAAATACACATTATTAAGCCAATTTCATAATAAACTCAAATAATTAACCACCAAATTATTATAAAATACCCACAAAACATATTAATATTTGCTGATAATCTACAAGTAAGATAATATAATCAAAAGAAAAAAAAAAACAGAATGAAAGGTTATTGATTGAAAGTTTCAATAGTATCTTGAATACTCCAAGCAACATGCTACACCGCTTCTTGCCTAATGCTCTTGAGTTTCTCTCTTTCGAACCTCAACTCTAACTCCAAGAATTTCTAAAATGCCCTATAATGTTTATAACAAGTGTTTATATAGAGCTATAAAGAAAACTCGTGCAAACATTTCACATTGATCTTTCAATCTTTCAATTACACAACTAGGTGCCCACATGGTTTGAACCATGTGGGACCAAGCTCTACACAGTTCAAAGTCCCACATGATTCAAATTGTGTGGGACCCTAGTCTCCTTAAATTTCTTCAAAAGTTTTTTGAGTTTTGACCCAACTCATCCTAAACTCTATTGAAACTTCCATGACACATTCTAGACCATTTTAACCACTGTTTTGCTTCCTTGTGAATCTTTAAGATCATTAAATTCAGTGGATCTTGGTCATCATATTTCAAATCTCTAAGAATTTTATGAGTTTTGTATTGATTTTACTTGACTTTGCACATATCGATCAATTTTGAGTCTTTTGTACTAAGCTAAGCTATATCAATTAATATATATTTCAAATCATCTCAATCACTCACATTCTTATCCAATTGTCATATAAAATGAATAGTATAAAGATGACTTAACAAGCAATAACTTTGAAGGAGTTTCAACCTTCCATTTTCAAGCATTAAAAACGTTATACTCAAGTTTTCTATAGTACAAGTGCTAAAGCTTCAAAGATCAATCCATTCTCAATCAATAAGAGCATACGATGCCTTCAAATTATCTACATTAAGTCTATAAAGTGTACTTTTCCTTTATTCATAAAATGATTGTTTGTTGTTAATTGGATAAGTATTGAAGACCATGACCAAGTGTTTTGTTGTACATGGATTGGTTGGAGTGATGCTCACTAATAGCTAGTACATTGTGTTTGAAGTCTTATAGAGTTGAAATCTAGAAGAGAGTGCATGCTCTAAGTTGTATTACGATACCATACTAAGCCATAAAGAGTGTGTCCTTAGAAAAGTCAAGTAGAGGATTGCATGAACTACTATAACCTTATATCTCTCCTTGTGATTTTGTGCACACTCATTTCTTTCATCTTTAGCACTACATTAGCTCTCCAATCTCCAACATATTTCATTTGTTGTGGTATTGACTTAAAAGGATTGATATTTCAACTAACAAAATTTAAATAACTTAATTCACTTTTAACCTCTTTGGTTAAGCTAACTAAACTAGAACAATAGGTAGTATCAAAGTAGGATTCAAATTATTCTTAAGTGATCTCACTACAATTATATACATATGGCTAACCAATCAACTTTCCCCTACCTTTGTAGAGGGATAATCATTTAATAGACTACACTTTTTTATGGTAATAATTCTTTTATTGAAAATTGAGAACGAAATATAGCAACAAACATGGATTCTTGAATAGTCAAACAAGATCGTGTTATCATGCTAAAAGGTGATATAGCCTTTGAATGGACAAAAGACAAAGTAAAAAATTGTTAACAGCAATGCTAAGCTAATGAACTCATTATTTTGCACACTTATGGCAGCTAAATATGATAAAGTCTCATCTTGCACAATAGCCAAAAAAATTTTAAACACTTCGATGTTCATATATGAGGAACTTCCCAGGTACATGGAATTAGAAGAAATATTCTCATAAGTGAACCTAAAAGTTTTTAGATGATTGAGGGTGAAGGCATATTCAAAATATTTACTAGATTTTTCAAACTACTCAAAGCCCTAAAGGAATTTGGCAAGTCTACTTTTTTGTCTAAGTAGGCTATGAAGATATTCAAAGCTTTACCTAAATCAAAGACTCTCAACATAAATGCCATTGAAGAAGCAAAAGACTTTAATGTACTCAAGTTGGAAAACGTGATTAGTTCACTTATAGCTTATTTAATTATGAAGAAAAATGAACAACACAGCAAAAGGATGAAAGCCAAGGCCTTAAAAGCAACAAACCAAAGTTCTAATGACTCATTAATAGGGGTGTAAATCAGGTCAGGTCGACTCGGGTTGGGATAAATACAACCCTAGTTTACCTAATAAAATCTCAAACTAATCCTACTTTCAACCCTATTTTTAATACCTTAACCTAATCATATTTTAAGCTTAGAGAAATTGGTTCTATCTGGATTAGAAATCAAGTTAATAAATATGTAGTATTTAAAAATAATTTGCTTAATTAAGTATATTTTATAATATAAATTTATATGAAAGAATAGAAATTAATAATTTCTATATGAATAATTTTCAATTTAAAACTAATGATATAAGTGCTAAATAATATTATTTCAAATTAATAATATCTAGTTAATTCTTATGTATTATACACTAATGCAAGGCTATTTATTAATAATTTATTATATTGCACACTAATGTATGAAATCAAGTCGGGACGGGTTGAAAATCATCTAACCTAAACAAACTTACTTTTGAAATCGAGTCGGTTCAAATCGGGTCATAAAACGTTTTTTTTTTCAAAATGCCTAACCTAGCCCTATTATAAATCAAGTTTAGTTGAAACCAACCATATTTACATCTCTACTCCTTAACAAGCTTTCAAATGGACAATATAGAGTTAAGCCCTTATTATAAGAAAATTCAAATGATTTGTGAAACGGAAAAGAGCTTGAGTTCCTCCAAGGTTTGCTGATATTGAGAAAAATAAGAAAGAAAGGAGGCAAGAACCTACTAAGTGCTTCAAGTGTGAAGGAATAAGTCATATGCAAGTCTAATATCCTACACCTAATAAGTACAAATAAAAAGAAGGAAGAAAAGAAATAAAGAAGCAATCCTAGAAGATTTTCAAAATGAAGAACTTAGAGAAATGTATGTAAAGAAAAGAACTATCTTCATCCTCAAGGAACTCATCAAGCGAAGACAAGAATATAGAAAATTATGCAACGATCTATTGTATGACACATTGGAGAATGTAACTCTCATGTATGTCTCACAAGTTCTTTTTAACTAAGAAAGTAGATAAGACAAAAGGCAAAACACAATAGACATAATTGAAATAAGTGATGAAGATGTATCCATTAGGCCCTCTCATTATATTTCTCATTCAATTTCTTTATCACCAAATGAATGCGATAAGTGTACAAAGTTAAATGAACTTCAAGAAGCATATGGTGCATTATATGTTGAAATGAAAGGACTTAGCATCAAATATGCAGAGAAAAAAATAATATGATGCTATAATCATTGGAGATAGCAAATTAGTTGAGACAATTAAACCCCATTGTAGAAGAAGTGAAGGAATTAATAGAAAAATTAGACAAATTAATGAAAGAGAACCAAAAACTAAATGAATCACTAACATAGTTTTCAAATCTAAGAGAGGGCATCCAAATGTTTCTTAAGGGCATATTTGTTTAACATAAAAACTTTTTATTTTCTATAACTACTTCATTTGAAATCATTTTTCACATCTTCTTATATAATTACCTTACCTTTCAATCATTTGTAGATAACTACTTGTACAATTGACATATATATTTTAATTTTGTTCTTTTTATTCTTGTTCGCATCTCTTTGCAAGTGCTTGGATCGTACATAAAATATTAACTCCATAGGGATTTGGAACTCAAGGCTTTGGAAAGTGAAAGGAAAGAAATAAGAGAAAAAGAATGTTGATTTTAAGAATGTAGAGAAAATATTAGAAATTATAGGATAAGAGTACCTAGAATCTAGGGTTTCACATATATCTTCTACAATGGATACATGAAGTACTCATTTAGTCAAGATATTATGTGTTAAAGGAGAATAAATCATAAATTATCCTTGCACCTTCTCTTGAAACCTATAAGGTGTAATCCTAATATTTTCTTAACCAACTATTTTCATGAGATTAATCAATTATGATTCTGATTCATTAAGTTCTATAGTTATTCATAAGATTCCTCAAAGTCATCATGTCTATTCTCATAGTCTTAGATTTTTAGGTTTAATATCATAATTATTGTATATTAGACTTCTACTTTTCAATTTTTTCATCTAATATATGAAGATTATTGTCAAAGTAGAAGCTCAAATATTAGACAAACATTAGATGACAATATATTAAATCAACAACCATATCCTTCATAAAATAAGTAAAACCTCAATATTCACTATATTGTACATACACTACATCCAAAATCCAAGATAACGGGTTTAAACTAGCATGTTTATGATAAAATCTAAACACAAAATAATATTATATTTAAAGTTCATCTCAAACATAATAATTAGACTCAAAGGAAATAAAGAAAAGGAATGCTAATCGATTGGAAGCCCCAATGGTATCTCCATCGCCTCAAGAAACTCACCGTCGTATTTCTTGCATTGTGCTCTCACTTTCTCTCGCTCCTAAACCTTAACCAAAACTCCGAGGATATCCTAGGATGCTTTGGAACATTCTCAAGAGGTGTTTATATATCTATATATATCACCGCCTCTTGCGTACAACATCTGAATTGTGCATAATTTTATGTAATTAGAGGTCCACATGGTTTAAACCGTATGTCACCTAAATCCACTCAGTTCAAACCATGTGGCACTCTGGTGCGCATGATTTTCTCTAAAATTTTTGTATTAGACCTAAAACATTTTCAGGTCTCAGGTGAAATACATTCTTAGCTGTTTTGATCATTATTTTACCTCTTTTTAATTCTTCAAAATCATCAAATTGAGTGGGTCTTGATCATCATGCTTCATGCTTCAAGTCTCTAAGAATTATTTAAGTTTGCTCCAGTTTCATTTGATTTCACACATATCCATAAATCATGAGAGTTTTGTGGTAAACAAATCTAAATCAATTAAAATGTGTCAAATCATCTCAACTACTCACATTCTTATCCAATTATCATCCAAAATAACTAGTATAAAAATAACTTCACAACTCTTCATAATTATCCTTGTCATATTATATGATTTTCTTTCAATTTAAAACTTTTACATTAAAAAATTTTATATAAAAAATTTATTACTTCGCAAATGTAACTTAAAATGATAACACAAACTAATAAAAAGAAACTTAAATACTCATCTCATAAACTCGGTGAATGCAGCAATAGAAAAGTGTCAAAAGGGGTCAAATTTCAGAATGAAATTCATATAAAAATAGCCAAAACTCATTACCATAAAAATGTAATGAGAAATACATGGGTGAGAGGACATACTTGGCAATTATTGAACATTGAGAATGCTCCATAAAGGATCCATAATGCATGCAACTTTTGCAACTTATACGGTAATAGTATTTATCAATGTAAAATTAAGAGATAACATGAAAGAGAAATAAAACTAGTTTGGATGCCTAAGAGTATTGCATATGTAGCACATGTTGGAAATATGTGGAAAACTAGCTAAATCCATATTTTGATGATTAACAAATCAATTTGAGTAAGTCTTGGCTAC
>JAXCLR010000063.1:27873645-27908582 GCA_035584095.1 Annona squamosa | reverse complement strand
CTTCAAGAATGTTGCAAAATGACCCATTTTTATAGAAAAATCAAATATTCTATTAAAAATATGATTTTCATGAAATTCCACTTAAAACATGCATTTAATTAACGTTTTAATATTTAATAACGTGAATTTAATATGAAAATAAATAAAAAATTTTAGACTTATCAGCTAGCAAAGATAAAACTTTCTTTATATTTTACATTTTTTAAATTGGTGAAAAATAAAAAACAAAATACAATTGTATTAGTTCAAAATGATCATGATGGTGAATTAGAATATAAAAAATTTATTAAGTTTTTTCAATGAAAGAGGAATTTATCACATATTTTCTGCACCAAAAATTGCTTAACAAAATGGAGTTGCTAAAAAAAATAATATAAGAGATGACAATAACTATGTTAAATGAAAATCAACTATCTAAAAGATTTTAGAGAGACGCAATTGGCAAAACATGTCATGTGCTCAATCATGTCATAATTAGAGCTATTCTCAAAAAGACACCATATAAGTTATGAAAATTTTTTTAATATTTCATACTTTCATGTCTTTAGATGTAAATGTTATGTATTAAATAATGAAAAAGATAATCATAAAAATTAGACAGGAAAAGTGATAATGTAATTAAATCTTGGCTACTCATCCACTAGTAAAACATGTCAAGTATCTAACAAAAGAACACAAGTAGTTAAAGATTTTATTCATGTTACATTAGATGAATTTGATTTAACCCCTAGAAAGGAAGATGAGTATAGTGATACAGAAATATCATTAGATAAAATAAAGAAGCTACAAGTGAAAAAATAAGGAGAGAAGAAAGTAAGGAAAATGAAGATAAAAAAGAGCAACTCTAAGAGGTAAACAAAAATAATGTTTCCTACAAACCATCTATTGATTTAAAATTCAAAAAAGATCATCCTATTGAATAATTAATTAGAAATATCCACAACGGTGTGAGGACAAGAGGTTCAAATCACACTCTAGAAGATGAATACTAGATTATTATAATGTAAAGAGAGTTAAATCAATTTGAAATAAATAAAGTGTGAAAGCTCATTTCTAGACCAAAAGATCATTAGGTGATTAGAACTGAATGAATTTTTAGGAAAAAACTTAATGAAAGTGGTTTAGTTGATCAAAATGAAGCAATGATAGTGGTCAATAGGTATTCATAAAAAAAAAGTCATTGATTTAAGGCATCTTATATGATCGTGGTTAGACTTGAAGTCATAGGAACCTTACTTATTTTTTTCATCACATATGTGCTTCAAATTATTTCTAAATGACTATCTTAGTGTGAAAGTTTATGTTGAACAATTACCTAGTTTTGAAGAAAATGATCAATTAAATTATCTTGCTAATGATCAAAGTATTAGATGAACTAAAATAAGTTCCAAGTGCTTGATATGAAGGATGTAGTAAATTTTTTATCAATAATGTTTTCAAAAGAGAAAAGTAGACACTATATTGTTCATTAAAAATGACAATAAAAATTTTAATAATGTAAATATATATAAATGATATTGTCTTCGATGCTATTAATGAAATTCTCTACAAAAAATTTTCTGAGTTGATGTAAGATGATTTCAAAACAAGCATGATAGGTGAACTTAATTCTTTCTAAAATTGCAAATCAAACAATTCAAGAATGAAATCTATATATGTTAGTCCAAGTACATGAAAGAGATGCTAAAGAAGTTTAGAATGGAAAGCTGTAAAGGAGCATCAACACTAATGAGTGCTTTCATAAAAATGAACAAAGAAGAGAAGGGTAAACATGTTGATCAACATCTATATAGAAGTGTGATTGCATATTTGCTTTATTTAACTGCATCTTGACATAATATTTTATTTAGTGTGTACACGTGTTTTGCATTTTAATGAAATCCAAAAGATTCGCAAATAACAACAGTAAAAAGAATAGTCAAGTACTTAATTGACATACAAAACCTAGGTTTATGGTATTCTAAAAGATCCTCATCTAAATTAGTTGGATATTCAGGTGTAGACTTTGCAAGATATAAAAGAGATAGAAAGAGTACTAATGGAATATGTTAATTCCATAAAAATATGTTGGTATCTGGGTACTTAAGAAAACAAATAAGTGTATTCACTTCATTTACCCTTTATAGCACCCAAATAAATGGTGAACAAGCCATCAAAGAGGAAATAGGTGACCTCATCCTCCAATTCATCTCAAGTGACCACTTCTAATATCTCTAGACGGCCTCGAACAATGGCTAAGATACTGCATCTTGAGGGTCCTTCATCTCAACCTTCACTTATTCATGAAGTCCATTTTGAAGAATGTAATGCTCAATCCCTATGTGTCAAAAGAAGAAGAAGAGAATATGATTGATACTAAAGAAGAGGACGTGATAATAAATAAAAGAAAAAGACTAAAACTACACCAGAGAAGAGAGTGGTGGAGATGTTGGTCAGATATTTTAGGAACTCTGCTCAATATAGAAGATTTTATTTTAAAAAAAATTCTATGCCAAGAAAGTGTTTATTCCAATGAATATTGACTTTCTGTTTCTAATTGAATATGAATTTGACATTAAAAGTACATTAGATTTTCAATGGTGGACAAATCTCTTGAACGAGAAACATAATATTTGTCTAGATCTCACACTTCAATTTTTATCATGGATGGAGCAATAATGATCACATGGCTTTTGTCAAAGGAGTAATGAGATTTGATATATTTCAAAATTGTGCATGTGCTCAAATAGGTTCAATTCTTAGAGTTCCTCATGATGAAGAATCCTTGCCTAAAGGCCTCTATCTACTCTCTTTAACAATTTAACTCATAGTGACAATATTACATGGACCTCTCACCATACCTCTGAGTTCTTAGGTTGCTAGTTTGGCATCTTATTTTTCTAAGAGAGGAGGAAAAAGCTCAATAAAACCTCAGAAGACATGAAATCCTAGGGAAATTGGTCAATTATAAGAAGATCTCTTTATCACTACTTATCATGCAAGCTTCAAAAGTCAAAAAGAATAATCCATGGATTATGATTCCATATAAAATATACATGACTAAGTTTTAGTGCTAAGTTTTAGTGCATTTTGGAATCAATCTCACTAGTGAGCACTTTGAGGTTTAAAGGAGCATAGATGCCATTGGCAGGAATTAAATGCAGATGATAAAGATTAATGTCAAACAATTTATGCTAGAACAGTTTGTAGCAAGACAATGCCATCAAGGAGGAGAACCAATTGAAGAGGGTAGGGATGAGCCCCAAGGTGACCAAAGAGAGGCTACAATACCAGTTAAGGGAAAGGCTCACCCAAGCACAAATCATGCATCCACCTCTGCCTGTCATGCTTCACATACGCCAGTTGACCTTCATGTCTTTATATTTCTCTGTGACTTTCATACTAGCATAATGACCAAGCTAGGGAATATTAATAGCTTTTTTCTCACCATGGATGAAGCATAAGATAGATATAAGCAAGATTTCAAAACTCTTGCATATACCTTTGCCTCTGAAGCCTATAATCATCCAATTCCCTCCTTTGATCCTCTCACTTGACATTCCAAGGCTTCCTCACTTTCACATGCCTATTACCCCACCCACATCACTACTTCCATTGCCCCAACTCAATTTTATTTAACTAAGGCTTCTATGTCTTATATCCCCTTCAAATCCTCTCCTTTTGTTGATTGACAAAAAGGAAAATGAGATTAGGATAGCATTAGAGGGGTAACTTCTATTAAAGAGAGTAATTTGACGTATTTTGTCATTATGTTTTAACATAAATGTGATTAGTTGAATTTTGAAACTTGAATGAGAATGGTTGTAATTTTATTTTGGAATGTAACTAGTTTAAGGGTGATATTAGATTTAGGGCATGTTTGTTAACATGTGAGTGTGGTAAATGATGGAAAACCATGGGATTTGATTTTTTAAGGTCAATCATTATTTCATCATTCACACTATTTTTCCCACTTTTACTTCTACAATTCAATCATTTTCCCTACCAACTACATACAACAAACATATTTATTCCAATTATACTCCTGTCATTTTCTATTAATCACATATTTTTCAAAATATTCTCTTTTTCATTTTCCACAATCCCATAACTTTACATATCACGAAACATCCCCTTATATTGAAATGGAACAATGTTCGTGACATGCAATTGATTGATTTTCAATGAATATTGCAAATGAATAGTATTTGTTCGAAACACTTACATTTTGCCAAACTATATTGGTAATGATGCAAAATCCAAAAAACGAAAAAAGAAAAAGCCCAATAATTCATGCGTTTTCAACGTGAATAACTAATTCTAATCCAACTGTATGCACTTTTTGGTGGGGCAGGTGCTTGTCGGTAACTTTTGACCACTCGGCCATAGAAAAAGAAGTTATTGGGCAAATCAGAAATAATTTTATCTTTTAATCGTGCCAGAAGATATTATTTTTCTTAAGACAATATTTGTATTTTCACGACTGTTGAGAGCTGTTGCGCTTAGGATATAAAAAGAGATAATCTATCTTTTAATCGTGCCAGAAGATATCATTTTGCTTAAGACAATATTGGGGGAATTTGCGCCATATCCCCTTTAAGTATGCGAAATAGCATTTTAGACCCCGACGTTTGCGTATTAGCATTTTAGACCCTGATAAGTTTCTTTTTTGCATTTTAAACCCTCCGCCTTAACGTCGTCTGTCATGCACCGTCTAATCGTGTGTACTGACGAAAATACCCCTCAATAAAAACAAAATCATAACAGCTAACTCATTCTCTTTCCAACGTGAACGGTGGAGGATAGACATGTGCTTGTCGGGACCTTGAAAAGAAAAGCCTTGGTGTAGCTACATACATATGGAAGGAAAAGAAAAGCCTCCTGGACCTCCAGCTCCTTGTCCATTTCGATGTCGAAGCACGTGGAGAGGATGGATGATTTTCTATCGTTATTGAAGAAGACAATGGGTGAGTATTCAATTTCGTTAGGGCTTCATCTTTTCTAATGTCGCATCTTATTAACTTCCCTAAATCTGAAAGCTCTATCTCCTTCAATCAGCTTTACATCTATTGGAGTAGGAGAATGATGGTAGATTGCATTTAGTGAAGGTGAGATGGGTTCTAGCAAAAATCAATGCACCTATGAAATTTCCACCATGTGCTGAGGTGGACATCCCTTGATCAACTGTTCCATTAGAATTCACGTAGTGGAGCATTGAATAGCTACAATCTTGCTGCCTCAGCTCCCTTCTCCCTCATCCTCTATGATCGCCGCTGCGATCTCGCATTGTCGGCCAATCTACTGGCCAATCAACTGTAGAAAACCTCATCGAATTCTCTAATGGAAAATAGTCCGCTTCACTGCTGCTCTGCTTCTCCTCTTGCTCTTGAAAGAGCCACGAAATCCAATGGAAATCTAGCAGCTTTATTGACACAATCCAGCCATGGCAGATCAAGTATCGACGGCAAAACCAAAGAGAGACGAGCTCTGCAATCTCAATTTGCGCTTCGTGAGGAAGAAGCTATCCTCTATTGCATTCTAATAGAACGAATCCAAATTACAATTCCCACCTCTTATACAGACCTGGACTATCCCTTTTATAATAGTTTTAATTGAATCTGTTTTACTCGTAACTGCTCACCCAGTACAACTGAAGACACCCTGGCTCAAATGTATCATTTATCCCCTCAAAACTAGTTGTTCACCTTCTCATATCCAACCATCTAAGAGGCCAGAGACCGCCAAAGGGTTGCAGCAAGGAGGTGGGTGTTACTTCCATTCTCAGGCTTCTTCTTATCAATGGATTGTGGTGGCAGTGATGGGCTGCAGTGGCTGAGGGGTAGGCATTGGAGGCGGAAAGGCCTCCATGGTAAGGGGAGAGTCTACGGAAGAGGTAACAAGTTGGAGATCTATGTTGTCAGCTTGATGTTTGATTTTAGGTTTTCAGACTCTTTTCTGTTTGAATCCTGACATAGATTGGGAAGCGTGTGGTGAGGAGGCGATGTTCTTTCCTACAGGTACATGGAATAGAGCTGGCAAGAAAGAAAGCAAAGGAAAATGAGGGAGATGGAAATTTGCAATTTGCAATTTGTAGAGGTTGGATGCTAGAATATATACCATTGTCACATCGATTTAGAGTTTCTAATTTCTAATGGTCGTGGAATTTTGGAAAGTAAATGGACAGAGCGTGACGAAGGGGAAGAAGACACAGGCGTTGAATGAGTTAACTGTTATGATTTTGTTTTTATTTAAGGGTATTTTCGTCAGTGCACACGACCAGACGGTGCATTACAGACGGCGTTAGGGCGAAGGGTTTAAAATGCAAAAAATAAAACTTATCAGGGTCTAAAATGCTAATACACAAACGTCGGGGTTGAAAATGCTATTTCGCATACTTAGACGGGGTATGACGCAAATACCCCACAATATTGGTATTTTCACAACTGTTGAGAGCTGTTGCGCTTAGGATATAAAAAGAGATAATCTAATCTAGAATAGAAAATAAACTCCTTTCTCGAAGCTAAATACTTTAAAAAATAATTTTAAATGAAGTAAAAGGCAAATGGAAGAAAACCGACTGGTTGACAGAGCTGCAAGCTATCGTCTCGGCAACCCGCAGCACCATGACTCTAGCCACAACAGGATACCGGTGCACGTTGATTGCTTATCCGGATCAGTACAGATAATCGATTCAAATGGTATACTAATGATATGTGCAATGTTTAAGTAAGACCGAATCTCACAAGGAAACGTTCTAGCATACCATTTCAGCTAAGCTAAAACAATACGAGAATCAACTTCAAAAAAAAAAAAAAAAAAAAAAAAGCAGCATCCGAGGCCATTACATTGGAACCCAAATCACTACACGGCATAGCTAATGTACTACCACGAAAGAAAGAGACATGCACATTCACTGGCCAAAGTAAAATACATTTGGCTAGTAGGTCATAAGTCGGCATGCGTGCCAGCGTCCTGCGTTCGCATCTCTCGAGTGTTGTAGGAGTTTAAGATATATTTATCCCCTTGCCGGGGGCATTTGCCGGGAGCATGTTATCATGGGAGCTATATGTCTCGTAAGTTAATAGAGAGTCTAGGTACCTCAATATTAGAAACTTGTAAAAGTTGATTGTAATATTAATTGAGATAGATGTAAATATATATGTGCCAATAAAAAAGTAAAATAAATTTCTATATAGCCAAACCAAATCAAATACATAAAGGAGAATGATCATTTCCGACCCTTTTCTTAATTTTTTTAGTTTTTCTAAAACTACAAATCTAGGTATATATGTTATTTATAAATCTAGTTTTACTATTTTTAAAGATAATTTTTACAATTGAAAAAATATATATTTACCCATATCGAAAAATAATAAAACTTAATTTATAAACAATATACATCTAGATTTATAGTTTCCAAAAAGTAAAAAATAATTTTTGAAAATGAATTGCAGGAAAGATGCCTTCATTTTTGGCCAGTTGTAAATGATCATGATTCATATATAATATCAAATTTGATTCCTCATATAAAGTTATATATAAATATAAATAGACCTTTTACTTCTTTATTTGAAAATTCCCAATACTTCGAATGTCAAATGTTTCATTTCACAACCTTCCACACATCATATGCAAGTGTCGCTCAAGAAAATGGTAATAATAATAATAATAATACAATACACAGTTTCAAATAATGTGTTACTATTTAAACAATCAAATGGTTGATGTGAGTGTGTAGGATCTATTGGTTGGAGGTCCAAAGTTCAAAATTGGGTTGAGATATTTGTCTTCTTTTATGCCTCTCATGAAGTACACTCCATCAATTGCGCCCAATGTAACGTAATAAATAAAATTAAAATGATGAGTAGTTCAGTACATCACAATTTGCACAAAAATTGCAATTATATTGCAAATTTTCAAAAAATACATCCATTCCCACATTACTTTTGTTAAAAATTTTCAAAAATGAAAGAACGCCCTAATAAACAAATAAAATTATGCAAAATAAGAAATTAATTTTAAAAATAAAAAAATTTGACTTTTTAATGCGATAGAAATATTGTGGGAAGTAATACATTTGTTTAATGGGAGGAATATTGGAACTATTAATATGAGTAATATTTTATAAAAATAAAATTTTATATTTTAACGGTAATTTCTTTCATTTTATAATTTTATTTGTTTACAAGAGAATTTTCATTATTTTTTAAAAACATTTAAAAAAAGTGTACATCTACAATTTCACACAAACTGTGTAGCCGAGATGCACTTTTCGAAAAACTCATAACGCACTTGTAATTCTGCCTGATGCGAAAATCAAAAAAGTCTAATCCAAGCGCATGCACTTTTAACATCGAAGTTTTCATTTCGCAACGTTCCACACATCTGTTCGTGGCTGAAGAAAATGATAATATAATTACAGGACACATATTTTCAAATAATGAGCAGCTCAGCCCCATTACATGATTAAGAAGAAGAAGAAGAAGGGAAACTTGGAATCTTTGATTCCATGCAAACTTAGAAAGTACATCGTAACGTAATTACGAATCACTAAGGCTAGATCTCGGGAGTGATGGGATGTGTACCAGGATGATAATTAAGCCAGCAACTCCATCATCAGCTCCTTATTTTTAGTACTGATAGAAGGAAGGGCCATTGGTGAAAACGTCGGAAGTACTGCTTCAGATTTTCAGTTTAGATGGAGGACTTGGTGATGCAGTCGTCATTGGAATCAGCCCTTCAGTTTTTGGGGTTGGAGGTACCTTAGGTTTCCCAGAAGGTGAGTTAGGTGGCACGAGGGGTTTCGTGACGGGCTTTGGATTTGGCGAGCGAGGAAACCCGACCATAGTTGGAAACTGTGGGGGATTTGCCTCTTTAACAGGACTTGAAGATGGTACTGCTGAGCTCTCAATATCGATATAGGACCTGTGCTCAAAACCACATTCTGTGGGAGTTGTGAGAGCCACCAGCCCTAGGAGAAAAAGCGGCAAGCTTGGGAAGAGAGGCATCTTGATCAAATCCAGTTTGTTTGGTGCTATAGTCTCACGGATTATAAGCGCCAGCTATTTATATAAGAGTCGTTAGGGGTGCTGCTTGCTAATAGAATCGGCAATTATCACTCTTATTTTCAAACAATAATTTGGTCATTATGGGATCTTCAATTAATTATACGTTCGAAATCGGCGAATGCCACCAATGGCAGAAGACACGTGAATGAAAACGAAAAAAGGCATATTTTGTGCTTGAATTCACACGCCCACCGTTCTCGTATTTCGTGTCTTCTGTTTTTTGTGTAACCCAAATGATCCCACTGCGTGGGCAGTCTTCAGTGTCTTTGTGCCAACAGACATCGTAAGTTGAGGAAATAGCTTAGATTGGACGGGCAATCATCTTTCAAAGCGGACACCAAAGCCATACTCTTGGAAAGGTCAGAGAAATGATTCGCTGTTCACAACTTGGACGAGTTGAAGAATGTGGAGAAGATGAAATTTTCCACTTCAAAAAAAAATTTTCTTGTTCTCAAATGCAACTGACTATAGAATTTTTTTTTTTCTTATTTTTATAGAATTTTTGTCATTTTCAACATACAACATGATTATTTCCATCCTGGATGGACCCAATTTTCCCTTCAAGAGGACTCTGACAAGTAGACCCCTTGTCCCCATATCTTATTCTTTTTTGCGCTAAAGGACTTCTTCAAATGTTGAACGAGGCTCACAGGCGAAACAGGTTACATGGAGTCAGAATTTGTAGGGTGGACCAAAACCGACTCTCCTGTTTTTTGCAGATGACATTCTTCTCTTCTTGAGGGCGTCAAGTAGAGAGTTGAAGGAGCTGAACCTAATCCTGAATAGCTACGAGGAGTTATCAAGGCAGAAAGTAAACAAACAAAAAACAGGCGTTTTCTTCCGGAGGAACACAGGGCAAGAAACCAGAAATGCGGTAGAGTGCATGATGGAATCAATGGGCAACCAGTTTCAGAATTATTTGGACCTCCTAGCCTAGATCGGAAAAAAGGAAACCCAAGTATTTCATAGCTTAAAAGAAAGAGTTTGGCAAAAGATTCAGGGGTGGAGAAACAATATGATGCCTAGTGGGGGAAAGGAGATCTTATTGAAAACAGTAGCCCAAGCGATCCCATGCTACGCTATGAGCAACTTTGTTGTTCCTAAAAAGATACGTAATGATCTCGGCTCCATGATGTGTAAGTTTTGGTGAGAGGATAAGGATGGATACAGGAAAATAAGCTGGAAAGAGTGGGATAAGGTTTGTCTTCCCAAAGAGGAAGGTGGTTTGGGCTTCAGGGAACTATCTGCATTCTACCTTGCT
Organism: Annona squamosa; assembly: GCA_035584095.1. Taxonomy (NCBI): domain Eukaryota; kingdom Viridiplantae; phylum Streptophyta; class Magnoliopsida; order Magnoliales; family Annonaceae; genus Annona; species Annona squamosa. The sequence continues at coordinate 27,898,274 of JAXCLR010000063.1, read as the reverse complement.
CTTGTGGCGAAGCAGGCTTGGAAAATTGCTCATTGTCAAGAATCTCCATGTCGTAGAGTTTCTAAAGCAAAATACTTTCCAAAGGTTGGTTTGGAAGATTGGGTAGTTATGGACGGGTGCTCATATGTGTGGCCAAATATTGTGAAAGCAAAGAAGCTAATGCAGTTAGGAAGTAAGTGGAGTATAAGGGATGGGAGAAAGGAAAAAAATTTTAAGGATTGGTGAGCAAAAGAGCAACTTAAGATGATTGGCCCTCTCTCGTTTGGGGTGGCCAAGGATTCAAGAGTTGAAATTCCTATCGATTCAAATCAGAAGTGCTGAAAGAAAGAATTGATAAAAATGTCAGTTGGGGAGGAGGGATGGATGGCTGTGAAGGATTTACCAGTCCCATAGCGAAGGCAAGAGGACTGTATATTTTGGGGATTAGAGACGAGTGGTTGCTTTAGGTTAACCCATAAGGAGATCTTGGATGAGAAGAGGATAAACCTACAAATGGCTGAGATGGTAACGATCAGTTTACTAAAGAAGATGTGGAAACTGAAATTGCCAAGGAAGTACTAATCTATGGGTGGAAGCTAGTCACGAATGCACTTCCTACCAGAGTGAACTTGGCAAGAAGAGATGCTCCAGTGAATCTGGTATGTCCACTGTGTAGGCAGGAGGGTAAGGTTGAAGATGTGTTCCATATTTTTTTGGAGATGAAGAATTATTCAAGGGCTTAAACAGGTACCAACCATTTCGTTCCCATGGAGTCTGTCGGGTAGCAATATAGTAGACACTCTATTGCCTCTTACCATGAAAAGGAACTGATATTCTCTAAAGCTTATAATATGCTTTTTTTTGGGGGTTTAATACCTAAGAAATCAATGGATTTCAGGGGATGAATCCTTAAATTTCAAAGACACTGTTTCATGGTGTTATTCTTATCTTCATCAAGTGTTGCCTTCGAATATGATTAGAAATGGGATTCTCAACTTATGGAAAAGCAATGCTAGATGGAGGAAACCGGGATTGGATTCCTGAAACTAAATGTTGATGCTGGAAACGAAATAGAGGAGAACCTATTAGGTTTTGGAGTCGTATTAAGGGATTAGCGTGGTTGTTTTGTAACAGCTAGATGTTAGTTTGTAAAGGGTAATTCGGATCCTTTATTCTTGGAAACTAGAGCCATGTTTCTTGGAATCAAATGGGTGATGGAGTTAGGAATTCTGTTTATTGAATTTGAATGTGATTCTCTCATCATGATTAACTGCACGCAGGGGTTAGAGAAAAGTCATACAAGCCTAAAATTTGTCATCGAGGAGATTCAAGTCATGAGAAGGAGCATCAATAAGACAAAATTTAGTCATGTTTCGAGAAAGGGGAATTATGTGGTTCATGAATTGGCTCAACTGGCAATGAAATTCAGAAAAACGGAATTGTGTTGGAGGAATGATCCTCCAAATGAAACTGTAGATGTCCTGTATAGGATATGAAACTTTTTTTTTCTTTTTTGTTTGATTCTTTTGCCTCCCACCACTAGTCCCCCTAGTTGGCTTTTGATGTTGGGGTTGAGGGTGGTTTTGTGGAGGTTAGGATTTTTTTGTTTGTTGTGACGAACAGTTTCATAAAAAATAAAAATAAAAAAAAAATTGATTTTGTCCATCCTATATCCTTATTTCGTACTCATTCAATCCATGTCCAACAAAATCCCATTATCTATTTTGAACTAGGCTTTCATACTATTAAGTTTGCTTTAAGCCTTCTCTTCATACAATTCAGCTAACAGTATCAATAAATTTTTTGAAAATAAATAAATACAAGGTGGATTAATTTCAAGTACAACTACAAATTTTACATCTATTTTAAATATAACCATACAATATAAAAATAAAGAATATAACTACACATTTTCACAATATTTTTTAATATGACAATGTCATTAGTTTTGCTTATATGTGTTTTTACCAAAATATCTTTGTCTAAGATTTAGTCCTAAATGCCATTAGGGGCATAAATTAGCTGGATGGCTTTCTGGCCTTTGTATCAATTGATCCGGGTTTGAATCGGAAAGCGTAGCGTTTGTCTCCTATGTATTTGGGAGAACTTACGTCACTCATTTGTATTAGGAGCATGGCTCTGACTTTTTGAAGTATAAAAATCCTTTGAATGAGGTAGAAAAATGTTCCTTTGGATGAGTTGTAAATATATAACAATAAAAAATTTTAATATTAAATTAAAATGTTGTGTATACAATTATTATTTAAAAATGTATAGTAAAAATCATTCTTTAAATGAAAAATGGGGAGGCTTCATATATTTGCAAATATTGGGACTAACCAATATAAAAATGTAATTGTGTTGTTACAAAATAATCTTAATATTTCTAAATTCTCTATAAATAATATTATAAATCAAATGATAACTAGCTTATTTAATGGGTAAATTATTCTATTTTCGATAGAAATATAAGTGTAAATTCTACATATGCCTATGAATTTTATTCCTAATTTCATTTATGCCGATAAATTTTTATAATTTTAAGTATTCTCATATATTTTGCCTAAAATTTGACTCATATCTATGTTGTTAGTTGTTCCTTAAATAGGTTGTTAGTCCACTGTAAAATGACCAATACGTCAACCTCTAATTATGATTTTATAGTTAAAAATTCACATTCTAGTGAATTTTAGTAATTCTTCAAATATAAAGCGATATATTATTTGAATATAAATCTTTAACACTAAGCATATTTGTCATTTCATAGAGACTAGCAGCTTCTTTAACGAATTCTTAATGACATGATTACAAGTGGAGTTTTAAGCAAAATATATTGGTATATCTAGAATTTTGGAAAGTTCTTTTTATTGGTGGAGGTAATGGAAAAATTTATAGGTCTATGTGGACTTTGCCTAAAGAATAATTATATTTTCTATCTCTTAAGTCGATGACAACTTAATTAAATCATTTAGATGTGCCAATACAAGCATTAAAAGATATTAAATTTTTTTCTTCCAATTAAATAAATTTTTAAAAGATAGATTTACTGAATAATTTTAGTTGTTATTCATTTTGCTATAGTCCCTTCATTTTAAATTCACTTCAAGGCTTGAATAAAAAATATAATCTACACATTGCATTTAAAACTAGGGCAATGATTTATTATGACTAGGCTATATAGAAGTGTATCTATGCAACCACCTGTTTTTTTATTTTTTAACTTGTCTTTCAAATTTTAACCATTTATTTTATTTAATACCATTTGTTTTACAACATTATCAAAATTTATTTTCAATGGAACTTATATGTTTGTAAGAAATTAGTATCTTTTGAGATTAAATATATAACTAGTAATTTTTTCAAAAGTATACAGTATATAAAAATTATCAAAATATGTGATTCTACAAGTACATATAAATGTCTATCAATAAACATAAAAAATGATTTGAATTTGAATAAATTCTAAAATAAAAAAGGATCTTCATAAATGAGTTTGTGCAATTAGTTATGTTAAATCATTCTCCTTAAAATTATTCATTTAATGAGTATCTAGTCTCATCAAAATAAAAAACTTTTAAATCTCATTTACTAAAAATGATAATGATGTAAAATTTACTTAATAAAATTATTTGAGCTATGTGGGGACATGTTATACTACAAACAAATTTAGTACACCATATCATACAAATTCTTGTATGTCATTCAAAACTTCATCTAGTTAAGATGAACAATTGAAATGTAAATAGGTAAATTGTCTACTTCATGTTACATCAATCAATTTTAGTCAAGCTTAATCAAATTGAAATATAAATAGGTAAAATTATCTATTACATATCATGTTAATCAATTTTAGTGAAGCTTGATTAAACTAATCAAAATTTTGATTAAGCCTTTAAAGTTTTATCAATTTTGTCAAGCTCATTCTTCTTTCAAAGAAGTTCGTCAAGTTCATTCTAATATGGTAAAGCTTACGTAACCTAGATTTCATAATTTTTCAATCAATGGTACTACAAAAAGTTTGATCAAGCCCATAGCCTACTTGCAATAATCATATCAAGTGTAATTATGAACCATTAATACTAATTCAAAAGAAGGATCTTGTTAGTTCATTTGAATGAGATGTCTTCTGGTCCAGATAAAAAATCCCCATCGAAGTGGAGCTTTGTTGAGGCTTTACACCACAAGTCATGTAAGCACTACCATCCTGGTTTTACTTATCTCAATGAGCACATTTTCATTCTAATACGGTAAAGCTAACATAACCTAGATTTCATAATTTTCCAATCAATGGTACTACAAAATTTTGATTAAGACCATAGCCTCCTTGCAATAATCATTTCAAATCTAATTAATAACCATTAATACTAATTGAAAAGAAGGATCCTATTTGTTCATTTGAATTAGATGTCTTCTGGTCCAGATACAAAATCCCCATCAAAGTGGACCTTTGTTGAGGCTTTACACCGCAAGTCATGTAAGCACTACCATTATGATATCCCACATCGATTAGGAAGAGGGAGGGAACCTGGGCTATAAGTGGAGGCTGTTGGAGTTAAACTATCGAGGTGCTTTTTGAGGAAGGACAGGATGTGAACCCAGAAGAACAAAATCATATAAGCGAGGCCCAAAGCGGATAATACCTGCGACAGTAAGGGCTAGGGCGTTACATAATGGTATCAGAGCTTACTCTCGATGTCCTGCTAGTGTGTTCAGCGAGGGCGCTAAAGCCCCAAGGGGAGTGAATGTGATATTCCACATTGGTTAGGAAGAGGGAGGGAGTTTGGGCTATAAGTGGAAGCCTTTGGAGTTACACTATTGAGGTGCCTTTTGGGGAAGGATGAGAGCATGAACCCAAAAGGACAAAACCATACGGGGGAGGCTCAAAGCGGACAATACCTGTGATAGTAAAGGTCGGGGCATTACATAATGGTATCAGACCCGACTCCCAATATCCTACTAGTGTGTCCAGTGAGGGCGCTGGAGCCCCGAGGGGGGGTAAATGTGATATCTCACATCGGTTAAGAAGAGTGAGGGAGCCTGGGCTATAAGTGAAGGCCACTGGAGTTACACTGTCGAGGCGCATTTTGGGGAAGGACGGGAGCGTGAACCTAGAAAGACAAAACGGTGAGGGCGAGGCCCAAAGCGGACAATACTTTTGACAGTAAGGGCCGGGGCGTTACAACCATCCTGGGTTTACTTATCTCAATGAGCACATTTACAAGGCTAGGGTGCAATTATTTTCCTTGTGCTCGATGGTTGAAGCCAATTCATGTAGTTCTTTGTGGAAAATCATCAAAGTTATCATTTAGTTAATAGAATGGTGGGCAAGAAGAGCACAAAAGTGGTTGGTGACCTTCCTAACTTAACCAAGTAGTGATAAAATAGATTTTTCTTTACTCGCCTAAAGGTGTCAGGTGATATCATCTGAGAGTAAAATGTCTAGGTGGCGTGGTAGAGGAAACATTTGAATCTCAAGGAGGAAAACTCAAAACAAAAAGTGGTAAGATGCGACATTTTGGGCTATTTAGGCTCAATTGAAGATAATTATCATTCAATGGCATGAGTTAAAGAGGGAGTTCTTTGGATGGTACGAGAATGAGAACACATTGTGTCCTCATATTAAGCATCAAGCCCCTCTTCCAACCATAGCGATGATAATCTTTTCTAAGATTGAAGAGGATATCATCAAAGAACAAGTTGAGTGAGGGGTTGTGGTATGACGTCCATGAAGACACCCCTTGAGGAGTCAGAGAACAAGGAGGGGTCAACCCATAAGAGGGTGTCATTACTTTATATATTTTTTCTTGTGTTTAGAGCATTAATCATTGTGTCATTGTAATGATTAAGAAGAACAAGGTACCCCTAGCACATGTTATGAAAGCATATTATAAATCATTTAAGGTGCAAGATGCTAGAAAAAATAATCTCCTATAGTTGAAAACAACGCTCATCCTTTTAATTGAGGTGAGGGAAAAAATTCAATGTCCTTTGTGAGGAAAGCATCTACAAAACCTTTGTTGCAACTGGTAAAAGATGAGGAGGGTGAGATGCAAGAGGTGGAAGATATCTCTCTCTAAGTACTATTATGCCCAATATTTGCAAGTTAATAGTATCCAAGAACATCATTGAGGTTAGTCAAATAGGGCCCGAGGCATGTAGGATGAGGCTTTGAGGATTGATGATAAAGAACCATCTATAATTGAAAATAAAACTACAAGGCATAGACTAACTAGAGGAGAAGCAACAAAAAGGCCTACAAGAACTGTGGAAGCAGTAAAACTGAAGACAAATGTATTGGAAGTGGCTTTAATAGAGGTGGTGAATGGTCTCACGGAGTCTCTAGTAAGGGCCAAGCCATTAGTCGTAAGAGGATCCACCACTTAAAGCTAAAGAAAGTAACCTAAGCCCTTGATTTGAAGCAATTCAATGGCCTAATGGCTGATAACAATGGTAGTTCAATAAAGGTCACCTCCTATTTCGAGATCTACTTTGAAGAAAGTTAGATTTTTCATCTTTAAAAACCTCCTTCCTACTGAGTCATGAACATTAGAGAGAAGGTATAGTTAGGAATTTCATCTAAGCTTGATGCTAATGAAAGGAGCTTCACAAAGTTGAAGTTGTCGAAGACATTATTACACTTGTGGTAAGAACTACTAGACCTAAAGGAAAGTTTTAATAAATTGATGGATGTTGGTGGTGATCCAAATGCTACCTTTGTATATTTAAGAAAACTCACAAATCAATATTAAGTAGTAAATATGGATTAAAAAAAGGTGTAGTTGGATATGGCCTCTTTGAAAAATAAGCGTAAAATTTGGAGAGATATCTTGTCGAGGCCTTGATGGAAGTGGCTTTAAGATGCACAACAGAAGATTTTGGCTAAGCTTAAGGGAGCTCTTAAAAGCACAATCTATCTCAAAAGCACAAGGTTACGTTTGTTATATAATTAAAATTGATGAAAAAATGAATTTTGAAGGTTATGAATAACAAAATTGAATAACTAAGTCAAAATCATTAAGTTACCATTTATAAGAAGTGAAGGCTAGGGGAAAGCTCAAATTTCAACATTGATTCAACGATCAATCTCATCGATGAGATTTAGATGAGATATCTCATGACATTCATTCCAGTGATTAGATCAATCTCATGTATATTAGGCATCAAAATTAAAAGAATTGTCTAGTGTGACATCAATCTCAAAAGTGAGATTCTATGACACCAATTTCAATAGGCCAAATTGACTTAGAAACATGTAAAGTTGCTACATAAAGTTCAATCCCAAGGGCAAAATTAATCTCACTCATGACATCGATGTGGCAATTGAGATGAATTTCAAGAAGTGACAAAGATCTATAGGATATAGAGCTTCAAGAGTAATATCAATCTCACCATATCAATTTGGAAGTGAAAATGAATCTCAAAAGTTGGTCCTTAGAAATTCTTTAGAGTCACATCAATCTCAGAAGTGAGATTGATTTTATAGCATTGATTTTAACATCAAGATTAATTCCAAATTGTGCAAAGACTTAGTAGTTGAAGGAAAATAAGAATAATTGATTTCAACAATGAGATCAATTACGAAGCTAATTAAAGGACATATTTGAAAGAATATAACTATTAAATCTGAGGATTTGAAGTGAGATCAATGTTAATAGACACAAGTGAAATTCATCTTAAAAGTGTCTCACCCCAACAATTCAATAAATGCAAACATTAGCATATCAAATGTGTGTCATCTAACTTACAACAACCTCAACATAAAGGGCATGAATTAATAAGAAAGAGGGATTAGCTAAGTCATTGTTTAAGCCTTCACCTTCCATATTCAAAGAACTCAAGTCTCCTATTTAAGTATTTAGCTCTTGTGCTAAAATTAAAACAAAAAAAGCTTTGAATTTACATCTTCTAAAAATTTGCCAAAATGCTTGCTATAATCAGCTGCCTACATAAACTATAAAGTATAGATTTCATTGTTTAAATTTTATAATATTATTTTTCCTAAAATTAATTTTGAAGGCAAAGTTCAAGAAGAGGTTAAAGTGGACCTTAGTTGGGGCATTGCTCACCAATCACTTTTCTAGTTGTTGTATTAATCCTCTAGAGTTGAAATCTAAAATCGATCCAAAGCTCTTAATTGTATTTTACTACAATAGCTCTTAGTTTTATTTAGCGCAACAATAGAATCTAAGACATAAGAAATGTGTTCTTAGAAGAGTTAAGTTGAGGAATTATTCGAACCGCTATAAAAATCTTGTATCTATTATTGTATGCTTGCTTGTGTGTTTTTATCTCATCTTTATTGCTGCATCATTTACTCTCTCTAGTATATAGTAACTTTATCATTCGAGATTGAGCAAAACAAAAGTTTGCAATTAAAAGTGAAAAGAAATTTAATAATTCAATTCACTCGTCTCCTTTTGGATTTATCCATTAAACTTGGATCAATGCAAAGTTAGGTGGAGGAAAAAATATCTCATTACCCCTCTCTTAGAGTTGTCCTTCATCAGTTGCCTAACCTTCCAAAGTAGTAGCATGTAACACTTATTAGGGAATTAATATAACCTAATGTTCTTACAATTTCATTCTCAATAAGTCAATCATTGCATTGATAATACCTTTTAGGGATAAGAAATAAAAATAAAATCTTTATACACCTTACAAGAAAGTTGACAATTTAAAATATACTTTTAGTGACACTTAGCATTTTTATTTGCAAAAGAAATTATCTAGGAACAATTTTGGAATAGCAATTAATAGGAATAGAAAAGTGGAAATGAGATTATTAGTTGACAAAAACAAAAATCGGGAATCGAATAAATTTTGAAAATTGAGGAAGTTATGCTATATAATAGGTGTATAGTAGGAATAATTATTCTCAATCTCACCACAAGTGCATGGGTCATAGATTACAATATATAAATATTGATCCACAAAGAATTTAGGACTCAAGACGTTGGATTTAAACACTTTAAAACTAAAATCAAAAGAAAAAGATAAGAGGAGAAAAGAATAGCACAAAGAAAAGTTAATCTGTAGAACATAAAATAAGGATTAAAAATCATAGGATTGAGAGCACCTAGGATTTAAGATTTCACATACGTCTTTTGCAATAAATACGTCAAGCGCTTTTTTAATCTAAATATTATGTGTTAAAGGAGAATAAGCCTTAAATTATCCTTGCACTTTCTCTCAAAACTTGCAAGATGTAACTCTAATGTATTCTTAACTACCTATCCTCGTGGGATTAAGTCAATTGGAATTCATTAAGTTTTGTAGCCGTTCGTGGGATTCCTCAAGGTCGTTATGTCTATCTTCATAGTCTTAAATTTTCGGGTTTAATATATTCATTATTGTACATTAGACTTTCACCTTTTGGTTCTATCTATATCCTAAACCCCTCTTTGCCTTCTCTGGCTCTCTAGACCTCAACCCAAGCTCTAGGAATATTCTTCAATACTTTAGAACATCCCCAGGAGGTGTTTATATAGAGAACAGGAAAAGACTTGGGCACGAAATTCATTTTTCACATAGAATTGCGCAACTCAAAGGGCAACATGACCTACGGCGTGCTGAGTTCTAGCGCTATGCAATTTGTGCTCTATCTTGGCTGTTCTTCTCCCGTTTTTCTCCAATTTGTACTAAAACTTTTTCTACACATTCTAGGTTGATTTAATCCTTGATTGCCCTCTGTTTAACCTTTCAAAATCATTAAACAAAATGTGATCTTAGTTCCTGAACGTTGAACTTCTTAAAATAGACACATGTTTCGCTGAAATGAATAAACCAGCTTCAATAAGCCATAACTTTTAACCAAGGAGGAGTTATGAGAGCCACAACATATTAACAAAAAGCATTTTTTAAGCCTATCAATATGGTAACTAAGTCTTGCATAGTTGAGCTCATTTATATGTCAAAATCCACTATTTTTATATGATTCGATGCTCAAAATTGCATGTACTTTCCTACTTTGCACGAATTAAACAAATGGTGAGTGTTTTCACACAACTAAGCTAAATCAATTAATATTCTACCCAAATCATCACAATCACTCACATTCATTCTTATCCAATTACCATTCAAAATATATAGCATAGAAACAACTTAATAATAAGGTGACGTTAATAAGGCAATTTTATAGAAAGATGTAAGAAAATTATTAAAATATATGGAAATATATGGCTACATTGAAAAAAGCAGAATAGGAGTGAAGATATCAAATTATAAAAAATGAGTACAAGAAGTAGAAAAAATTTTTCCCAATACCAATTTCTAAATAGATTGTTAGCAACAAAAATAATTATTTATTATTCAAATTTATCTTTTAGTGACAATTATGTAATAGATTTAGTAAAAGTAATTTTCCTAACATGACTTGTCATTAAAAATTGTACTTTTAGGAGTAACTATAAAAAATTAATTCCAAAAAAAAAATTATGACAAGCTTGTAATAAGCAATAACAAGCTACTTCCTCTCATTTACCTCTTTTCCTTCTCATCAAATGTGATTCTTCTTGGGCAATTATTATATTATCTATGATAAATCTCCGAGGTATGGAATCACTTTGGATTGCTAATATGACATTTGGAACACAAACTTTTAACCTATTAGCTAGGATCTCTGCAAAGATTTTGTAAATTACATTACGTAAGTTAATAGGATGAAATTCTCCCAATTTGCTTGCCCTATCGATTTCAAAACCATAATGATATATATGCTATTCAAGCTCCTCATTAAGTTCCTTCTAATTCTTGGGTCCCTCATGATCATAAGATTTGAGTATGCTTTGCAGAGACCATCGCCAACCTTCATCCATCATCCAATACTTTTAGAAGAAACCAACGGTCCAGCCATCTGGACCCCGAGCTTTCCAAGGGGAAATTTCCTTGATGGCAATCAGCACCTCAACTTTTGTTAGAGGAGCAACAGACCAATTGTTATCCTCCACTGAGAGTTTCTGTTGAAGTTTTGTAATAATTTTATCCATGTGCTTTGGTTCCTCTATAATGTCAATCTGCTTGAAATATTCCATTGGAACTCTCTTTTTTCCTTTCTCCTAGTAATTAGATCAATATTATCATCACTCAAAAAGCTTATGAAGTCCTTGCGTCTCCTTTCGGAAGCTATTTGTTGGAAGAACTTGGTATCTTGATCCCCATGTTGAAACCAGCCGACCTTGGATCTTTGCTACCAAATAATCTCTGCATCCTCTAAAAGACTATTAATTTAGTCTCCAATTCCTTTTATTTTGTCATCCCTTGCATCTGTTGGGGTTGTTGAAGCTAGTTCTAAAGTTCACAGATTTTCTTACTGATATTGCCTCTCTTTTTATAATTCCATCTTGGTAACTTGAAACCACCTATCATAAGCAGATGATTAAGGTCTCCTAAATATAATACCTCATTTCACAAGTATTATTTAAATTTTTATTTATGACTATTCTAAAATTTCACTTAACTTTATTTGGTTAGAATTCCATTTTTCCTATTTATTCCTATATATATCACTTTTAAACAACCTTATATCTTATTATTTAAGAAAAAAGACAAATTTAGACTTGATTATATCTTTAAATATTTAATTAAAATTTCCATAATTTTTAAAAATTTTCTAATTTTCTAATTTTTGTATTTTTTGAAATTTTTTTCATTTTTAGCCAGTTGACTGGTCATCGGCGCCGGTGAACGTGGGCTAGGCTGGTGGGCTAGGCTAGATTTTATAACTCGAGCTTAGTTTCTGTCGACTTGAGTTATGAGCTTTTACTAGTAGGCTTGACTTTTAGGCTTCCTGGATTACCGGACTCACTAGAATGGGCTTAGCCCACTAGTCCGAGAGCTTAAGTTTTTTTAATTTTGATCGTCCACATTCTCTAGATAAAATAGTTTGAATCTCTCAATATAAATGTATGTTTGATATGAAATTTTAGGATTAATCTTCAAAAATTATGTTCTTTAATCTAGATGGTCCATTTCTCAAAATAATGACCCTATCATCAAATCTAACATAAGAAATTTAATAAAGGGTTAAAATTAAATATCTTTCAAATAGTTATCCAAACTAATTTTTAATGAAATTCATTTGTCATACACATTGCAAATTCTCTCAAAGAATATTTGTGATGGGTCAGAATAATATTTTCGCATCCATATTTTTCTATAATTTTTTTTATTTTTACTAAAGGTGCAACTTGGGTACTTGACCCTAATTTTGGTATGGTAGGGTACAAAATATTACCCATGGATATGAGTAAGGTCCAAATTATTATCCACTCCCTCAAATAGAGTATGGGTATGGTAGATATATTGGATACCCTGAACTAACCCGTATATGTAAAATTATATATATATATATATATATATATATGATATATATTATATAGTATGTGTTATATTTGTCAATGACGTCTTGTGTGCACTTGCATTTTAATCAATCTCGTGCCTCATGGAATTGTATATTATAATTAAGAAACTAGTTGGGTTTTTATGTTATTGACTTCCAAAAGTCTCTTATAAATAAGTTTGTAAATTATTATTGTAATATATTAATAGTTTTAATGATTGTAACAGTTTATACTTTATATTTTTTATATAATAATGTAAACAATAACATATGTACTTATGATTTTAAAATATAAATGAGTATTGTTTTATATTATTTAAAATAACATAGAAATATTTTTTTAAGAAAATATTATATTTGAGTATTAAATAAATCGATTTGGAACCGAAACTGAAAGCAGAACTAACCCTATGGGTAATAGGTAGGATAGGGTGTATGAAGAATCGAACCAACAAATAGGTATGGTAAGGTAGGCTTTTTGCAAATAGGATATGGGTATGGTAAACTACTACTCGAACCGAACCAACTTAGAGTTGCGCTCCTAGTTTTTACTCATAAATTACATAATTACCACTCCGAATATTCTTAAAAGTTACTAAATCGAAAAATTTATAAATCAAATCAAGCTGCAAGCAAGCTAAACAAATTATTATCTAACTATTGTACGGTCATAATTCTCTGATTATTTTCAAAAATATATTTACCTCATTATATTGCATTTTTTAGCATTTATTTGCTACCCTTCTTTGAAATAAGTAAAATTATAATACCAAAAATTTCAATAACACTTTTGTTAACTATTAACTATGTTAGAAATATTATGAATGGTTTAGATATAATAAACAAGTTGCATATATTGTAAAAGCAACAAGATTAATTGAAAATTTTTCTATGCGATGTACCTTCATTCTCCTTCTCCTTCTTCATTTGTCCCTGTCTTCTCCCCTGCACGATTTACCCTACTTTAAATGATGGTAAGCCAACTCTCCTCTTCCTCCTTTTATATTAACAAGGTTGCTAAATGGTTGACCATAAATTTCATCAACCATCTCTCATTCAATTAATGAAATCACCATTTTCTTCTTCTCTCGCATTCTTTTCAACAAAAGGGACTTTGCCATTGAAAATGTTTTAAGAACCTCAATGGCTAAAAAGTGGATGAAGGCTAGTCAACTCAAGCAACATAAATGGGGCGGGTCATGTAAACTCCCTAAACATGGATTAGAAGAGGGTCCTAACTTTATCCTTATGAACATTCCCTTCTCTTCTTCGCACGCATCCCACCCTCGCATGTACTGTGCTCAAACCAACTAGCAATCCCAGCTTGCCACTATCTTAATTCAAATGCAAACTCCTTAATGATGAACACTACCTAGCTTGCAAGATCACCAATTCTAATCAACCTAAACAATGCAATATCCTTCAAAATAGTCTAGCTTTCATTAATAAATCAAAGAGAAGAGGCTAGTCATAAAAGAAAAGTAAGCTGAAATAGAGGTTTCTCAAAGCTACTATAAATTGGTGGCACGTACCTTAGCTGTTTTTATGGCATGTAATTCTAGGCAGGATCACATGTGGTGAGGCAATCCACTTAACATCATTTTGAAAAAACTTTAGATAATTTTTTGTCAATGAAATACATGGACTCTTCCATTCCCTCTCCCTCTTACGACTTAATCACTTAAGGGTGAAAGGATAGAGGGTTCCCTTTTTTCTCTATAAAAAAACTACTATAAATTGTCAACACTTGCATTTCATGTGGGAGTGAGATCCCAATTTGGATTTCAGGCTAAGTTATAGCCTCCATTCAACTAAAAAACCTACTAGAAATTTTGTAGATAAGGACATTCTTTGCAAAGCGTAAAATAGCAAGGATAGAAATTTTAAAAAAATACTCCTAAAATGTAGCTACATATGAAAATGAACATCCTCAAGGAAGTAGGGGATAAGCATTAAGAATGGATATTGGAATAACACATATCCATGCCCCTTTCCCCTCCCTTTTATTTTTCACTCTTCTAGTGTGTGTTAAACATAGAGTGCAAATTGTTCTCTTGTAACAATTTGTGCCTTGTTATAATCGGAGTTCAAGCGCTACCTTTATTGTAGTAAGGAGGTGACTACAATCCTTGTTCATTGCACTTACAAAAATTAAATTATTCTAATTTCTTGCGAGATGCAATTCTCCAAATTATTTTTTAAGATAAAGTCTCATGATTCCCTTTTTGCATCATTTGTATCAAAAATTAATCTTGGTATATGACAAAAAAGTGAATCATTTGATGATATCATAATCAATTGAGGATTCTAATATTACTATTAAGTATTTACGCATAGCATGAAATAACACAAACTAAAACTTTAATAACTTTTTAAAAATTTTATCTATGGAGTTTTAGGGTCTATCAATCAAATGATGAATATATCATCTATATTTTATTACCTTTTAATTTAGTAGTCCATCTAGAATTTTTGTATGATCATTGCATTATAATAGGTTCAACCATCCATTTTAGTTAGTGGGGGCCCTATAATTTTTTAACATTTTTTTATATTTTCAATATTTTATTATCCAAATTTTTATGTTATTTTGGATCAAATTATTGTGAATATTGACACCATTTTCTACTTTAATTTATTGCATTGAAAAATTAAGGCCCATCGATGGCCTATTGCAACACACAAATGCTAACAAGTCAGCTATGGCACATCGGCATACAAAAACTTTTGATTGGTTAATCCTAATTTAATTTAAGTTATCATGATAATACAAGTTTCAAAAATTTAGCAAATATTCTTCACCTATGTACTTAGATCAAGTAACCAAACAACACATGTTTTGGCAAATATCGCATCTAAAAACATTGAAAAAATCCCAAGTGTATCTTAGAACAATTATGTAAGAATGTCTAATTTTTAGTAAAATGAAAATTTTGATGCACTCCTTTTCCATTTTACTAAATTTTGGAGTTGTTCAAATAGTTTTTTTTTTATTAAGGCATCAACAATTTAATTGTCAAAATTAATATTATTGGTTAAAGAACATAATACATTGAGTAAAATTGTTGGGTTGGCATAAGTGATCTATTGGTTTATTTGTTGATAAATTATGTTCTTTGTTAAGAAATATGATTCACTCTGATACTAATTATTGTGAAAACATTCATAATAAATCGGGATCAAATAAACAATTTCCAAAATAAGTATTCTAAAAATCTTGATTTTTATGTTTATTGGTCAAAGCCCACCTTATGTGCCAAGGGTGGACTATTTCACTAGTGGACTTGGGTATTGTTTAGTTGGCTTGGCCCACTATTTATCTATATTATATATGCTTTAGGTTTGTATACATATTTTATTTTTTTAATCACATTTGGTTACATATAAAACTTTTCATACCAAAATTTTTCATTCAAAAATTTTTCGCTTGCTACAACTACCTTAGTTTTTAATTATTTCTTCACATCTTTTTATAGAATTACCCTACTTTTCAATCGTACAACAAAATTATCTATTTTAACTTTATTTTCTATGGTTCTCATCATTATCACTATAATATCATATAATTTTCTTCTATTTCAAAACTGATCAAAAAAAATTATTCAAAATTTATTCATTTTTTAAATATTTTTTTAACATAATTTTAGCTTCTCATGCAGCTCAATTGGCACATATGCAATCCAAGCACATGAGAGGTCTTAGTTTCATAGTTTGGTAATGTAAAGAAAGATTAATTTTTTAGTCTAGAGTCCCTGCCATTATGGGATTTTATCTATGAACAAAGAGAAAAGGTGAGAGGAATGAATCTAATATTGCTATAATTTTTATGCAATTAATTATTTCTTTATTACACTAATTTTATTATATGCATTCAAGTTATGTGATTATTTCAATATAATTAAAGTAATGTGGATTAAATTACGTTGACATTATTATGCCTAAATTATGAGCAATTATAAAATATTTTTAGCATGTAATGAAATTTTAAGGTTTATTTAATGATATTGTATAACACAATTATATAAAAAATTCCTAAAAATTAAGAAATATATTAAATTTGCAAGAAAATTATACATTAAATTATTTTTCAAGATGTGTGCATGTTAATGAAATTATCATAGTAGATCTGATGCATTTTTCTATTAAATGCATAAATGGTTGATTACCTAATAATTAGTTAATTGAAGAAAATAAATATATATATGTATATACTTGATGACATTATTAAGCATGTACCTATTGTTGGAATTTTATCTAGGTTTGATTTTGAAACCATTGATATAACAGGACACGCATGTCATTCACAGTAGATTATTTATTATGGTTTTTGAAAATCATGAACGTACATGCTTGCCTAGTAGTTATCCACTAGAGTTGCTAATGATTTGAGTGTCTTTTGAAAATTTTGCAAATAAATCCCATTTGGGATTTAATCAAAAAGGGAACAAGTCTTGGGCATTTTGCACGTTACTTGCGTAAAAGTATTACTGTAAATTCCCTATTTTAGCAATTTGGCAATAGTGTGGTTGAGCCCAATGCTAGAGAAGTTGTACTTAATTGATAGTGGGCTCAGCATATGTTTGGTCGCTTGTAATGCATATGGAAAGCACATATTCAATATATTTTTCTGGGGCCTTTGGCCCTACTTAGAATTAAATGCTAATTAAGTCATTTAATTAAGTTAAAATGGGATTTTATCCATTTTCAAAGGTTTCACTACTTAATTGATTTAACAACAAAGTTTACTATCCTCCGTCGTGTAGCTGTGCTTTGGCGAAAAATTTTTGAAAGCATGAAGAGATGGATGGAAAATGGGAGCTAATATGAATAGTACAAAGGCTAAATCTAGTCAAGGAAGATGGTGAAGGGGAAGATTCTATATCAAATAACCACAATTTTGAGAGAGAATGGCCACTAATGAGGAGGATCTATTGCTTAAGGAGATCCAAAAACTAGTAATTAGGAAGGATTCATTTAAGCTAGTTGATCCTAGAGTAAAATCGACACTTTGCTTGATATGAGCTGCAAGGAGCTACAACAAAGAGATTTTTAAATTCATGATGAGAAGGATTTAGAAAACCAAAGGTTTATTTTCATTTTCCTTCACATACATAAAAAAAAATCTCTACTTTGTCATGTTTGAAGCTGAAAGTTACAAGACAAAAGTATTTGTGGCGCCCCAAACCAAGCGTCACATCCTGAGCCTTACCTCGGGATCGTATTGATTGGTAAACATGATCAAGATTGTTACCCTGTCACACGACGGGTTTTAACAGTGTTTAACCGATTTAATATTCTCTTAAAAGGATTTGATTTCTCATGTTTTCATCTCAACCATATCTAAATCATTTCCAACTCATTCTTAACCAAGCCATTTCAAATCCATTTAACCCATTTACATAACCTGATGTTCAAGTAATATTTCATCTTTTGCCTAAATCAGATGTCACTGCATATATATATCACAGTCATCAATATAAAACATTCGAATAGATTACATCTATTCAACATAAAACACTGCACATAGTTTACAACCATTTCACATGAGTTTTCTTGGCATAAAAATTCTAAAGTTTTCCATTGATTTCTTAAGCTAGCACTTGCTCCTTCGCCATGTCCTGTCCATCACCTGTCTTTGGGTTTGGAAAATAAAATTATGAGTTGAAACTCAATAAGCAAGCTATTTGCATTTTATAGGCAAATCATTTCAGGCAATATTTTTGCAAATAAATTCATATTGGAAAACAATTTATACCTTATTCAAAGGTATATCTTGAAAATATGTATTCTTGTACCCATCACAAGTATCATATGCATAATGTCATTTAAAACATGAACATAGTCATCATAAGTCCCTTATGATGGAAGCTAGTCAGGCGACCATCTGTCACGTTAACTCTCATTTCAGAGAGGGCGCCGCCGGCCTTGGGCTTGTTTCAAGCAACTTGGCTACACCAAGGGGGGACAATCAGTCTGCTTACAACCTTCAAGTTGACCTAGTATCCTGTGCACATGAACTTTTGCATAAATTCATCTTAAATATGCTAGCATGATTTTTCAATTAGAACATAACCTCACATCATTTTTCCATAGCATTAATCAAAGAGAAATTTCATAATATTGCATTTGAAGTAAAATATCATTTCAACACCATTTTGCCAATGGATGGTCATCTTTAAACACATTAGAAACAACTTCTACAATTTCAATCGAACAAGTTAAAGCAAAAATTGCATTCATGTAAACAATTTAGAAAAGTAAAAATTCTTTAGAAAATTTGCTTACTTACCTAAATTCCTTAGCTTTCTGTCACAGTTTTTTCCTTGCCTTTGCCTCCATAAGAATAATATGATTTTTCATATATTTTATTTTTCTCATATTTTATTTAGTTTTCCAACCCATTCTATGTACATACATCATTTATTGACTTCACAAGTCATTATACACATATATTGTTTATTTTTACACACTTCATCAGCTAACACATAACATAAAGTATATGTGTAACCCCACTATTAGGTTATTCATTTCAATCACACAAAATTCATTCAATAACCATCATACATGGGTTCATTAAGCTCACTTTGTCATTTATCCATTTTTTACCAAAATACACACATGGGTATTTCTTCTACGTACATATCATTGTCTTAGCTTCATAAATCAAGTCTAAAATTTTGGAATTAATATAATAAAATCTCAAAAAGATATATAAACATGGAATTTATCTCATTTTTATGCATTTTTGCACAACATCATTTTTCATAAGTCATTCATCACCTATTCATCTTTATCCTTTCACATAAGCCCATTTAGCACATATACATAATGCATTTTATAAAATTTGCTAACTCAGAAATTTAATCTATTTTTAGGGGTTTAATTACGCTTAATTATCACTGAATTCAAGATATTTTTATGGGATTTAAATCCATTCAACCTAGGTTTTCAAAATAGCAAGTTTGGAACCTGTTTTTCACCCATTTAACGTGTCTTTTGACACATAACCCTATGCAGTCATATAATTCTAAAATTTCAGCAAATAAATCCATTTTTAGGGATTTAACACATATATAACATTCATGAATTAACATTTCTCAAAACAGCAAGTCACCCACACGTTTTGAGTCCTGTTTCACATCGGTTTGACATATTTTCAAAAAATCTATAAAAATCAGTTTTAGGATTTCTTTTCCCAAATCTTTTTGGGCATACATAATACCTTAAACCTAGGGTATTTTACCCTATATAACATTCATAAAACATGCAAACCCATTTACATATCAGTTTTAGCATATGAACATAAAAATTAGGTCAAAATCATCACTTTGCATTCCATAACTTCAAAAAATCATCATTTAAGCATAAACCATCATATATTTTGCATAAATACATAATTTATAACCTAATCACATCATCAAACAAAAAGAGCAACCAGTCTTGGAGATTTGGGGTTTATCAACTTGGATTTTCCATTGAATATACATGCAAAACTTCATTTTCATCAACTTAAACTTGAAAATTCATACATAAAATCTAATATCCATTCCATATTCATTCAAAAGCATGTTATATCATCACTTTACAGATTCTTTAGGCATCCCTTTCATATTCCCTTTTTAGAGTTTAAAAACTCAAAATAATCAACTCAAACAACACGTATACTTACTTGGTTTTAAGCTAAATCAAATTCTAGCACTTGGAGATGGTTTCCTCCTCAATTCTCCTCTTTTTTTCTTAACTTTTCTTCTTCTTCTTTCTGGGAAATATGGATGTGAGCTGCTACTACTGTTATATGGGACGTTTCCAACACTTAGGCAATTTTCTCAAAGGCCATTCCATGTTTACGTGCATGGGTTTTATAGCTGCTAGATTTTTTCAGTTGTGGGGCCCACTTGCATGGAATTTTCCACACACAAATGCATGCATATCCCATCATTTACAGCCACATGAAATTTTCACCATTTTTCAAAAATCAAAAATTGATTTAATCCATGGTCGTCCAAAGCTGTCCCCCAATCACGTCCAGCTGTTGTCCACTTTCCATCCATTTTTCATTTGTTTAAATTCCTATTTAAGGGTAAAATATGCACTTAATTTTCCTTTAATTCATGTTTAAATTTGGTGTTAAAAATTTATCAAAATGGCAGCAATAAACCATATTTCTGCACGTTAAAATGGTCATATGTTGTCCACTTATTCCATCTCCAATGCATCTGCATCTTATGATTGTTTTGCTGAAAATTTTGCATATTTAAAAATTTATTTTAGTGTCCCAACATATCAGCAAGATTTGTGGCATATTGAACAAATAAAAAAAATCAAAAATATACATCAAGGCAGCCCCTTGGACGTCCCATGTCTAGGTTGTTTGCTTTGTAGCTCCATCATCATATGCATTTAATGGCTAGATAATTCTCATATTTTTGCATTTCAAATAAATACACAAAATATCCTAGAAATGGCCTACAATTGCCACCTCAATTCCCATTAATTTCAAGTCATTATGCTTTGTACTCTAGCATTAAATGTAAAGTACTCTTGTGGAGCATTAGTCAACCAAACTTACCTTTTTCATTGCAAGTTTTTTCTTAATATTTCATGTTTAATCTAAGCCATCCAAAATAAACATCTCATAATTTCATTTAATTGTTTCAAATTTCATCTCAATCCGAGTTTCCTAGCCATTATAACCGTTTAAAGTTAACGGTCAAAAATGAAATATAATCAATAAATCATAACTCTCATTTAATCAAGAATTTTCATAACCCATTAATTCCATAATACCAAGCCCAACATTATTAATTTTAATTTCAAATTTCACTTGAATCCGTCTTATAGGCATTGAATTATGAATTTTTCAATATGTTTCCATTAAACTTGTCAATTATCATATAAATTTCCATAATTCATATTAAATAATGGAAAATAATTTTTCATGATATATTTACATATTTAAATCAACATCAATATGCTCTAATCCCTTTGTCTCATTTTAGCTCAAAATGCTTAATGACATCATTATTGTTAATCCATAACCCTAATTACAATAATTAGCAAAATCACATAAAACCTTCATAATTCAATAATTCACAAATAATATCATATACATGATTAATGCCTACATATGAGTTCTACCTAGGTAGGGTTTCACAATATTATCAGGATGACCATGGCTATTCGATAGGCATATTATCATGTTTGAAGAACTAATCCTCCCCATCAATTCCTCGAACATCTCTCTAACAAAGACCCCCATTTAGCTGCTTATCAACAACATTCATTTTCTATTAGAGAATGAAAATGCCAAATCCTTGGTAGGAAAATCTTTCAAGGCCTATATAAAAATTATGGTTACGAAACATATATTAAAGGTTAAATTTAAGGTGAATCTTACAAAACTATTAAGGAGAGGCATCTTCATTTAATGTGGAGTAGAGGGGATGAAATTGCTTAGTTTTTAATACGATAAGCTACCACTATTTTGATACTATTATGGGCTAATGGGGCATGCCCACAAGGAGCACGAGCAACTAAAATAAGTAAGGAAGGAGCTTATAGAGAAAGAAATGTCATATGAATGTCATTTGTGAGTAGGGATGAAGGTGAAAGGCCTAAGAGGAGACTAAGCCACGAATAATCAAGTAGAATCGAAAAATATGTGATTGAGAAGCCTTCAAACACTAAACCAATTCTAGAAGAAGCAGGGTTGGAGATTGGATGGGAAACCATAGACACAACAAACAAAAAAGAACGAGGACAAACAAATAAGACACAAATTAGTGGAAAGGGAGGAGGAGATATAAGGGAAAATGTAGGAGGACCTAACACAAATGAGGCGATGGCAAAGGATAGTGGGTTTCAAAATGAGAAGAAGAGAGTGAAGCTACCAATGATAAACTCAAACAAAGTCTATAATTAATAGCAAGGGGAAGAAGTAAATCGTAGTAAGGATAGAAAAGATGAGTATGGACATAAAACCAAGGGTATTTGTTAAAGAGGAAATATGAGTATGAGCATAAAAATAAAGATATCTATTAAAAAGGAATGTTCAACAGACGCCATTAGGATCTCGAATTTGTGATCATAGTACAGTGAATCTAGAGGTGGTACATAAAGCAAGCTAAGGAAAAGAGGAAAAAACAGTCAACCATTAAACTTGATGAAAGATAGCACATGGAGAGAGGGTAGGTAGATTATTGAAACCTAGTGATGCTAAGAAAAGTCGGGAACACAATAATGGGGATACAAAGGGATTAAAAACCAATAATCTGAGTCAAGTGGTCAATAAAGAGGGACTAATGAATGAAGGTAGGAGGAGAGTAGAAGAAGATATCAAAGATGTTGAGTGCGATAGGTAGTTAAATTATGAGGCATCCACCTAAATGTAGTAGGAGGTCAGGACATTAAACTCACCTAATAAAAGACATAAACTCACCTAATAAGAATATCCGGAACCACCCCAATTTAAAGACGAATAGAGATAGGGATCATAAAAAGGATATAATACACCTCCCCCAATTGGTTAGAATAGTGAAACACCAAATTTATATCAAAAGGATGTAGACAATGGGGGGTGTTTGTGTGTGTGTGACAGGGTTAGAGCATCTACCACACTCTTTTATCGATTCCCCAACATTTAGGCAAGGCTTTCATAGCACAAGTTGCCTATCCAACCAACACTAGGTTCCATTAAGAATTTGAAAAGGCTTCTAAGAACGAACACAACAATAAGATCAAAGATGATAAGAGGCAAGCCCCAAGGCAAGGGCCCACTAAGACAGCAGTTAAACCATCTTCTATGAACTACAGAAAGCTAGTAGACCTACGTCAAGTACACACATGAAAAGGTATTCCCCAACAACGTGAGAGTCAATCAAGCCCCATTAACACTGTTATCAATTGGAAATGACTGAATAAGGGGAGTGGACCATGTTAGATAGAGAATCAAAGTAGAATATGGAGTTGCATATAGAACAATAGGGTGAAAGAAAATAAGGGGAGGACCTAACAAACCTATATGCAATAATTTCATCAAAGGTAAGGAAGGGACCTGAAGACATGGAATCCCTATGTACAAATAATAAGTTGGGATCTTTGAAGTAGACTAAATGGGAGCTTGAAGAAGCAAAGAGGGTGTTAGTTCTTTATGATGCAGTAGCTAAGATGAATTCTCAACCTTGTCAAGATTAAATGTCGATTATTGCTTGGAATTATCATGGATATCAGAACCTATGTACAATTTGAAACCTTTTTTTTTTAGTTAAGAAACAAGATTCCAAGGGGGAGTCTATATCTAAACCAAAAATGGTAGATGGAATTTGTGAGAAAGTTGCATTTTGATCATTATTTTGTGGTTGAATGTGAGAATTGAAGAGGTGAGTTAGCTTTGTTGCGGAATGCTGAAACTAATGCGTCCATCAACTCCTTAGCAAATCATATTAGCATACATATTAGATCAAGCACAAGACATAACAAGAAGCTAATGACATGCGTGGATCTATAGAAGTAAACTTTATGTGGGAGATAAGGAGACTAATGAGACACCTATGCGATCAAAATTTGAAACAGTCATTGATGTTGAGAGATTTTAATGAGGTAACTGTTGAGATTATTGATCATGTGCTTATCGAATAGAATGGTTAAGTTGATTTTGATGATTAACAAATAATTGAAATATCATTAAAAAGGATCTAATACATTTGTATAAGTGTTTTCAGATGTTTTGTCTCTAATTATGTGTATAAAAATGAAAAGGCGAAGTAATTTAAGTTTCAAACGTTCAAAAGTTCGTAAATTACAAGTTCAACAAGTGAAGTCTCAGCCCAAGTCGACTTTGCCTGCGACTTCAGACAAAACAGCAAAGTGAAGTCGCATCCCAAGTCGACTTCGCCAAAGGCGAAGTCGACTTCATCTGCGACTTCAAAGACAAAATCATGGACAGAGTGATTTTTCAAGACGAAATCGCACCCCAAGTCGACTTCACCTATCCGAAGTCGACTCCACTCATCCGATGTCGACTCCACTTACGACTTCAACTCGTAACTGTCAAAAATCCGAACGTTGGAGCTCTAGATGCGCGTGAACCTCCATTCCAACGGCTAGAATCCTTTCTCCTCTATAAATACCATTGAGGAGTGAACGTGGAGACAAGAGAGAAGGAGGAAAGAAAGAGGAAAACACAAGTTGAGTTTCCATCTTCAAATATTCAAGTGTGTTGAAGTCATTTAAATAACTATTGAAGCTTCAAGTGCTACAACTTCCAAGTGTGCTTCCAAGTTTATCATCTTCACATGAGAAGGAGCTTCCGGTG
>JAXCLR010000063.1:27844958-27865452 GCA_035584095.1 Annona squamosa | reverse complement strand
GGGATTAAACTTTCAAGGGGTTAAGTTTTTAAGTTACCAAAGAATTTTTAAGAACCCAATTCACCCCTCCCCTCTTGGGTTTTGCTATTAACTCGGGGCCAACACGACTTTCTTAGTTTCAGTGCAATTAGTCGAAGAGATTCAATCTATGTTGGGAAAAATTTCTATGGTTTACGAATTTTCAGATGTATTTCCAAAAGAGCTACCAGGGTTGCCTCCGGAAAGAGAAGTTGATATAACTATTGAAGTTTTACCAGGCATCACATCGATTTCTAAGGTACCCTACCGTATGGCGTCTGCTAAGATGGCTGAGTTAAAAGTACAATTGCAAGAATTATTAGATAAAGAATTTATACATCCGAGTGTGTCTCCATGGGGTGCACCGGTATTATTTGTATAGAAGAAATATGGGAGTTTTCGGTTATGTATCGATTATCAGAAACTAAATAAAGTAACCGTCAAGAATAAGTATACATTACTAAAAATAGATGATTTGTTTGATCAGCTTAATGAGGCCTTAGTGTTTTCTAAGATTGACTTGCAATCGGGTTATCATCAGCTTAGAGTGAACTTGTAGGACATCTCAAAGACAGCGTTCAGGACAAGATACAGACATTATGAATTTTTTGTGATGCTTTTTGGGTTAACCAATGCCCCTGCAGTATTTATGGATCTCATGAACAAAATATTTCGACAATGTTTGGACAAATATGTAGTGGTGTTTATTGATGATATATTAATTTATTCTAAGTTAAAGGAAGAACACTATGAGCATTTGCGGATCATATTAAACCAGCTATGGGCAGAGAAGTTGTATGCTAAATTAAAGAAATGTGATTTTTGGCTAACACAAGTTACATTTTTGGGACATATCATCTCTACTGAAGGAATCAGAGTAGACCCACAGAAAACAAAAGTTGTAATAAAATGGCCAAGGCCAACCACAGCAACTGAAGTACGAAGTTTTCTGGGATTAGCTGGTTATTATCGGAGATTTGTTGAGGGATTTTCTAAATTATCTACACTACTCATTAAGTTAACTCGAAAATGAGTTAAATATAAATGGACCGATAATTACAAGTCAAGTTTCTTAGAACTTAAACAAAGATTGATTCAAACACCAATGTTAATAATTCCGGATAGTAGTGAAAATTTTGTGATTTATAGTGATGCATCTCATCAAAGTTTTGGGTGTGCGTTAATGCAGAAAGATAGGGTAATTACATATGCTTCCAGGCAACTAAAACTCAATAAACTAAATTATCCAATCTATGGTCTGGAATTAGCAGCTGTAGTTTTTGCCCTCAAAATTTGAAGACATTACTTGTATGGTAAGAAATGTAAAATATATATAGACCACAAGAGTCTCAAATATATTTCCACACAAAAGGAATTAAATATGAGATAGAGAAGATGATTGGAATTATTGAAAGATTATGATATACCATTTATTGTCATCTCGGAAAGGCAATGTGGTTGCAGATGCCTTAAGCCGAAATGTGAACCTTGCTCATTTACTTACATCAGAAAAAGGAATACTTTGTGAATTGAGGCAAATGGATTTAATTGTTAGTATGACAGGATCGCCAGTGTGATTGTCTCAATTGCAGCTACGGTCAACTCTATTCGAACAAATTAAGAGTGAACAACAAAAAGATACAAAATTGCAAGAATTGATGAATTGTATGAAAAATAAGAAAAACCCTAATTATACTGCTGATGAGCAAGGAATTTATAGGTATAATGGTCATCATTGTATTCCAAATTCAAGGGAAGTGAAAGATTTATTGTTGGAAGAAGCTCATTTTTTCTCTTTTTTTGATGCATCCAGGCAGTACAAAAATGTATAGAGATATTAAGTAAGGATATTGGTGAAATAATATGAAGAAAAAAATTGTAGAATATGTCTCAAAGTATTTAATTTGCCAGAAAATTAAAGTGGATTATCAGAAAATATCTGAAAAATTGCAGTCCTTAGAAGTACCTGAGTGGAAGTGAGATGATATTACCATGGATTTTATAGAAAGATTACCAAGGACTTGAGGCAGGCATAATTCTATATGGGTAATTGTTGATCGATTATCAAAGGCGGCACATTTCCTTCCAATTAAATCAAGTTTTACGACTGAAAGATTGGCTCGATTTTACTATAGAGAAATTGTGCAATTGCATGGGGTACCTAAGACCATTGTGTCAGATAGAAATTCCACATTTACTTCTAAATTTTGGAAGAGTTTACACAAGACAATAGGACACAATTAAGGTTTAGCACTGTGTTTCATTCACAAACAAATGGGCAGACAAAAAGAGTCAATCGAATTTTATAATATATGTTAAGAATGTGTACACTAGAATTTGAAGGAGTATATGATGAATATTTATCTATTGCAGAATTTATATATAATAATAGCTATCAAGCAAGTATTCAAATGGCTCCATTTGAAGCGTTGTATGGAAGAAGGTGTAGAACACCTCTGAAATGGGATGAAGTGCGTGTAAGAAGTTTAGCCCCTGATTTATCTTAGAGGATGGTAGAGAAAGTCCAAGTAATTCGCCAATGTATGAGGATAATGCAAAGTAGACAAAAAAGTTATGTAGACTACAAAAGGAAGGACTGAATATTCAATTGGAAAATCATGTATTCATCAAAGTTACTCCAATGAAAGAGGTTACCAGATTTGAAAAGAAGGAAAAATTGAGTCCCAGATATATTGGTCCTTTTAAAGTGTTAGAAAAGATTAGAAATTTGGCTTATAGAATAACACTACCACCAGCCCTTGCCATAGTACATAATGTGTTTCATATATCAATGTTTCGGATATATGTGGCTAACCCCAATCATATTTTTGCCGCTGAATCACTTCCAATTCAAGATCATTTTTTCTATGAAGAGAGACCCTTCAAGATTGTAGATTATAAGCAGCAAAAGTTGAGGAATAGAATAATTGAATATGTTAAAGTTCAGTAGAACCAATATCCAGACAATGAAGCTACGTGGAAATTACGAGAGAAGGTAGAAAGAAAATATTCCCAATTAATTTTGGGTGATTAAATGGTTTCAGGACGAAGCCTTTTTAAGGGGGGAAGAATGTAGAGCCCGATCAAAAAAAAATTTATATGTTGCTGCATGTGCACGTTTTCAATGCACATGCATAGCACCAAAACATTAAAGGGATGTAAGAGGGAGATCGAGCTCTAGAAGCAACCAAGAGAGGAAAAAAAATGGAGATGAAGAAAGAAGAAGAAGAAGAAAGGAAGAAAGAGAAGGAGAAGGAAGAAGAGAGGAGCGGGAGCCTGCCATCCACGCCGCCGTCCACGCCACCATTGCCGCCGGGTCGCCGGAGGTAAGGAAGAGATAATTGGTTATGTTGGGTGTTTTCAATTTTTATCTCAAATCATGCAATAAACATAGGAGTTTTCCTAAAATACCTTAGATAAACATGTATAGAAGTAAATTACACCAATTTGAGTAGTAGATTTGGGTATTTAAGAATCCAAGAGTTGAAATAGATAGGATTTTGCTTTTTATCCCCAAAAATAGCAGGAAAATCATAGGGCTTTTGATAAATTCATGAATTAGATGATATTTAAAACCCAAATCATCAAAATAGAAGGCTAAAATCAAGTTAAATGTGAAATCAAAAATTCAATAGTGATGTATCCAAATTTTCTTATTCCAAATCATAATATAACAAATGCTATTAGGATTATTAGTTATAAATTAATATGCCCAATTTTATGTAAAAATGAGAAAATTTGGAATTTTTCATGACTCGTGGAAATCGGGCAGCCCCAAAAACGTGGGTTAAACATGGAGCTTTTGGAGTATTTCATTTAAACATTATTTATGAATAAATTTTAAGATATTTGGAGTGTTAAAATATAAAAGAAAAATTTATGGATGTGTAATGTTAAGTTGTAAGTAGGGTATGGGTATCGGAAATTTATGTGAAATTAGTGAGTAACAAATTCATACCGTATAAGAATGATTGATAGATTTTAAGATATCTAACATATGTATCTTAAGTATGCTCTTAATGGATAAAAAATAAAATAAAATAAATAATAATAATAAATATATTATTAGCTTTTAAATCAATGCATCCATAGTCATTAAAATTAGAATACAATACATGGTGATTTAAGTCAATGTTTAGCCAAAAAAAATTGCTAATTTTGATAGGAAAAGGAAAGGCGAAAGCGCAAGACACAACCTGAGACTGTAAGGTAAGCAAGTTTTTCAAATTCAATGAGATATTTTATCATTTTGTTACTTACTTTGAGAAAGATTGTTGCAATAAATATTCACGTTATGTCTTTATGTGTTTCCTTAGAAATATGTGTAAATCCAATCAATTTTCTTAGGTATGCTAATTTAATTTTATACAAACATTAAAAAAAATTTTGGGAATGGTCATTACCCTATTTCTTTTATTTATTTATGTATATATATTCATGTTGTGAAGACAATATCTTCGAACTTGACTTTTGGAAACGAACCTTTTCTTCATGATTAGCTGAATAAACTCCTTTTATGGCATAAATGCACTTGATCATTGGTGTGAATGTAATTCTTGTATGAAAATGAATAAAAGGTTTCACCAAGGTTGTAATTGGACAGGTTGTCTGTCTTTGACGTTGCCTAGTTGGTGCGTCCGATATATGAGAGTGGGTGATCACTTGATAAGTGTCACCTGTCATAAAGAAAACTATGTCATTGAATGATGCATATTGTGGTTGCATTTCATCTTCACGCATATATGATAATCTATGGAGGTTTTCATGTTTTTCCTTGTTAGCAACTCTTGCTTACTAGGTTTTTTGAACTCACCGATTTTATTAAATAGTTGCAGAGTATTCTGATTTCAAGAGCAATGAAGACTTTACTGAGTAGAAAGGTAGTGAGGTGAAGAGCCATATTGGGCTCTTGTGTATATTTGAATGTGATTTATAATAAGAAAACTCTAGAAGTGCTAGATTTTCTATTGATTGTGAGACATGTGTAAAATATATATATATATATATATATAATTTATGTACATGGCGTAAAAGATATTTGTAGCATTAATTCAGTTATATTGTGTGAATAGTATGGACGTATGGATGATGTAAGATGAAGAATATTGGAGTATGGAGTGTTTAGTGTGACTGTAATGACCTTGTGAAGAAAAGGAGGTGTTTGTGGTTATAATAAAGTAGTACAGGTTATTTATTAATGTAAAGAATTATATGGTGAATGTTTGTATATAGAAAAGGTCCTAGTTACAGATGGAATGCCGCCAAAATTTTTATAGATATGTATAAAAAAAAATTAGATCACTTTATTTTTGCTTAAAGTATAAATATAAGTTAAATTATAAACATCACCACTTTTCAAAAGATTCCTGGCATGAAATCCTATAACAAACTTATATATAAATATGTTATAGGTTAAGGCGTTACATCTTTCTAATCATCACTGGTAGGATGACTTTTTTGGGCTTGTATATTGCAAATGTATAGCACCTAAAGATTGAAATAAAAAAACCTTTGAATCAAAAAAGGAAAAACCATGAGAAAGATACAAATCTAATACCATAAAAAGGTTAGATAGATATAATTGACATTGACTCATATACATTCTTTAGAAGACTCACATGTAACTGCTTTCACATCCCATTAGAACAACCTAGAATCTATATGAAAGCTCCTCTAGTGTTTTCAAAGCTCTTCTTTTTTATTTTATTGAATTCCAAACTAATATCCTATTATACGGAACCCTCTCAGATGCTTATACAAACTAATATCTATTATTATATATTTACCATACACTCACATGCAAACCATTATGCCATTGTGAAAAACCTAATATTAACATGGTTTAAAATAGGGTTTCAGTTATATGCATATTAAAAAAAAAAAAAAAAAGTCTGGATCGCTGATCAATACACCTCTCCGATTCAACGACTGGGCTTTTTCAAAAACTGTGATGCTTGTGAAGAAAAAAGTTGAAAACTTCAATTTGCGTGAAAATTTGTCAATATGTACTTTCACAATAGTGGGTCATGGTTTGTCCTTCAGGCAGAGGAAGAGCTGAGTTGGGTGCTCGCCGCAATTGTCGGATGGCTTCCTTGTTTCTCTGATCCTCAACACTAGCGTTGGCAACAGCTGGTTTGCATATGTGAGCGATTCCCAATGCTTATTTAATTTACTAAAGAGGTGGAAAAGATGAAGATTGTTATTCCTTTCTAAAAGACTATAAAAGAGAAAAGGCATCAGTGATGCTGATCGAAGCAATCCTAATCATATAAGAATTATCCCACCCATCATGAGTCATGACAATCATTTGTATTTTTTTCCTCTTTATTAATACTTCTTACACGAGAGGAGTGTTGTGATTGTTCATCACCACTTTGAAGACTATTCTACCCCCGAGCTACTCTACGTGAATTAAAGCTAGTGATTTATGCTTTTTCAATCTTAATATTTTTATAAAGCTCTCAAGAAAAACACCCCAAGGGCAAAAAAGGCTAATGACATTGACTGCATGCGATTGCTTTTTTATTTTAATAAAATCATCGATTATAATTATATGTATCAATTTATTATTCCAAAATATTTTTGTTGGAAACGTATTTTCTAAATTATCAAAATTAATTAAAATATATTTGTCAAGATGATTGAACTTCGAAAATTAATATTAACATGTAACATATAATGGGAAGTTGTCCAATATGTACGGGCACAGTTATGGCGAAAATCGTCAAATGCGCTTGGCATTGATATTAAAATCAAAATCAAATCTACCTATTAGGATATGTTTGAGAAGTGACGAAAAGTATTATAGCGGAGAGAAAATAATATGATGAGTAAAGAAAATAAAATTAAAATAGATAGGTTAATTATATAGTTAATTATATAAAAATGATTAAAAAGTATAACAATTGTGTAGGAAGATGTGAAAAATAATTTAAAATAGTATAATTATGAAGAGTAAAAAGTTTTAAATTGAAAAATTTTTTTGTGAAAAGTTTTCTTTATTTTGCTAAACATGCCCTAATTTCATCTAAATCAAATATATAGGACGTTTATCTTCTCAAAATGTAAAATCCATCTAAAAAATTATTTTAGTATATTTATTAATTTCAAAGATATTAATTAACCATTTGAAATGTATAAAATATTTTTTGTTCACGTTTTTAAGTAAATATAGCCTATCCAAGATTTCAACGGACATGATTTTTTATTGTAATAAATGATGTTGAACAATATCAATAATTTTTCTATCACAAATTGGAGGCCTTACAAAAATTTACATTCCACGTCTTCGTATTAGTAATCAGTGGAACGGAAAAAAGAGTGTCTCCTATTTCGTGCGGTGAATTTGTATTGTCTTTGCATAATTAATCGACAACAGGAATAATTGAATGATAATAAAGTTTTTTTAGAAACCTACCTAAAAGATTGGACTAATATTGCATTTGACATTTGTGTTCCCAAAGTTTGCTGAAATATGCATGTATGCTGATGGGATTTGAGAAATATTACAAGCATATCTATTACTTAAAGATGCAGTTAAAATTTTCTAAAAAATAACAATAATATCCTTTTGAGTTAAGGAAATTTACTTACAAATTTTGGAAATATTGTAAAAACTCTGGCCCATTTAATCAATTAAAGTGAGTAAACATGTTATATGTGTCGTTGAGCCCAGGCAACTAGCGCAGCTGGTGCTCAGTTCGACCTCATTGCCAGTTTCAAGTTTGATCCTGAAAGGAGCAATTGTTTCCTGTTTGTTTGTTTGGTATGTTATCTCCTACAGATACATGTATAGGTATCATTTATTGAGCACAAATCCAGAATATCAGATGTGAAAAAACGTCGCGATTAAGATAAGTTAAGGTGTTACATGTGTCATTTAGCATTTTCCTACTATAACATGCGTATAATTTTAAGGCATTTCTTTGGTGGAAAGATTTCCTACTGCCACACAAATTTGTAAATGGTTGGTTTTTGCCCACCAAGCTGGTTTCATAAAATTTAAACCACCCAATGTATGTACCATATTCAGTAAAAAATTTTCACCATTTGTAAAGATTATATGCCATAAAATTAAAGTCAGTTTATAATATATAAATCTATTAAAAATTTTACAGCTAATTTATTGCATGTATTTTAGAATCATTTTTACTTCTAATATGTAAAACATTATTTAAAGAAAGATAAATATTTTAGATTTACAAAATCAATTTAGTAGTGCCTTAAATAAGCACATTCATATTGGAGAGACGTAGTCTATTGTATCATTTATTATTATTATTATTTTAATGTGGATGAAGACTATCGCTCGAGCCTAAAATTGAAACGAGACAGGTAAACACTGTATCACTTTCTGTTTTTGAACTGGATGAGATAGGAGAAATTTTTTATTTTGAAACTTATAAAAAATAAAAAAATTATGAAATTTGGTATATAATTAAATACTCTTAAGGTCAAATACAAATGAAAACAAAACAAAAGAAAATATTAAGAAATATAAATTGCAAAAGGTTTAGTATCACTATCCTTTGAAAATAACCTTCTAATTAAGTTTGATTAGTTTAATGTTTAACCTCTTATTTCGATACTTACAAAAATAACTCTCGAAATTTTAAAATTTAGCAAAGATAACCACGGGCAAAAACAAAGTTAGCAACAATCATTTATAACTTTGAACTAAATGAAAATGCCCAAGCTTTATATTTGTACAATTTGAAAACTTCCAAAATTATTTTCGCAAATATCCAAACGGTGATAACAAAAATCAAATTAGGCAAAGTTAGAAGGTATTTTTGCAAATACCCCTGGTTTACTTAATATAATAATCTTCTTCAAAATAATATTTTAAATAGATTAATTATTTGTCTATAAGATTTTGAAAATTTTCATGATGAATAATTTTTAAAAATACATTTACAATATTAAAACAAGAAAATATAGTCACAATATTTTTGAAAGATATTTTGATACTTTAAAGGTATATTTATATATTTTTATTATAATATTAGAAAATTTCTTTTACTTAGTTATTATGCAAGTTTATAGAATGTTAAAGGCACCAAATTAAGAAACTAATCAAAGATATTTTTGTAAAAGATATTTTTTTATATTTTACATTACAATATGATAAAATGGAATTCTCAAATCATTTATTGTGTAATTTCTAATCTATTTAATAGGAATAATATTTTAAATAATAAAGTTTATACTTTAAAGTTATTTTCTTATATTTTTTGGTATAATATTAGAAAAATAATTTTAAAACTATTTATTATGAAAATTTATAAAATATTACAAACACATAATTAATCTATTACTGTGAAGAATTTTTAAAAATAAAAAATTTATATTTAAGGTGGTTGTCTTTCTATTATAATTTTTAAAAATAGCTACCATTGAAATTTTTGAAATTCATTAAATAAATTAATTTATTGTCTAATGTTATAATAGAAAATATAATAAATAATTTAAAGATACAAACACTTTTTTTATTTTTAATAATATTTCTTACATTAAATAGAATAATTTTTTGCCCTTTAATTAGATTTTTAAATTTTAAGAAATGAATAATTTTATATTTTAATTTTATAATATTGTAATAAAAAAATTAGAAAATATCTTTAAAAAAATTTATTTTTAATAATTTTTATTTGAATAATTTTTAATTTGATGTCTTTATTGTTTTGAAAATTCCCATAAAAATTAATATTAAAAATAATTTTCTCATATCTTATAATACAAATACATGAAAATACCATTAAAATATAAAAATGTCTTTCAAAAACATCTCTCGAATTTAATTTTTAAAGGTATTATGCTATGTTTTTATAATTCAAAATAATCTATGGTGGTAATTCAAAAAATCTTATAGGCATGAAATTAATTTATTTGACATTAACAGAAAAATACAGGAAATACGATCAAAATACTATTTTTGTTGATAAATATTTTCACATTAATTAAATTAAAAATATTTGTTGATAAATATTTTCACATTAAATAAATTAAAAATATTTGGGAAAAATGACCTTTTAGCTTGCCTAATTTAAATTTTCAACTCATTGTTTGGATATTTATAAAAATAATACTTAAAAGTTTTTGAGTCATGCAAAAATAATTCTTGCCATTTTATCTATTTAAAAATTATAAATTGCCATTGAGTTCATTTTTGCCAAGGGTAATTTTTGAAAAAACTAAAAATTTCAAGGATTATTTCGCAAATATTCAATTTATAAAGTGAAAATTCAATTAGGCAAACTCAAAGGTTAATTTTGCAAATTCTAAATATACGTTTATTGATAGATGTCATGAATGAATGCAATTAATAAAAAAAAGCAGCGGAGTTTTAGAAGAATGAGGATCCATTGCTTCCTACATATGGCACGTAATTTCTATAAATTGCCCTAAGTTTGGATGATAATAAGGTTAAGTTGAACTATGCCTTATCCCATGCTATCCTAATTTTGCATAAGGTTGGGTTAGGGTTTTTGCATTGGAGGAATGGGATAAGTCAAAATTTGAAACTCATTTTTCATTCTTAAAGGTAAGGCAGGTCCATCATGTCTCAACTTACCTTGACTTTATAAATTAATTTTATAAACTACAAAACTTATCTACATACCATTTTGTTACATAGATGCATTTAATTTAATGACTTATTAATTTGAATATAGCTTATGCAAATGTGTGTTTGATTTTATAACTTGTTTACATAGATAAAATTTTTATTTTTAATTGTGTATATGTTATTCAAGTTATGTCTTTTACATAATTTATCAATGAAATAAAAAAATGTTATCAATGTTATTTTCACTTTTCAAGAATAAATATTAATATTTTGTAATTTAGTATTTTTAATTATAATTTAAAATTTTATATCTATGTTTCTTTTATTGAACATTGGTTCATATATTTAGTAAGGTTAAATTACAAATGAAATCATTTTAAAAATTTTACTACTATTTTGTAAGGGTAATGATACTTTACTCTACTAAATAGTAAAATTTTAAATCATTTAACTTTTAAAATTAACTATAAATATGATTTTATATTAATATGCATATGAATTCTTTCTCAAAGAAATATGCATATAAATTTTATAATTATCGTACTTTAACCCCTTTTTTCGACCCGATTGGTTATCCCAACAGTGACTAGAAACTAACTCGAAATTTATTATGAACCTTATTAAAAAATATATAGGAGGGTAAAAACTAGCTTTGCCTTGACCTAGAGTCTGTTTGGTATTTACAAAAATACGTAAAATCACGTAAAACTTTTCAAATGAGGGTCTTAAATGCAAAAACGCGTCAATTCAATCAAACCCCCGGTGACAGATGCTGAATGGTTCGTATAAAATCGCCCATCCACATGAGCAGTGATGAGGAGGCTTGGGTTTGGCTTGCCTGCGCATCAAATGGCGTGTCCACTGTATCAGCACTTCAGCTAACCAGCCGTACATTGAATGTATTAATACACTTAGCTAGCGTTGATGGTTGACGTTTTTTAGCCAGCGAAAACACGTCAGAAACTTTTCGTTCATCCCAAACAGACCCCCAATATAAAATATAAAATCGGACAAATTTTTTTTTAAGGGTGTATTTGGGAATGGATAAAACTTTTGATGAAAAGTTGTCAAATAATGTGATATGATAGGGGTAATAATGAGGAATAAATAGGATAAAATTGAAATAGATAGGTTTATTGTGTTGGTAGTTGTGTAGAAATGATTAAAAAGTAACGTAGTTGTATAGAAAAATGTAAAACATTATTAAAAAATAGGATAGTTGTGAAAAGTGAAAAGTTTTAGATTAAAAAATTTTAATTTAATAATTTTTTGTTGTTAATAAACACACCTGATAAAAGTTGAACATACCCTTGACCCGACTGAAATCGCCCAGATTTTCGCCCCCACCCGCATGCAGCGGTGGCATGGTATGAGCACCCACTAGCACAGATTCCCAGAACATTTGGACCCATCCATCGCTTCCTTCTTGGTCCCGTCCTCTGCTCCAAAGGCTGCTGTTGCCGTTCTCTTTCTCCCCACTCAAATTTCAAAACCTCCACCAGCAACTGCCCCTTCCAAAAATCAAAAAGAAAGAAGGGAGAAAAGCACAAGAACAAGGGAAAAAAGGGGAAAAAAAAAAAAAGAGAATTCAAGCTCCAATGGAGACCTCCTCTTCCATTTCTTTCCTTGTTTGTTTCCTCCTCCTCATGAAACACTCACACTCGAAAACCATTGTTGCGGATGGACTTGCAAATTGGACCAACCCCACTGTGCATGTGGGAGACTCTGTCAGTAAGTAGAAATTATCAAGCAAGCTACATCTTGCCTTGTCCACTTTGCTCTTGCTTGTAAATTTCTTGCAGCTATGCTACATTCTAGTTTGGACAATCCACTGCCACAAACCTGCTTCCCTTTTTTTGGATCCTGGCTTAGTCTGCAAAGATGTCATTGGGTACATGATGTTGGATTTTGTTTTCTTGTTTAAGAAATGTGACCTGGAAGCTTGGTTGAGAAGTTGTTCAGGACTGCTTACTAATTTAGCTTTTTCTGGCCATTTGGTTACTACCAATTTTTATGAATTTTAAATAGTTTTAAATAGTACAATGAAAAAAAATAGCTTTAATTAATGTGGATGGCCTTGATATCCGTAAATGGCTGCCATATGTGCAGATGGTGGGGAGAGGTTGGATATATTTGTGAACGGCAGTTATAGGTGTGGAGGCTGATGAGTGGCCACCATTTTCATAACTGTTGTAAACCATTATAATTTCTAGTCTTTTTTTTTCCATATTTTTCCTTTTGTAACGGTAGTGTGTTCATTTGTTATCAGCTTTCAAGTATAAGGAGAATTTCTTCAGCTTGTATATTTTCCGCAACAGAAAAGCGTTTGAGCTCTGCGACTCTTCTCAGGCAACACTTCTCAACAATGGCAGCTCACAAACATACACGGTATGGAAATTCAGAATCTTTCCTAGTGGGTATTTTGATATACGATCCATCATCTTATGTTTCTTGTATTTTGTGTAAATGCCTTTTATCTATACTTTCAGAACTCAGGTCTTTGTCATTGAATTCAAAAACAACTAATCAAGACATCGAAATAGGATGGATTATGGAAAGTCATTGCAAATTATATATCTAGACATTTATATTTTCAATAAAACAATGTATCAGATTTTGAATACCTATATTGGAGAAGTTTTTGATAGTCCTTGCGCATAATTTCACTTTCACGCAATTGGCAAGATTTAGATAGATATAGATCCCACTAGTTCAGGAACAATGCCTTACGGCTTTTTAATGTCATTCCAATGCCTTCCATGTTCATCTTTGTTGTTTTTTACCAGAAGCAAGCAGATTGGGTAGCAGAAGCTGGCCTAGCCAGTCAAAACTAATATGGGCTACGAGTGGTGCTTTATTATGCTTGGACCTTTTAGGATTTCTATCATTTGATTCACACACAGATGAGTCTTTGAAAATGGAGTTTGAGTCACCTTGGATTCCAACTATAACCCTTTCATAATTATCTTTTAGTCGACAACTCTCATAACTTGCGATGCGCAAAATCAGTACAATGAGCATTTTGACAGATTCGCATTCTGTTTGCATGTCGAACTTTGATTTTAGTTGTAGAAAATGAGTTTCCTCTGCCTTTGCCTTACTTCAATGCTCTCCATCAAGTTTTAATATTACATCTTCTATGTATATAATGTTGCATAAAACACAACACAAATTCTATCAACAATTAAGTTTCCCAAATGGTTTATTAAATTCTTTTTCAGAGAAAAACAAGAGGAGGCTTAAGCAAAGATATTAATTCCATAGGCTAAAATTTGGTTTATTCTCGTCTTATACTACTATGAATTAGCTTTTCAAGAATGAAATAAGAGTTTGGACAGCTTATGATTATTTTTTATTCCAATTGCATTGTCTTCAGTGGCACCCATCGCGCATGGGCTTCTTTTATTTCACTTTCAACAATGGATCTGTTGGAGCATCATGTAAACAAGGTGACAAGGCTTCAATAAGGGTTCTGGAGAAGGACATTGTAGAAGGTAATTCATCACTTCCACCTTCTCTGGCTCCATCCCCGGTCCCTGGTGGAGGTATCCCGTCAACTCCAGCGTACCATTTGCCACTCCAGCCTGCTACAGCAATTGCGCCAAAGGCATCATCACCAGCAAGTAATCCTTCAGTATTGCCAGATACTGCAGGTGGGATTCCTTTTATAAACAGTAATCCTGCTGTGCCTCTACCAACTGGTGAGACTGATTCGGCTACCATTCGGCCATTGCCTACATCAGGCAGTAGAGACCATGTAAGGGAATTTTTTTTTTGTATTTCTGTTCTCATGTTTTGCTTTTTCGCTTTTGTTCCTCTAAATTGAACTTTATGAAAATGAGGTGTTCTAAATTGAACTTTCTGATCTCTTGACTCATCAGTGACCATTATTCGTCCTACCTATACTTTGCCTAGCCATTCATCTGTAGGCTTCTGGCATTATCTTGTCAGTCCACTCTTCTGGTGGGCTACACGTCCTTTGAGTATGGTTCGTGAAATATGATGTTCTGACAGTCCTGACTAGTCGTTATAGCGATTGGGTTAGTAGGCAGTCATATTCCAATGAATGGGTTGAACTAGTTCTTTCTAGGCTGTGCACTGCTGATTACCTGACTACTGAGGAAGTTGTTTATAAAACTACTTGGAAAGTAGAAGATGGTTTTAAAACGGACTAAAACACAGCCACAATCCAAACCCGTCGAGAGTGTAAATTATATTATTTATTTATTTATCTTCTTGTACATGCCCATCAGTCATTTGCTTGCAGCAAATGAATAGACCCAAGGTACCAGAAGAATAGGACACTCCAGCTAAAAACTTTTAACTATAATGAAAGCGAATGTGAGGGTGGAAAGCAAAAGCGAGGACTCGTGATGCACTTGGGTGGGTTAGGTGAGGTGATTTTACTAGAACAGCCAGTTTGGGAGAACCGATATAAAAATCTCATAGTTCGAGCTTCTATCTGAAGAGTGTCTCAAATGGATGGTGTTCGAGCTCCACTCTGAAAAATCTTTGCAACAATGGATGACAGAGGAGAGCCGTACGTCTCTGACTTCCCATTAATTCATTTCCATGACTGACAGGTGCAAGAGGGGCCCTGATTCAGGCAAACAGTGCAGCAAAAACGCAACAAAGTTCTCCCATCTGTCATCATGTGCACCTTGGCCCACAATTTGGGTGAAACTTGCTTGATTCTCGGCCATTGTAGGACAGATGGATTCCGCCGTAGGATGTGAATTCATTTACCATGAGTAATGATTCAAGAAGAAAAAGCTTACTCCCTGTTTGTCAATTGATTGCTCTTGGAAAGAGATCAAAAAGTTAATTAGCTGGATGCTTCTTTTTTTCTTTTCTTTAGCGCTTTTTTTTTTTTTTTTTTTGACAATTGCTTGGTGTCATTGCAGGCTGTCTTCTGGTGGGTCCTCCTAATTCAAACAGCTTTGGTCTTTTCTTGGTTTGTGTGATATATCTCTGGTGTATCTTACTCTTCTTATATGTATTTGTGTAAATTGCATCAATGTGATTTGTGAGATTTCTTACAGAATTAAATGGGAGAGTTGCTAGAATGTGGTAAGGCTTTCTGTTTCCATGATTACACATAACATGACAAGGGATCAATTGGAAAATTCCATATAATTGGCCAGGTTCTGAGGAAGACAATCAATCCTCTGCTTGAATTGTAGGAAGAAAGGAAAAGGAGAGAACCATCGTCAATCACATCACAATGCTGTAGATAATTTATGGGGATTGCATTTCTTTCTAGTTTTCAATTATAACACATCTACGGTAAGGCCAAGCTAGCTGTATAGGTGTAATTGATGAGATTCTGATACCATTTTGCACCAGTTGAAGATGTGGCCCCCTAATCATGTTGTTGCAATGCATGTACTCATCACTTTCACTTGCCCTGTACTTTCCTATTCTTGTTTATATTGAAGTGTTTTCGGCTTAAGATGAATAGGGAACCTATTTGATTCTCTATTAAAGCAACACAGCATTAGAGAGTTCTTTGAAAAGAAACCCTATAAGTTAGCATAGTTGCGGTTCGAAGTGTGTTTTTACATCAGACCATGTAAGTTTTATACCTTTACAAAATGAATCCTGCATGTTTGCGATTTTGAATCACAAGATTGGGGTGCATTTGGTAAGAGGTTTTTTTTTATATTTTTTAAAAAAAAAAAAAAAAAAGTGGGGAGAAAAATTCGTGGGAAAATTTTCTAACTAGTAGGTGTGTGATGGTTTATGGTAAAGATAAAATAAATAGGATAATTATATGAAAAAATGTAAAAAAGGATGGGAATGTAGTCAAGATGTCCAATCATATAAAAAGATAGAAAACATTAAGTGAATTTGTTTTCCTTTTACCAAATGCCAAAAGGACCCTAACTAAGAAAAATAAATTTGTATATTATTTTGATGGCACTTTTAGCATTTTAGAAGAATTTATAATGCTTTGTAGTTGCACACGATACTTCATATAATGAAATTTACTTAGGTATATTTGGGTTTTGATTCTATGCACCTGGGTGCACAGAAGCTAAGTGCACCCAGGTGCAAATATTTATTTTTTTATATTATTTTTTGAAATTTTTTTACATAATTATTAATTTAAGTGTATCTAATATGTATATCATTTTTTACCATTTTTGAAGATTTTTAAATATTTATTTTAAATTTTTAAAAATCAATGGCATTTTTAATAATTTAAAAATCCAAATATATAAATATCTAAAAATTCAAAATAAATATCTAAAAATCTTCAAAATTGGTAAAAATTGATATACATGTTAAATACACATAAATTAACAATTCTATAAAAAATTATCTTTTCAAAATATATATAAGTATATGCATACCAAAATGGAATTACGCATACTTCCATTATGCAAACCCCCCACAGAATGTGTAGATTGCATGCTTTGACTCGAATCAAACAGACCAATTGTGCCTGGCAATAAAGAAAGAATTCTGTGAAGGTATCTCAAATTGGGTCAATCTATGCTGAGTCATGCAAATGCTGACGCGAGGAATTGTTTCAATGACCGTGTATCAGCATTAGTGAGCCAGAGCACCAACGCTTTTTCAGTGATGGACTGCTTGTGGGCCTTGATCATTGCTTTTTTTTTTTTTTCTTTAATACTTTTCTATGGTCGAAGAATCTTACTTTAGCCAGCAACAAGAAAAAGGATTGTGCCTGGAAAAGGAAAACTCACCACGGGCACTTCAGGATGGATGCACGGGAATTATATATAATAGATGCGTGTATTGTGACGGATGCCGATTGCATGCATGCTCTTGGGCATATACACTTTTTTTTTTTTTTTTACATTTTTAGAGTATTTTAGATATTTATTTTTTATTTTTAAAAATCAGTAAAATTACCTAAAATGCCACTAATTTTCAAAAATCAAAAATAAATATCCAAAGTACTCTGAAAATGGTAAAAACTTACACACATGTTAGCATGGCCTGGATTAAAAAATTAAAAAAAATTGAAAAAAAAATTAAAAAAGAATGTATGCACCCGGGTACATGCAGTGCATGCAATCGGATCCTATATTGTGACCCCATGATCAGTTCCTTCTTTAATGCTAAAAAATTCGCTCATTTCTCATGTCTTAAGTCTAGAATATCTGTGCAAACAGAGTGGATCACCTCGGCAAAATTATTAACCATGTGCATCTGCGCCCATGATTCTTCCTTCTTAATTTCCTTCCTCCAGCAATATGGTAGTGCTATATAGGCATTGGTCAGCCAGACAGATCAATGCGAGTATATGGTTTGAAAGACAACAGTTGTCATAGGTACCTAATAATGAATTTTATAAGATTAAGCTAGGACCTCAAATGGTACCGGTTAGGAGAGTTACTTTATTCAGATAAATAAATTTTGGTAAGAAAATGGGAAAAAAACTCAAAAAAAACGGATTAAAGTAATTAAATAAAATATAAAAATGTTAAATATTTCTGAAAAAATATTTTATGGCGATCAAGAATAATGCAATAGGATCCATGCAACTGGCCCCACACAAAGGAAAAGGAGCTTATGATAATGACGGTGATACTTGGCCCCATGAACTGGCCCCACACAAAGGAAAAGG
Organism: Annona squamosa; assembly: GCA_035584095.1. Lineage (NCBI taxonomy): Eukaryota > Viridiplantae > Streptophyta > Magnoliopsida > Magnoliales > Annonaceae > Annona > Annona squamosa. The sequence continues at coordinate 27,847,267 of JAXCLR010000063.1, read as the reverse complement.
AGCTTATGATAATGACGATGATACTTGGCCCCATGAAAGGACTCACTCTACCATTTGTTAGCATGGCCTGGATTACATGTATATGAACAGATTTCTTAATTTGCCAAGTCATTTCTACAGAGAACGGTCTGTTTCATCAACATTACTCTCAAACTACTAATATTACTTGATTATCAAGCCTTCTCTCCAACTACAAATATTACTTAATTATCAAGCGTTCAATCAAGTGATATATAAAGTGTGCAAAACGAATTTCCCAATAAATTCCTCAAAAGCCTTGAGTTCAAGGTGATGAATAGTTAAAAGTATCTAATAATTATAAAGACAAATAAATACTTAATCTAATATCACACTTTCAAATTTATTAATTTCATTTACATAAATTATTTAGATAATCTCATATTAGGGTTGAGATCAATTTCAAGCACACAAGGACACAAGGAGATAAAGTGGATCAGCTCCAAGCCTACTCCACCAAAGAAAAGAGTAATTAATTAATCACCAAACTAATTATAATTTTCTTCCCATTGGCAACAGACTCTCTCTTCAAAGAATCTCTCACACCGGGATTCTTTAAACTCTCTCTGTAATCTCTCTTAAAACCCTATAAATCATTTGTCTGTTTATAACTCCCATTACAATTTTGCATAATACGCAAACCCAGACATACTCAAATAAGATATGCAGAATACACAATCTCAATCCCAACATAATACAAGATATCTAATAAATCTCCACCTTGGCTTGAATTATGCGCACAATAAGCCAACTAGCTCATAGAGAAACTTGTGTCTGCAACCGCTCGATCTACGATCTTCTAACTTTGCTTGAATTTGCACGATCTGTTACACCCTTCCTGGGTGTCGAGTACAGCTTACCTCTGCATCACGATCTTCAGTGGTCTCATAGGAACTCCACCTGTTTGCACACTCCCTAGAAGTCTATAGAGACTTCCAGTCTTCTGACCTTTCATCACAACCATAGCTCCTTTTGATACCTTAAGAATTCCACCTTCAGCTGAAATCTCAAAATTTCTGGAGTCTAATGTTCCCAATAAAATTAAATTCATCTGCAAATTAGGAACATGCCTTGCATCAGTCAACGTCTGCATAACTCCATCAAACATGAGAATTTGTACTATACCAATGCCAGCAACTCTGCTCCTTGCCACATTCCTAGTAGTCAATATCTCTACTCGATCTAGATGAACTTCTGGATCCGTTGGGACTATTTGATCTGTATTGCCAACCACTAATCACAGCCAAAGTACTCTCACTACCTAACGATCCACTATCGTTATTCTTGTTACAAGTTTCATTCATTAGTAGAGAAGCAACACATCATCAAGCTCCAATGTATCTTTCTTGAACAACAACATCGTCACAATGTGACCAAACAAATCAGGTAATGAGGCCAATAGAAGTAACGCTTGTCCTCTTCTTTAATTTTCTCTCCCAAAGCAATTAAATCTGTTGCGATTCTATTAAATTCATCCAAGTGCTTCCCAAGATCTCCAAGCTCTTCAAATTCCAATGCATATAATTTTTTTTTCAAATATAATCTATTAGTTAAAGAATTAGATTTATACCCGGTCTCCAATTTTATCCAAATTTCTTCAAGATCTGTCAAATTGATCACCTCCCAAAGAGTATTATCCATAAGAAACATCTTAATTGTGCTAGTTGCCAAATCTCTCATAGTCTGTCATTCATCATCGCTCATCTTCTCAGGCTTCTCGGATTCTTTCTTCAACGCTTTGACTATTCCTTCTTGAGTTAGAATATTCTTTACCTGTTGCTACCATAGGGTAAAATTATTCTACCCATTAAATGGCTCCACCGCAAAATTGGTCCCCTTTATACTTGTCATATTTGAAATTCTTCAAATAAACTTTTCCAAACAAGCCGAATTTACCCAATCTGAACCATCCATGTGATTCAGAGCACACTCAAAATGTAGAAAATGACTCTTGAATCACCCAAATTGGACACCGGGATCACCAGATGGGAGCAAAACAAAATTTTCTATTTATAGTAAATAGCACATAAGAACACATGGAGGTAATGTGGATCGGCTTCAACCCTACTCCACAAGAGAAAAGAGTAATTAATTAATCGCCGAACTAATTACAACTTTCTTCCCATAGGCAACAAACTGCCTCTTTTAGAAAACCTCTCACACCGGGACTCTCTAAACTCTCTCGGTAATCTCTCTTAAAGCCCTATAGACTACGGGTGTGTTTGGGAATGAATAAAACTTTTGGTGAAAAGTTTTGAAAAATAAAAGTTGTCAAATGATGTGATATGATA
>JAXCLR010000063.1:27830137-27843767 GCA_035584095.1 Annona squamosa | reverse complement strand
ATATATATTTTAAATTTCTGATTTAGAATTTTTTTGAAAATCAAGAAAATCAGACATTTCTCGTTCATGAGAAATTTTTTTAATTCTAAAAAAATATTTAAAAGCATCAAAAATATTTTTTTTTAAAAAAACAACATATAGAACAGCACCATATTTGGGCCTAGGCATATGTAATGGTGCAACAAATTTTTAAAAAATGGTGCTTTAGATCGGTACCGGCAAGGAAACTAAAAAATAAAAAATAAAAAATAAAAAATAAGAAACGGAGACTGAAATATTGGTGGGCATCGAGGTCTATGTTTGCATTAGACCAGCGCCTAACATTTATAGTTGAAACATGCATGCGCATTACGGAATAATGTGGCAGTCCCGTGAAGGAAGAAACGGATACGTGCATATGGGGTCAGACATATCTTTCAATTTGCTTTATTTGATTACTATATTTTCTTCTCTTGAACAGGAAATGTTGTTACCCAAGTGATATACATGTCAAGAAGAGAGAGAGAGAGAGCCTTCTTTTGAACAGGAGATATTGTAGCCCAAGTGATCGATCAGTAAAAGAGAGAGAGAGAGAGAGCGATGGAGGTGGAAATGGAGATAAGCCTGAAGATTTCTCATACGAGAGAAGATTTGGCCTCCTTCACCCTTCGCACGAAAGATAGAACAAACCATCCTCCCTTCAACTGCTCAGAAACACCCAACATGTTTCTTCTCATGGCTCATCTGTCAGGTATGTACTGCTCATTTTCAAATATATTCCAGTCAATATTGATAATTGTAGTTAGTTTGCTGAACTTAATCTATCAAATGAAACATTCATGTTCATGAGATCGTAGGATGTCTAAAATACGTCAATCCAACGGCATTCATATTTGCTCGATGAATGGATCCACAGGGTAATGTTAGGAAATCTTATTAATTAAAACCATAATCAATCCGGAATCTATCATGTTAGATTACGGAGAAAAACAAGCCAGAAGTGGAAGCTTACTTGAGTCAATAGCACATAATCCACAGCGGAAGCAAGAACAAATCTTAGATTTCTTGTAGAAGATGGTTCCCTCTATTCAAATGATATAATACTAGAAAAAAAAATCATTTTGTATAACACGAACACAAGAACTGTTTATATAGAGTACCTATATTTTTAATTTCTAATGTAACCTATCATAAAAATAAAAATTAAAAATTAGACAAAGGAGACTCATCCTTTATTGGATGAATTAAGCCTATAAACTTTATAACATAACTTTAAAAATTAGGTCACTATTTAGATAGCATATTTAATTATCATATATGTGTGTACAAAATCCAACAATCTCCCATTTGGTCCACATATATATTATTTTATAATTATACATATAACCTTATAAGTTGAAAATCTTTTGCTATCATGACCAAAATTATCTCCAAACAATTTCGTCTATCAGTTATGCTAACATAAGATCAAGGTAGTCCATGTCACATTCATCGAAACAAACCCATCCAGAGTCACTTGCATTAAATATAACTAAATAACATAGATTAAGTATTGATGCATAGAATAAAAATTGCATGCAATGTGATCTAACATGTCATTCTCCAAGTGATCTAACTTTATTTTGGTGAGATCAAACAAAAACTAAAACTTTATTCTAGAACCTATAAAAAATATATAAGATCATTTTAAAAATTAAATCATTTTTTATGATGGCATATATATATAATTATCATATATGTGTGTCCAAAATCCAACATTTTGTCCTTTGATAATGGTCCTAAATTGATGAAAAAATTGAAAATTAACACACCCATTATATTTAAAATTATTTATTCATACTAAGTTTGATCCAAATGTGAACGAGTGCATAGCCTAGTGGTTTCACATTGTGGATGTGTATATATAGTCCTGGCTTTGAGTCCAAACGGAAGCAAATGGCTCTGTGTAACTAAAAAGATTTTGATCGAATTCACGTGTATGAGTCTCATTTGACGATGACACAAAATTAACGTGGTGAAATGGTTCAATTTAAATCTTAATATTAGAGTTATATTTTTAACGTCCAAATCATCTAAAACATCGTACATATGTGGATAAATACTTGTACAAATTACTATTACATTTTAATATATTAGTGAAGGATTTAAACATTTTGATAATTTATACATACATATATATTTTTAAGCAAGCGTGACACATCCAAGAATTCATTAATATGAGTTTTGGTAACATAATAAAACAAATTATATTAAAGCATGTAATTGGTGGAATTTTTACTTTATGATCATTTTTAGCTAGCATGACACTAACTATGGGTAGCCCTATATATATGATAATGATAATAGAGATATGATCTATTAAAGTAAGACTACACCATAGTTATGTGATAGTCGATTATAAAATGGAGCCCACATGCATTCAAATATACTAATATTTTATATAATATTCATCTAAATTAGAATTGTATTTTAGATGATTTAGATGTTGAAAATATAACTATAAAATTAATATTCAAATGAAATTATTTTATTATATTGATTTCATGTCATTTTCATGTAAGACATATAAACATCCTAATAGAATGAAAATTAGTATGCCACTACAATAATTAATTTAAATATAATGGATAGGATACATTATAATTTTATAATCAAAATAGGGTCCATTGATAGTAGAGCACCCCATGCAATCAAATTCACTAGATCAATTCTCATGATCATATACATTTGAGTTATTACTTAACTATAACGACTAGTTTTTCTATATTTCAGAAAATTTTAATAAATATTAACCACTTATAATATTTCACATCATGAATATATAATGATATCAAAATTCATTTTAATTTAAAAATTATAATATTCTTTGTAACGTAGATGGTAAACTATTTAAATTTTAAAAAATTTGAGAATGCATCTACAGTAGATAAAAATTTTCAATCAAATTAAATTTTAGCATCATAAATATATGCATACACAAGAATTGTAAATTTTTACAATTTTAAAAAATTAAATATAAATTAAAAATAAAGGTGGTTGTATACCATCATTACCCATATATGTGATACATTACTTCACCCTAAATCAGTTGGCAGAAAATGAGCCTCACGAATCAAAATCGCACCGGACATCTTAGTTTAAAATCTTTTGTTTTAGCATGATACGAATGGTATATTTTAATCCAACTTTTGGGTGGGGTGTACTTGTTAAAAACATTTTAAAATATAGATTTTGTAGATTTCGCGTATAAATTTTTGTTTTGCATAAACACACGATCGCTAAAGTGATTTCTTTTTTCTTTCTTTTTTTTTTTTGGCAAAAGTAGCCAGATTTTACAGTTTTACCTAATTTTGCGGGTTATCTAGGGGGACGTCATTGGAACTATGTGATTATATTCTTAGATCATAGCAGGCCTGATTTTAACAGTCATTAAGTAAGATTTAACTAATCAAACTTTAACTTTATTGAAAATTAAAATTGAAACATTTGCAAACAAAGTTCAATAAGTGAGATTGTCTTTGCAAACTCAATAGTTAAGAATAAAAATTGTGCCAATTAAAAAAAAGAATAGAAATCGTAAAATCCCAAAATGTTAAAGAGGCTTAATGCAAGTTGCTTTAGTAATTCCTAATAATTAAGGATTATCTTGTTGTTAGTACCAGCTAACAAAAGCTTATAATAGTCCCGGGCACAAGCTAAAGGGTATATTGTTAAGTTTTTTTAGTTTGTTCATGAAAAATGTTTTCCCAAATATACTCAATTCATATACCAAAATTATATAATTTTTAGATATGCATATGAAAACTTTTATTGTAAAAAGTCAATATTTTAATCATAAAAATGATTTAAATACCTCCTAAAATGTTGATTTTTGAAATATATATACATTTAAAAATTAAAAAATATATAAACATTTCCAAAAAATTGTAAATTTTACAATATGAATTAAATATGCTTCAAAAAATATTTTCATGAGAAAAACTAGAAGGATATGCACCTTTATACACCTTTTAGCCTATATTAATATAAGCTTATGTTATCACTACAAATAACCAAGTAGTGCACATATGTATAAAATATACGCAGGTTGAAGGACTAAGGCTCTAAGTTAGGTTGAGATATTTGTCTATTTACCCCTGCCTGAGTACACCTCCATAAGTTGTCTTATCATCCAATGTATCTCATTTACCCCTTTCCAAGCATATCTTCGTCAGTTGCTTGGTTATACAATGTGAGTGGCAAGATTAAAACAAAAAAAAGGGCTTATATTGGTGCAGGCTAATAAGTTCGCAATTAAATAATTAATATTACTTAGAATTACACACTCATTACTTCGAATTACACACTCATCCCACTTTCTATTCGAGGTCAAAGCACATTCAAGTGCATTATTATTGGATTCAGAATGTGTTAAAAATGAAGTTCTTGCAACTTGAGAAAATACGCAATGATGACAATGGATCGATATGATGAAAGTGACAAGTGAAAAGATAATGATATATAGAGAGATGATAGGCTTGTTATAACGCCCCATCAACCAGCACTTCCTCTGACCAGCAGTTGCTACCAAAAACCAATTATATCTAATCAAGCTGAGGAAAAATTAGTAAACTAATAATTTCATCTCTCCGATGATAATGAAAATTTATATTAACATTCAAATAATAATGAAAATTTACATCAGCCCGCCCAACTTTCATTGTTACCACTCTGTGTAAATAAAATAAATTATTCTCATTCTCCTCCAAACACCACCATTATTAACCATACGTCAACTTTATAAAAATTGAATTTTTACAAAAGTAGTCTTAACTCATCTGTGTATCAAATAAAATGTTCTATGACCTCAATTCTGTTATCTAAAGCTATCAACATAAGAAAACGTAAGTCTATGTCAACATAATAAGTAAGATAATAATAAAACTCACAAACATCATTTCCACAAAATAACTCAATCATTAAAATTTTTAAAATTTGTATATTCATCCATATTGTGCTCATACAAGCACTCATGCTTCAAATGCTTGTACAATACAAATGTTAATCCCAATCCTTCATCACCATCATTATCTATATCGTAGCTCACCGGGTAGACTCATCATCATCAAACATCTTACGCGGCTATACCGCAATATACCATAACTTTTCGTATTCTCCAACTCACCCAAAGAATCATCATATGTTATGCTTAATATACAACAATGCATTCATACATCATGCACATGCTCATACACACGTGTCCTCCACAAATGGGAATGTTAGTGGGGCCCGTATGAGACTTTTGTTTTTCAAACCCTGCGCATGTGATGTGGTATGTACATGTCCTGTTACTTATGCGCAAAATCGTTGCACAAATAGACTTTGCATTTTCTCATCGCATACCTATTCTCTCTTCTGGTTTTGTGTGTGTACACAATGATCCGTCTTTTCTATCCGCGAAGACAAAGTTGAATCTACAAGTTACACGGTTGACTCAATGAGAAGAAAAGTCTTTATTCTCTTCTACAAAATTTATTATCTAAGATTTGGTGATATCCATTTTCTTTATTTCTTTTGTTGAAACTCACGTTTATGGTAATGACAGAATCTTATAGTTTTTACTAAGGAAGGTGCTACTTTGTAATCTCACTATTTTATCGTGGAAATTTTACCTGGACTATATCCCGTGGTGTTTACCCTTTCTCAAAGAGGAGTTTTCCACATAAAATTTATTTTGTGTTTTCTGTAAGTTTGATTCTTGATTTTCTATGGTATTAATTTCCTGAAAACTAGATTTTTTATTTAATCTGTGCATGAGGGGATAGTCCAAAATCTCAACAAAAACTAATTATTTATAGATTTCACTCAGTTCAGGTTTTAAGAAAAATCAGCTCAAGGTGGAGATCGATAGAACGGGGACTAAAATTGCTATAAGTGGCGAAAAGTGGATACAGGAGAAGATTATGATGGGGTGGCAAATGCATAAGAAAGAGCCACAAATCAGTCGATTCAGGAGAGTATTCCAAATCCCTGATGGTACTCTTGTGGATCGAATCAAGGCCTCGTTTGATGAACTGGACTCGATGTTAACTGTTTTCATGCCAAAATCCAAAAAGGAAATTCGGGGGCTAGAAATCAAAGATATATCACATGAAGAACAGCAGCAGCAGCAGCAGCAGCAGCAAGAGATGATTGCCCCAAGCGCTGCTGAAGAGGCAATGGATGAGTTGGAAATGGAGAGGAAGGAAGAAATGAAGCAACCTGAACAAAACCAAGAAGCATCTGAAAAAGAGTGCATGGAGTTGAAAGAAATGCAAAATCTTGGAGTTCCTCCTCCAAATGAAAATGAAAAGGGACCAACCATAGCAGAAATTGTCTCTGATGATCAAGTAGCAGCAGCAGAGAGCCAAGAAACATATCCAGCTGAATCAACAGTTGGCGAAGAGAAGGTAGAACAACCTCAAGATCATCCTGTTGGTGCTGAGCCAACAAGACCATCTTCAGAAACGGATGCTCCTTTGATAGAACAGGACCAAGATGGGAAGCCAACAACAGGTGAAATTGAAGAAACAGGAGGAGATAATGAAGGAAAAACCGTGGTTGAGGGACCAGATAGTTCAAATATTGCAGCTGTGGCAGAAGAGAAGGTGGAAGCTTTGCAAGGAGTGGAAGAGGGAAAGAGAAATATTGATAGTGCAAGTAGAAGTGATAAAAGAAGCCGGCGCCGCCGAGTTTGCAAACCACGTTGCTTAATTGCAGGATCAACCATTATCTTCACAATTGTTGTGGCTGTATTTCAACTATTCAAAGGAAGGAAAATCAAAAGGCAATAGGTGAAAGTAGAGATTGATGGGAACCCATGAATGTATTGTATTGGACGCTTATGAACTTTCTCTACTGCAAAAGTTAGCTCAAAGGTGAGGCTCTCCCTCCATCAACAATCTCTACCTACACATGGGGCCTTAGATTGGATTCCCATCAACATATTTTCCCATCGACTTTAGGTGGAGTTGTTTTGTCCTAAGCTTTAATGCAAGTTTTGGGTGCTTATGAGCCTTTATAACCCCAAAAGCTAGCTCAAGGTTATTTATCCCGTAGCGGTTATAGAAAAGGTTGGTGTTCAATTATAAATAAGTGTAGATTCTCGAAAAATATATATATGAACAAGTGTAAGAAAAACGTCAACTCTTAAGCTAGCTTTTGAATTCGCAAGCCAAATAACACTCAGCACTAACACCAAATCTCAGGATAAAACTTCTATCAAAAAAATGTCAGGATAAAACAACTCCACTCAAGAGTGGATAGATGCTTATGTAAAAAAACAAAAAAATCTAGATGTTTGTTTGGGTAGTTGGGGCTTTAGTTTTTCAGAAATCAGTTTCCGCGCTCTCATTCTGCCATTTGGGCCATTATGCCTGTTAGTTTCCAGACGTTAAAAACTTCAAATGGCCAAGAAGTGCCCACTTTGTATGTTGAAAAGAAGTGCCTTCAATCACGTATGCAAATGTGGAATTATGATGAGGAAAGCATACAAAACCTACAAACTAAATGCATGTTAATTCCACAATGGAATTTAGTCAGTGATTTTACGAAACATATATAGCAACCTATCTGCAGTGTTGTCAAAATCGTATCAGATCAGTTCAACTGGTCTGGTCGGGAATGGTTACACTACGGGTTTGCTGGTCCGACCAGTTCAATTGGGAAAACCAAGCAGTCAAACCAAAAAATAGGAGATCAGTTGGGCTGCCAGGGTTCGATTCTTGATCTAAATCGAACAACATTTGGTTTTTTTATTTTTTTATTTATTTTTTTGATGATTTGATTCTGCTCGTGTTGGGCATCGAGACAGGTGTCAATGATGAGCTTGGGTGGACTAGCCGACTAGCCCATTGGATTGAGAGCTCTTTTAAAAACCATTTGAATTTTGAAGGGACAAGTTGCAACTGTGCATGTCCCTTGATATTAGCGGCATATTAATTCTCTGTGTTACATTGAAGTCCATAATTTTTTAAGAACAATGATTCAATACTTACAAATTTAAGCATGGAGTTCTCCATGCTTACCCTTAGTTTTTAAATCGTAAAATATACTTTTCAATCTAAACTATCTATCAAGTGAATATGTAACTATTAAAATTTTTTAAAAATATATGATATAGAATAGAGTGTAATAAACTTTGCAATATATGAATTTTTTGGAATCATAAATAAATACACATTAATAAATATGATGGTTTAAATTTAAAAAATAAAATGTAATTAAGCATCTAAATAGGTATTTCAAGAGCCTTAACACATATATTAATATAGTATGCATGGCTCTGTAATCAAGATAAAATTCCCTATGTTCGTATATATGTTGATACTATCGTATAAAGAAGTGATTTTATTAGCCCTGGCTAAGCAAATGACTTGCTTAATCTACCTTAAAGAACTCATTCAAAATACTTTTGTGTTTTTCTTTATATACTTGTTTATCTAAGTATATTCAACATATAAACCAAGTCTTGTTATTTTTTATATGTATATATATTTTTAAAAAAATTTTAAGCATGGGAGTATTTTCAACACATACACATAAAAATGTTTAAAAGTATCAAAAATATATATATATGCATACTAAAAAATGATAAAACTTGGTTTAAATGTTAAATATATTCAAATAAATAAGTGTATGACAAAAGAAAAAATATTTTAAATGAATTTTTTAAGATGGACTAAGTGAGTTGCTTAGTCCAGGCTAATATGATCATTCATTAAATATATATACTAACAATTATATTTGATGTCCTAGAAGAGATTGGAGGTGTTGTCCAAGAAAAGGATGGAAACCAAACCACCAACTAAAATACAATGGCTTGGTGGTAAGTAATAAAAAATTAAATCTTTTCTTTTAATATTTAATTTTCAAAATATCGATATACCATTTTTAAAATTAAAATAGTTTCATTCAAACTAAGAAAATTTCATACATAATTAAAAGTGTTGGATAGATTTTAACTTTTATTTAGTAAAAATACATTAGGATCTACTAAAGTTTACAGTAGTCGAGGCTGTGAACTATTAACCTCATTTAATAGATTGAACATATTCTAAGTATAATATTTCAAATTACTTCAAGCGTTTACAAATATAATATGCTATGGTCATCTGTTAGTATTCCAATTTTATAAGCACCTTAAAGCGAACCCACATACTCTGATAAAAGAAGTAGTCTCACCTCCAACACTCATATAGGTAAATCTATTTAGTATACTCTATAATTAAATGGCCTCACATAATGATTTTAAATCGATTAAGAGTATAATGCACTCAACCTTATAAATACATTATATGAACAAAGCACTATTTCAAAGATATAAAGATAAATAAACATACCCAGCGCTTTCAAGTTACTAGAATAACTTATTTTTCTCATTTAACTCTAGACTTGGACTACAAGCTTAGAACTGAATTTTGGTCATTGCACTAATTACATATGAACTTAAGTCTCATTTCTCTTTTCGTTTTTCAGATCACATCCTCGATAAGGTTTTTTATAAGTAAGTCTATTAAGTTTTTACTTGATCTTATAAAATCAATATTTACCAATATCTTAGAATAACTATCTTACATAGTTGTAACTCAATATAATATGTCCTGATTTATCATTATAAGTCTTGTTGCATGCCCTTAATAAAGTTATTTCATTGTCACAATGCAATAAATGGGGTGCACATGTTTACACCAAATAAGAATTTCAAGTAATGAATTTTTAAATCATGCCTTTTTCCTATTGCAACCAAAGTAAGAAACTCATATTCTTTGGTAAAATATGTAATGAGATTTAGTTTTTAGAAGTCTACGAAGTAGCATCTCTCTTAAATGTAAAATTCCAACCACTAATAGACATGAATTTCTCAATATCAAAAATCCAACTTGCATCGTAATATTCTTTCAATATGGTGAGTTCACTGCTAAAATGCAATCTATAAGTAATGTTTTTAAAATTATTTTATTACCCTTTACTACGTTCCGATGTATCTATCACAGATTACTAGTGAACAAATTGAGTACACCCACGATGTAAGTAATATATGGTCAAGAACAATACAAGACATATATCAAACTTTCAATCACTTTGACATACTTAAGCTGAGTTACATATTTATCATCAATTTTACATAACTAGATGTTGAGACCAAAAGAAGTTGATATTACATTAGCATCGAAATGGTTAAACTACTAGAATATGTTTTCTGTGATTAGAAAAGAGAAAATGTATTACTATCTCTAATAAACTTAATGCTAAAAAATAACATTTGTATTACTCATATCATTCATATCAAAATTGATGGATAGAAAACTTGTATTTTATTCAACAATTTCATTGCCAATACAGAAAAATAAGCATACTATCCTTATAGAGATAAATAGAACATCTCCATTAGTAGCAGATTTACAACGTATATATTGTCTAGTTGATTTAATTTAACCTATTTTATATCACAAATTGATTAAATTTTTTATGTCATTGCTTAGATTTCTGTTTTAAATCATATAAGAATTTTATTGTTTCATAAACTTTCTTTTTTCTCTAAGCAAAATAAAATTTTATAAACTTTCTTTTTTTATCTAGGTATAATAAAATCTTTAAGTTATTCCATTTAAATTTCTTCATCTAAATCTCCACTTTGTAAAATTATTGTTATATCCATTTTTTGAATTTGAAGATAATGAATTAAAGCTAGAGTCATAAAGAATTTAATAGTTGAAATTTTATTTTTCATTATTGCATATGTTTCATCTTGGATCACTTTTCTAATATGATATCTCTTAAGATTCCATAGTCTTTTCATAAGTAAATAGATCTTCTTTATTACTAAAAATAATTGTGTGTTCTTCGTTTATATTATTTCTAAATCCTTCTACCAAGTATAGCCGAAAATCAAGTTCAGAGAACCATAATAATCTTCCCCCAAGTTCTCTTACTTCTTAAATTTTTATTATCATCTTCTATAAGTTTATTTACAAGTGTAGAATTATCATTTATAGATTTATCTAATAGTTAAGTAGAAGAAATTTCATTACTATAATTAAGCTTAATAATAGTTTAGTATATGCTCTGATAAAAGTCAGTATCCGTGAATTCAATAATAATATTTTGTAGAATTAGACTATTGGACTCAACCACCAAAAACTTATAAATTTTTCTATTTATTACATATTATAAAAATATGCATTGGGTTTCACTTTATTTTAATTAAGATCTTTTAGATTAGGTAATCATACTAGGAATCTATAATCCCAAATCTTTAGATGTTTAAAAATTAGGTACTTTATTTTTTTCATAATTCATAAAGAGTGACATTAGTTTTATTATGTATGATTCTATTAAGAATGTGATAAGTTATTGATAAAAATTTATCCAACTAACATTTACTTAAGTCTGCAATCGATAATATTAAATTTAGTATTTTAACTAAGGTTCTATTTTTCGTCCTGTAGTTTCATTTTGTTGAGGTGTAGAAGAGTTATTAATTGGTGAATTATGTCAAAATTTTCATAAAAGTTATTAAAATTACTTGATAATATTTACACCTCTATTTAATTTTAAAGATTAATAGTTTTACCAAATTGATTTTCAACTTCAACCTTATAAGATTTAAATTTTTCTAAGGCTTCATCTTTAATTCTTAGCAGATAGACATGTATTTCTATTGAAATCATCAATAAATATTAAAAATTATCATTTACTACATTTTAGGACATTTTTGTATCATTGATATCAAAATGAATTAAGCCTAACAATTCTAAAAATAACAAATTCAGCCTTATAAGATATAAATTTTTTCATGGCTTCATCTTCAGTTCTTAATAGATAGATATATCTATACTTATTAAAATCATCTACAAATATTATAAGATATCTTTTATCACCTCTTATTACGATGTTTTCCATATCACTGATATTAAAGTGAATTAAGCATAATAATTTTAAATTCTTTTCAACCTTTCAAAGTAGTTTTTTAATGATCTTAATTTGAATATATATTTTATATTTATCAAATGATTCACTAGAAGATCTAAAAATTACTTCTAGTTTCATCAAGGAATTCAATGCTTCTGAAATTAACATGACCTAATTTATTTTATCACAAAGAAAAAGAGTCAATAATATAAGAAAAAGAAGAACAATTCTTCACTTTCAAATGGAAATGTCATCTACAACCTAACCCCTTCCAACTAAGATACCACCCTAGTAACAATAATTTTATCCAACTCAATTACCAAATTAAAACTATATTTACTAAGAAGGCAGGTTGAATAAGATTTTTTGCAAATTTTCAATACATGAAGTACATTAGTATGGGTGAACGATTTTTGAAATATTGGTTTTTGGACCACAGTTCCTAACCTCACCATTTTGATAGTCAAAGAATTATTTATAAATAGATTATTTTTATTCTTATCAAATTTACATATTTTAAATTATATCTTTGCATAAATGTCTAGTAGCCCCGGAATTAAGCTATTAGGTTTGGTCATCACTTATAATACACATTTGAGAAATCATAACAATGAAGATTTCCTTAATCACATTAGCCTTAGGACTTTTCTTTTGATTATAAGTGCCATTTTTCTTTTTGAGAAGCCTGCACTCTTTTTTTAGATGACCCACTTATTGAAATAATAGCAAAATCCTTTTCTCTTCTCAGACATTGTTTTATTAGCATTAAAATTAGATTTTTTGGAGGGCTAATTATTACCAACTAGAACTTAGTTTTGAGTTTTAACGTTGCGAGTATGAGATTAAATTTTCTCTTCTTCTCACTCAATCTAAATTTTTTCTCAATATACAGATTAAGAGCAAGATCATCTAAGTTCATAATGTCTTTCATCGTTTCAAATTCTTGTAGTAATTGTTCCAACTAGATGGTAGTTTTGCAATAATACTACCTACAATAATGGACTCATCTATCTTACTACCCTCAAACTCAAATTGACTGATGCTATGTTGGATCTCATGAACTTATTCAAGGATTAGACTATTGTCGGTTGTTGTGTACTTAAGGAAATCGCTCACAACAAATTTCTTAATGTTTGTCTCATCTATGTTGTGGTTGTGCTTAAGTAAGTCCCTTATTTCTTTGGTTGTCTTTACCTTTCAGTACTCAATGAAGAGTAAGTCTAATAGTGTAGTACACAATGAAGAGTAAGTCTTATAATGATTCAATAATGCAAGTTTAAGGAATGGTAGATTGAGGGGCCATTTAATATAATGAAAGGGATATTACCTCAATGTTGTTAGGGTAGGCAGTAAAAATAAAATGAAGAAATTAACAAAAGTGAAAAATAAGAAAACTAAAAAATAGGTTTCTCTTCTAAGTGTATTACAGATGGTAACTTTTTAAGGCAATAATTGCACTCTTATAGTCGTTTTAAAATTATAGTAACTTGTCCCTAAGATAAAAAGAGAGATCACCCCATCTAAAATGAAAAAGAGCCTCCCTTCTAGATGCAAGAACTTGATGGAGCCTTCTTAGTTGAATGCAGAGCAATTTCAAGAATTGCTTGGTAAATTTGCAGTTTTACTTGCCAGGAAATATATTGTATTGTGAGGACCAGGTATTTTATTTTATTTTTATTACAACTTTTCTCTATTTATGAGGTAACTTATGAACATGCTA
>JAXCLR010000063.1:27806738-27821338 GCA_035584095.1 Annona squamosa | reverse complement strand
ATTAAAAAAAGAATAGTTATGAAGAGTGAAAAGTTTTAGATTGAAAAGTTTTAACTTGACAACTTTTTCAAATTGCCGAACACACCCATAATGGAAAATTGCCACTGTTTCTTTTTTTTAAAGGCAAAATTGCCCTCGTGGCCCGAGACCCACTAGCTTCCTGTCTTCACGTGCTCCACCAGCCATTTGCTAGACTAACAATTGGCATTGGCGGACGACCCGCCGTCGGCTTCCGATGTCGACTACCCACTTGCTACACCAAATCGCTGCTCCGGCTATCGAAATTTGGAGCCCGTAAAAACCATCTACTTCGGTTCTCTTCTTCCTTGTTGGCAAGATGATGCCTCTGTCACTACAAGGCCTTTGTTCCTCTTTACAAATCCATCACTATTTTCAATAAGAAACCTAACACCTCTATTGCTAATGATGATGTTGAGCTCTATGTTTCTGCTTTACATCCGATGGTTGATTACCCATTTCCTAATCCTCTTACTAAAAACCAATGTAGCAACACAGAAGCTCCCGACAATCTCCTGCTAGTCTCGCCTCTTGCCAACCTTACCCTTCATCACTCCATCGATCTCAATGTCATCCTTGATCATCTTCACCTCCTCATCAACTGACGAAACGTCTTCTTCAATTTCATCAAAATCGACAGTCCTGATCTCCTCCTCAATTCTCTCTCCTTCTTTATAATCTCATCTCCCAACCCAGAATTCACATTTCTAAACTCAGCTGCAGTTGAAGCGATAGGCACGACCATAGTCACTACCATGACCACTACACTACGTGAATCAGTGTTCCTGTATCCCCTCTCATTGCGAGCTCCAAAGGACTTGCTGTCCCACGGTTCTGGAATGGCAGGAGCTGCAGAGGGTCAGAGCCTATGTGTATCGAATAGAACAGTGGAGCTAAAGATGGCGTTGAGTACCGAGACCGCGAAGGAAGATGCCGATGATGGCTACGTGTTGCAACTCGAGGCGTTCACGTAAGCATGTAACGCAAAAGCCAGTGAAGGGCTGGTTAGTGTAGAGGTTGCGGGTGGAGAGGCGAGCAGCAACCAACGAGGGAGGAAGCAAAGGGTGAGCCGGTGAGCAGCAGTCGATGAGGGAGGAAGCAGAGGGCGAGTTGATGATCGGGTCGAGCGACTCTCATGGCATTGATGGTGCCCTTGACGTAGTCGTAGAAGGTCTTGATGGCAAAAATAATATTTCAACATGCAGATGACGGTTGTTCAGGCTGTCGTGACATATGAGCATGAAATGAACGGCATTATGTGTGAAATGGTGCGGATATCGGAAAAATTATTAAAATGTTGTTAGTGGGAAAGTTATAATGGGCAAATGCTATAGGTATTAAAAGAATTAAATTTTTTTAGAAAATTTTTAAAGTATTTGTGGATGTCTAGAATCCACGTTTGTGGCCAAATTTTAGGAAAAAAGTTGAATTTCATTGTTGGAAATCAAGAAAAATCTACTTCCCGCGAGCTGCCGGCATATTGCAGGATATGTTGAAAATATGCTGCCGACATATGAGCATGAAATGAGCCAGTGCTTTTGCCTCGGGTACGCTACAGCGCATATGCGCCCTCACAACGAATGTGGATCGATAAAATGGGCTTCACATTTAGTAATTAGCCCATTAAATAAGTGGACCATATACGAGCTCTATAAAATTTTCGGACTACCCTCCAAGCCCACCCAGGCCCAGGAAAAAGCTTTTGGCGTTGCGACCAGACGTCAATTAGCAGGGCCCACCTTCGGATTTCTGGATATCTTGGTCTAAAAATTAGGGGTGCAATTTGGGCTCATGAAACTCGAGTTTACTTCAACCTTAACCTTACTTATAAAGCATCAATCCTAACCCTAACTCTAACCCTATGTATAAAATCTAAACCCCAATCTTATTTTTCAAACTCGGGTTTGGGTTGGGTTTCGGGTTAAAATTTAGGTTGATAAATTTACATTTTATTTAAGAGTAATTAGTTTAAATTTTTATATGAATGTATAACAATAACAAATCATATAAATAAACATAACAATATACAACCAAACCATATATTTTTAAAAAATATAACAATATAAACAAGAGGAGTGATCCGGTTAGTCAAGACTAAGCAAATGTCACGCTTAGCCCACCTCAAAAAACTCATTTACGGTAACTTTTTTTCTCGTCATATACTTGTTTATCTAAGTATATTTAACATATAAACCAAGTTTTATCATTTTTGAATATGTGTATGTATACAAAAATTGTAAAACTTATTTTATACATTAAATACAATTAAATAAATAAGTGTATGAATAAAAAATATAAAAAATTATTATAAATGAATTTTTTGAAGTGGGCTAAGTAAGAAATTTGGTTAGCCCGAGGTAATAAGATCATTCATCTATAAAGCATATCTTTAGAAAAAATTTAAAATAAAAATAAGATAAATGAAGAAGATTATAAAAATAAAAGATAAATATAAATGAAAATAATATACTTTATTTATAATATAATTACGATATGTTAAACATGTATTTAAATATAAATATAAATAACATAAAATATAAAAGAAAAGAAATATTGTTTAGATATTATATAAAATATATTTTATAGTAAATATAATATAATATTGGGCTTGGGTTCTTCGATTTCATGTTCATTTGAACCTTAACCCTATCACATTTATAAATCAGGTTCACTGAACTCGAGTTGTAGAAAAACAAGTTCTAACACCATTAGAAATCACGTTTGGCAGACTGGGTTCGGGTCGAGCCCAGCCCAAGTTGAAACCCTACTAAAAATGAAATCCATGTTGTCAAGCTCCCATGGAAAATATTATTCTTAAATTTTTCTTTTTTACCAAATAGTTTCAATCAAGGTGATGTTTTATTTATATTAAATAAACAAATATTAATACTTAAAAATTTAAGCTCAATTAATATGAACTATTTATTCATATAATACTTTTTTGATATGTTCATTATTAAAAAACAATATCCTTATATGTCTGTGGTTTTCAAATAGACACTTTTTTATGTTTGTTTAATATGTATCATTCGTATAATGTTTAAATGCAAGTAATATGAGTTCTCGCAATAGATAAGTGTTTTTAGAAAAAAAAATCTAAATTACTAGTTTTAGTATGAGATTGTGAAGCTAATCATGAATGTTTGTTCAAAATGCTCGCTGTAGAATTTATTTTTATACAATAATTTGCAGAAAACTCATGCATTCTGCGGCATGAAGTCCTCAGGCAGGCTTCATGAATTCTGGACCAGACAATTGTTGGCCAGCGGTACATGTGGCGGCAGCTACAGCTGCTCTCTGCTGCATAAGAGAATGAGAAAGAATGTGGGGGTTGTCCAAAAAATAACATGCCGTTAGGAATATGAATTTAAGGCAGGCAGACCCACCAGAGCCGGTCTATCTGCTAAACCACAGAATACCAACTAAAATCCGGAGCACCATGTGTATCAGTGTATCTAGTGGGCCACACACACCACATCAATAATATCAGTGGACCATATGCGAAGATGACAGACGCTGGACGCCATAAGGAATGACAGAGATGCAATATTGAGGGGTTATTTGCAAAACTAAACTAACCCTGTAAGTTTGTCTATTTATGATTTTAACCCATGGTTTTGACATTTGCGGATATAACCATCTAACTTTTGACATTATGCAAAAATAACCCCATGAGTTTTATTAGATTTCAAGAATGGTAGTCAAGTAGACAACAAATATATAGGATTTTTGAAATACATGAAAACTGGTACGATACAAATGCATGCTGACATGGTTATTTTGCACAATATTAAAAGTCAGATGACATTATCTGTAAATATTGAAACTGCAAGGTTCAAATCTAAATAGACAAAATTACAGGATTATTTTTGCAAATCATCCAATTTTAAGTCCAGAATAGAAATCGAAAAAAAAACAAAAAAAAGTCCAGAGACTTTCTGCTTTGAATGCTGAGAGAGCTTGGTTGAATTCCCAGTTCCCACTCCTGATGCATGCACAGCACTTGCATTTGCCTCCACAGAACAGCACTGATCACGGAAAAGAGAGACTAACAAAATAGCAAGTAATATAGTTCAGTTAGCATTCTTTTGGAAAATCATCGGCTCAAAAAGGAAAAGGGAAAGGGAAAAAAAAAAAAAAAAGAAGCTTTTTGGAAAATCCAAGCCCCCACTCACCATATACAGTCTCTCAACTCTCAAGTCGGCATGAGCAGCACAAAGTACAAATGCCAGCATAGACAGTGACTGAAGGGGAAAATAATCTATGAACTGACTGCAAAAGTGGGCCACCCACCAAGAAGTCATGACCGATCGAAGGAAAGTTTGTTAACGTGTGTTCTGGTGAAATTTTGGAATGGTGGGGGAAATAAAAAAAATGAATATTTTGAAAATTATGTAATTGATGTGAAATAATGTGGATAAAATTGAAAAAAAGAGGTAGCTTTAAGAAAAATGATTGCAGTACTGTGGTAAGGTTAGAAAAAATAGGAATGTTAAATAGTTAATCATATATTAAAAAAAAAAGTGTAAGAGATAGAATACCATGGATGTGTATTACCAAACATGGCCTAAAGGACGCCTAATTTTTGCCAGTGTGGAAAATAGGCCGGCAGACCACCTAGAAGATGACAGGGTTCCATTTGGAAGTTTCTCATCATAGTTTCCAAACTGCTAATCAAGCTATTTTATTTGTTGGTTAAGTTTAACCAGTAGTTTGAACTTTATGTTAGCATTATGAGTTCTAGGAAGATGTAAAGTGGAACGGGAATGCATAAATGCGCCTTGATGCAATTAGACTCGATGTGCCCAAATGCATTTAACCCTTTTTATTTTTTTCGAAAATTTTTTTACACAACTTTCAATATAAATGTATTTAAGATGTATATTAATAATTACTATTTTTTGAAATAAGATTATAAAAAATATCACTAATTTTAAAAATCCAACAAATATGGACAATCTCAAAAATTAGTAAAAATCGATAAACATGTTAAACACATTTAAAATAACGGTTCCGTAAAAAAAAATTTTAAAAACAGGAGTACCGAAACTAAACGCACCCAAGTACACATGGTAATAACCCAAAGTGGAAATAGGGGAGAAATTAGAAATATAAAAATAATGTAATATAGTATAGGTAATAATTAAAGGGTAAAAAGAATAAAATTAGAAATGATAAAAGTTGTGCGTAAAGATATGAAAAATAATTTAAATATAGAAGTAACAATAAAAAAAAAAAGGAAAGTAAGAAAGGTATGTGATTAAGATGCCCAATCATATCAAAGGCATGCTGAAAGTTTTTTTTTTTTTTGTTTTTTCCATCTTTTTAATTTAACATGCTACCGAATGGACTTTATCCACATGGTTAGTTATCATGTCATTATAATCTTTCATAATTTTTTTGAGTTCTTTGCAAATAACTAGAACCAGCTACTGTTACTGGTTCATCCAGTGCAACCATGTCGATGGTGCTCAATTTAACTAGATTCCAGACCAGGCTGTTCTAATTTCTAATAACGCTAGTGCATAGTATTTGTCCGTGGATATTGGAGCCAGAATATTCCCACGGTTGTGGGAAAAAATACTTCTACAAGAAGGGAAACAACCAAGAGGGAAAAAAAAAAAAAAAAAAAAAAATCCGATGCCTGCATCGAAATGATTTGAACAGTTGTACTATGGTCAAGCAAATGGAGAGGAATATGCATTTTAAACCCTTTCATTATGCGTATTTATATTTTAAATTCCAAAATTTACATACTAGCATTTTAGAACCTTTGAAATTTCGTTCTTCGCATTTTAAACCATTGCCTCTTACAACATTAAAAAATCACCATCCACTCACACTTAATGCCAAAAATACCCTTACATTTATATGAAAATCAAGAACTCAATTCAAACGCATGCGATAGAAAACACTCCAAATTCCTAAATTAAGAATCAATCCTGATGATGGTTGTTGAATATTTCGAGCAAGAGTATTTTCAACATTATGCATAAGTTGATGGTATTTTTTAATGTTATAAGATATAAGAGTTTAAAATGCAAATGACGAAATTTCAACAAGTTTAAAATGCTAATATGCAAACTTCAACAGGTTTAAAATACTAATATGCAAACTTTAGAGTTTAAATTACAACTATAGGAAGGTTTAAAACACAAATTCCCTGCAAATGGATGCACAGCTTGCTCCTGGCAGAAGGAAAGCTGACAGGTATTGGACGGATACAACAGGGCGTGTGGATATGTTCACATTCAATAAATGTTCCAACATGGCAACAGCCATGAGAGGCCATAACAGCAATGCCATTTGCGAGTGCGACTGAAAAGCACTTTCATGGATATAAAGGGAATCAACAATTTCTTTTCTTTTTTATTTTTCAAACAGCACAACATGGCCACGTGATTTGAAAACTCTTATTAAAGTCTTTTGCTGACATCTTCTTGGAGAAATGTCAGCATCACCGGTTGGTGAGTCGCTTTTGAAACAGTCAAGGAAAGAGCAACCACACCCACATCTCAGATTTACCCAAGGGCAAATCTTATATAATCAACCAAAGGATTAAATCCCCAAATGAAATCCCTTACAGATTTCAATGATTACAATGAAAATTGCAAGCATTATCTGTAATTGATTAATGGCAAGGGCCCCACTAATTTCAGACCCCAATTATCATATGCCACTTGGGCTTCCCAAGCACAAAATTCAACCAAGACCCAACAAAAAATATCATTGAAAATCAAAGTTGACCCATGAACTTGGCAGAAATAAATTAATTGAAATGACGTCCTGCCTTGACAGCTTGTGTACCCACAAGAAATCAAGGATCTAGTGAACTACCTTGTTCGATGCAGACAGCAAATTCCTTTCTAGCAATAAGAAATTTTGTAGTAAGAAACTCTGCTCTTCACCTTTATCTTCAATCATGCATCCTCAACCGTTTTTGTGGATAAGAAGCTCCTCAACACTGTTCTGTTCCCCCGCAATGCATGTAGTTGTGCCAAGGTCACCAGTAGACCAAACAATCAACAGCATCCACAAAACCATCAACCGGATCTGATCAATCATAGTCAAACAGGTAAACTTTTTCACTGTCAGTAAATAAAGCTCCAGTCTACATTCAAACTTCATAGTTGCTTCTTTTTGTTTCCAATCTTATCAGATTTGAAGAACCTCGATTTTATAAAATGAAAGTAATCCCAGTTTGAGAGTACCATTCAGTTCAATTATACAGGAACAGGAACAGCATCCAGGGTAAAATGCATCAGAAACCGAACAGGAATACCGACAGATTGGATCTCTATAATTCTGAGCAGCAGGCCTCTAGGACAAGATTCTGAAAGATCAAGGTAAAGTACTGAAGACAGCAGAGTCCAATGAGCAAGGAGCTGCTGAAGCCCCTCAAGCAGAGAAAATATATAATAAATAAAAGAGGGTAGGCGAGCAACTTTCTGTAGAGCATAATTCTATATCTGGCCAGAAAATAACAGCTAATAATTGTCAAATTTTGTTGAAGTTGATAGCAGCTTTCCCTTTAATAGCATTGGGAAGTGAAGAAAGAAAGCTTATTGTGCAAAGAATAAAAATCATTATCCGTATTGTAGGAGGCTTCTTTTTTACAATTTATGTTTTTGTTGCTTTATCACTCTAGAAGAGGTTTTGGCTTTCAACTGGTTTACAAATATGGCAATTTACACTCCTATTCCTTGTTTCAACGGCTACCAAGTTTACACGTTAGCTAGAAACTTTTACATGTTTGTGTCTAATCAGTCATTTGCAATCAGAGATTGATGAATATGATTAGACATAACTAAAAAAAATCCAGGAGTGTAAAGAAATTAATGGTTGTTAAGGACATATAGACAATCAAGATAAATAAACATATGCTGCAGCAAAAAACAGAAATGAAACAAAGCAGAAGAAAAAGAAAATCTTTAAACCAAGTGTTTAGAAGTAACAGCAATCCAATGGAAAATGTACTGGGAAGGGAACTATGCTAAAAGCTGGCACCGATTCTTCTTGTTCAAGAGATTCATTACCACATAAGACAAAATAGATGAATGATGAAGTGACAATGAACCTGCCAAACTACAGTCCAAAACTCCAAATAAGAATACAACCGTACATGATCCATCAATAGTTAGATCCATAAGATGCATGGATGCACGCATGCAACTACAAACCACACACGATGAGAGAAAATTGAATATAGGGACCAAATAAAAGAGAACTTGAAATGGACGTGGATTACGACAGTTCGTGAACAATCTTGACCTGCATACACTTGAAATACAGAAAGAATAAAAGAAAAGAACATGGAAAATAAAATGAAAGAGAACTCCAAAAGAAGATATGATTATGACAAACTCAAAAAGAAGATATGATTATGACATACTGAAATTGCACATACTATGCAAGCCACCATTTTTATGAGAACATTGCACATTCTCTAAATCAGGCTGTCACCTTGATCTCTCCTTGCTTGTGATTTCAATGCAATGGGACCACAATCCTCAGTGATCCAATCACTGGAGCATTCCGAATTGTTAAAATTAGTAAAGAAAACAAGATTGCCACAGAATTAGTAAAGAAAACCAATATAATTCTTTCAAAAAAATTTCCAATTATAGTGAGCTTTTCAATGCATGACATTCAAAGCATCTACACCAAGAATACATCTCTAGTTAGTTCACTGACCTTTGCACATTCGAATTCACCAACAATGCAGAAATTGCAGACCAGTTGTTGAAATGCAAACCAAAAACCGTACAAATTGTAGTTCCTTTAATAGTAGGGAAATCCAGGTTTTAAAATTTGCTTATTCTTTGGAGGAGAACATAGCATTTTCCAGACAGGAGATTTTTTTGAGAGGCCACTAGGCATTGGGCTATTTCCGCAAATGTCCAAGGAGATCAGTAGATGACATCTATGAGGAGTTTTGGATCATCCAATCTCCTTCCTACCAATACCAGCAAGGATCAAGGTTATCAGGATCAAGACAAATGGTGGAGCCATATCGCCAGACCTGCAAATTGGTGTTCTTGTTGTATCATTGTACCTTTCTAAGAAAGCTTAGCAATTTTAGAAAGAAAACAAACAATCAAATGGAAAATTTGCTTCTGGGCAGTGCAAACAGTAAAAATAAACAATCAAGATTCTAACTCACAATTCCCAACTCATACCCATATATGAACTGACTTGATCTCACAAACTTGACTCAAATTCAACAAGCTGTAAATGAGAAGTACAACAGTTCAAAGCCAACAACAAATGTCAGTTGATCACACGATTCAAATGGCAAATTTATTCAGCACACATGATCTTTGGATGATTCATGAACAGTGGAACTCTCAAAATTGGTTAGCTTGAGGAAAAACATGCCGCAGACACTATCATACCCAGCTATCAAATATGCATCATAGGCAAAGTGGAGTATCCATTGTAGACTTACCTACGTGCAAAGAACTAAACAATGGTTTTCTTGATTAGAGATTTATAAGTGTGGCTTATAAAATGTCAATACCATCACAGTGTAAATAAGCATGCAGACATATCACATAATACAGAGCAATAGAGCATAGGAACTAGAAAGACAAACTAGTAGCATGAACTCAAAGGGAGTAGGTGCTTCCACGTAAAAGTCAAAGAATAAAACTGAAAAAATAAACCAGAATAAAATTTTCTATTCATTGGTAGTATTGTCTTATGTAAGGGACCTGTATTCCTGCAGTCTATGGAGACGTTTGGAAACATACTCATATGGGAACCATGATTTTTCCATGGTATTTAGTTTCCCAAAATTAATCATTGTTCCATCAATTACATTATTTTTCCCACTCTTACCCCTACATTTCAATCATTTTCCCTACATTCCAATTATTTTCCCTACCAACTATATACAACAAACCTATTTATTCCAACTATACATCTATCAATTCCTATCAATCACACATTTCTCAAAATATTCTCTTTTTCATTTCCCACAATTTCCCACAATCCCACCATTTTATTCATTAACAAACGTACCCTATATCTTCAGATCCAATAGATTGTCACCATAAATTTATACACAGAGCTTCTTCTTCTCTTCTCCATTTCATGAATCATGCTGCTATTCAATCAAATCTCACAGTTCTACACAGAGGCGTCCAACAGAAAAAATAATAAAAATTAAAAAATTAAAAAAAAAAAAATCACAAGCATTTTCTCATTACCATTAGCAATTCAATTACTGGAATATATAAGTTATCAGCTTTTCTACTAGATGAATAGACAATTAAAAGGCATTACAGCTTGTGGTTCAAGATAATTAATAACACTGAGAAATGGAATTATGAAAAAGCCAGCATCACTAATATATTTAGTAATTTATTATCCCCCATTGCGAGCATTGAATTTTCTTGATTCCCTTTCTCAGAGACTCTGTCTAATTGGAGATTGATCAGTTGAGCCGGATACTAGGCTGACAGACAAACAAGGAACCATATGCCAAAAAAAATTTTGACCTAGAAACCAACCCCAAGTAAATCATCAACCAGATTACAGAAACTGAATACTTGCTCAGAAGGCACTTAAAAAGGAACAAGGTTTCACCTACAATTTGCACCTATAGACACATGACAAAACACTTATCTCACATTTGATTTCCTGTGTTTCAATGTTCATTATTTCCATAGATACCTTTGCTTTTTGCCTCTCTACCGTTTGACATTCAGGGCACATGAGTTAGTGCAATGCCAACATCACATAGAGGTTCCCACAAGCTATGTTGGTGAATCCTTCCCTGAAATTAATCTAAACTCATGATGTTTGGGCTGAAAGTCTAAGGCATGTATGTGGTTCTCTTCAAATAATTATATCAGCTACCGGGTTTTGATTCCCATATCATGCATTATACACCCTGTGTGAATTATTTCCCATTTACTGGCATCCTTTCATTTAAACAACCAGGTCAATTGTCTTACAACGTCTTCCTCCTAAATAATAATAATAATAAATAAATAAATAAATAAAAAGAATTCATTTCTGAACTGCCTTTTCAAAATTTTGGATAAATTAAACACTGTACATTTCTTCTCTCCCGCAGCATAGACAGGTCTACTCAAGTCCACAAGCTTACATTTTTTATTTTTTTTTTTCCTTCTTCATGATCCAGATAGTGTCTAGGGAGTTGATCATACTTGCTGATGAATTCAGTGTTTTGTCATCATGTGCAACTTTCCATAGAAGACAGGAAGAAGTAATGTTCAATGTCAATTTTGAGAAGTAAACCCCATGCACGATATCCACATTTCAAACATGAAACTTTTGCAAGCTGGACATTTGCATAAAGCTGGTTGTTCAATACAAGTTGAGTAAAAGTGTTCAATTATTCACTTATCGGATCCCTCATCCCTGCTAACATGCAAGTAAACAAAATTTTCAAGGGTTGAAGACATTATGTAAAATTTTCTTTTGACTTGTTTCCCTCTAAAGTAGAAGCTAGCGTTTGGTCAACATGAAATTAAATTCAAATCTGAGGGCAGCTATGTCTGTCAAAGGTCCGAATTGACTTCAGCCTTCTCCTTATCGCACCCTGCGCACCTAGTATTGACTCTACCCCATTCAGAACCCAGCATACACATGGCCATGAACTGTACCAGAAGACAGCTCTTTTATATATGGTTCTGTCAAGCATCAAATGAAACTAATTAACATGATAAGAATGCCAGCAATGTGATGTTTCTTAATTCAAATGAACTCCACAAGCAGAAACCACTTGCAGGCTTAATATCCAGTGATCTTGAAGTTATAAAAATTTATTTTCTGAATCTCAGTTATGACTCATAACAAATCTCCATTCCCTTCTAAGGACCATTTTCATTCCCTAGTTGTCATCTGCCAAGCCAAACGTGGGCTGAGTTTGTCTCACAGATAAGCAGCTTTATATCCCTACTGATTAGCATCAATTGGGGTGATCATTGACTAGTCTGTCTTCACAACAGCAACAGAATGCACCTAAGCCATTCTGCTAAATCCGTGCCCACAACAGTAGGTTTTTCTTAAAAGTTCAAAACATTTCCTTCATACCCAAACTATAATCCAATTACAACCTTAACTTGCATTGACGCATCCACTTAGGCATCTTTCCCCTTTCCGTTAGATCCCTCATTGAATTGCCTCATTCCTAATTGAAGTAGTTCACAATATTAATTGGATATAACCAATTGTGGATGGCTAATTTCTTCGTTGTCTCTCTACACAAATGTGATTCTATTAGATTCTGTTGAATGCATTCACTACCACATCTAACTATTCTCCTCATATTGACACTCGGTTCATAACCACACCTTTATTTACACCACCATAAGAAAAACACAGTTCAATGAACGAAGGCCATCTATATAAAAAGCTTTTATAAATCAATCACGCCGAAAGATTAACTATATTCATGGTGAATTTGGACGTACGATTGTATTGGACCAAATCGACCAACTGCATAGTGCAAACTGGAAAGGCCAAAAAAGGAGCATCATTGCCGCACAAATGTCACTTACTGCAATTACTAGTTTTTCAAAGGCCATTTCAAGTTAGACCACAAATTTCCCAAATGCATTCAGAAATGTGCCGCTCACAACAACAACCGAAAACACCAAAACATAAAAAGAAAAATAAAAAGAAAATGTAGATATCGATAGCCCTTGCTCTGATGCCTATTTCATTTGATATTTGATAGAATTATCATGGATAAATAAACTCAATAGCATATCCAAATTTCAAGCATGTACAAAACAATCAATCAAAGCTCATAACTTTAAAAAATAATTAGAATTATACAGTGAAGACAAAAGAAAGAAGACAATACCATCAATAACAGGAAGGTCCAATCCAATCCTTCTTATCCTTTACAAAATGTAAAATCGTGGATACAAGGAACGCTACCTGCTTAACATTATTATCACCGGAGAAACTTTGCATCTTTCTTCTCCTTTTTTTTGTTTGCAATCCCTTGCATCCCAGGAAATCAAAATCTAAAAACAAGCACTATATTCGCAAAATTGTACATTAGAGACCACAGGCGGTGGACCAAACAGATCACTCTGAATAGTTTGGTTTGCCCAATGAGTCGAGACCCTCTGTTCGACTGCGGACAATCCTATGGAACACTTCTCGTACTTGCCTTTCAAGAGGGTCCAGCCCATCCTTCATCGCATCACACAACTGTTCTAGCTCCTGCATGGCCTGCTTCACCTCCTTCTCCTTCTCTTCCGTCAATGGGAACTGCACTGCATCCGCTAATTCTGTCATGCGGCGCGCGCATTTCTCGACATGATGGATTTCCTTAAGAAGCCCAGTCGAATTCTTCCGATCCCGCTTCTTGGACTCCTCCAAGATCTTTTCATGGAGAGATGTAATTGATGCAGCCCAGGCAAAATGGCGAGGAACAGAGAAATGTGTCTGGAGGCCACGGTCCTGGCAAGGAATGGCAGCCACAAGTGACCACATTACGAACAAGAGCACCAAATTCATGGTGAAGACAGGCACCACAAGCCCATTGGTGGCAGCGATCTCATTGTTCCTGGGCGGCACAAGGTTGTTCCCAATGGCATGGAGCTGCTTGGCTGCCGACCAGGAACGGGAAACGCTCCAGGAGAGCGACCGGAAGTGGCCGAGGTGGCGTTGGTCCCTGGTGTTGTTGTTGCGGCCGAAGGAGCGGTTGCGCTGGGCGAGAACGGAGCCGTAATCCCTCTCGTCGAGCATTGCGATGGCAAGGTCGGCGAGGGCCTTCTTAGCACGGCGGAATTGGCCTTCCCCGAGGGTGCGGTGGCGCGAGGAGTCGAGGGCGCAGGCGACGATCTCGAGATGCTTCTGCCAGAGGCGGATCTGGCCGATGCCGTCGCGGATGGCGTTGCAGATGTCGAGGGCCTTGACGCAGCGCTCGAAGAACTCGGCGATAAAGCGGTCCAGAGGGGGCTTGATAACGGCCTGCTTGTTGTTGAACAGAATCATCCGGAATTCCTCCTGGCAACAGAGGAAGGCGTCGAGGAGGCGGCGGATCCAGGAGATGGAGAGAAGCTCGTCGGGGCCCGCGGAGGCGAGGTCTTGGAAGCGATCGGCGACCTGGCGCTGGAACCCGTCGAGCTCGTTGTCGGGGTCGTTGAGATTGCCTTCCATGGCGTGGATCTGGTCCCGGCCGATGCTGAGGATCGATCGGCCGAGGGAAGCGAAGGACCCCTGATGGAGGTGGAGGTGGTGCTCTGGCGTCGCAGGCATTATCAAATCACATGGGAGATGGAGATGCGATCGAGGGGTGGTAAGAGATTGAATGGGATTGGATTGGCGGAGAAGAAAAGAAAAGAAAAGAGAAGGAAGGAAGGAAGGAAGTAAAAGGAGCAGGAGGAGGAGGAAGAAGAAAAGGAGAATGGAATGGAGAGAAAGAGACGAGAAACCCTAGGTTTTAATAGGTGGGATGGAGGAATAGTCAGGAGGGGACGGACCGCGTTCTTTTCTTTTCTTTCTGGTAAAGAGGATTTCACGTCTGCTCAGCTCTCCCAAGGAAAAGGGAGACTGATTCAGTGCACCCGGGAGCGTGCAGCACTGCACGC
>JAXCLR010000063.1:27781960-27803453 GCA_035584095.1 Annona squamosa | reverse complement strand
ATTTATTGTCTTTATTATAAAATAAATTATAAAATATATGAATGGCGTGGATGTTGTTGGAAGTCTAATATTTGGGAGTAGGCTCTGTGTTGCACGGTTGGAGTGGTGCATAGGGGAAGGACGGAACGGGTCTCTGCTGGGACACGGAGGAGAGGGACGCGAGATGGACGCGGTCCCGAGTTCCGAACGCCCGCGCAGAGGTGTAAGACCCGGTCGCGCTCCGAGAGAAGCGTGTCGTTTGCTAATTCCGCTAACGAGACTTTGTGGTATGGAGGGACTGATAGGCCATAAAGCCAGCTTGGACGGGTTCGTTGCTTCAGATTCCTTAATTATTATTTGATATGGTTTGGTGAAAGCTAGGTTGCCACCGAATTGTCAGGGACTTCACCGATGGGTCCACGTTGATGATACAATTATAATCTAGCCTTTCACATTGTTTATTATCATTTATTTTATCATTTGACAAAAATGATTTCTATCTTCGGTAGATCATCTTTGTTCAAGTATATACGAATATATAATGGAGGCTGATCTGAGTGTGCACAAATGATATTCTTTATTTTCTATAAAACTGTTTTATAATAAATAGGTGCCTCATTAGAACTGTTGATCTGCTAAAACACTTGTTTATTTAAAAATTTCAAAAAAAAATATATGCACATCTCTAAAAAAATAAAAGTTGATATATTAAATACATTTAAATTAACAATTTTATAAAAGTACCTTGGGTAACTGATTACAAATAACCATCATCAGCCGTTTACTAAATGAGCCTTATGTATACTTTTTATCTAAATGCAATTACTGGATCGTCTTTCATACTGTCAATGAAAAGATACATGGTGTTCTCATCGTTGTTCTCATCAATATTTAGGTGTGTATCCATTTTTTTATTTATTTTATGAATATGCTTATCATTAATTATTTATCATTATGTCACCTAAAGCATAGTCAAGTGGTTTAACATTTGTGTATGTATAAATAAGGTTCTAATTTCAAATCTTGGCCTAAGGAATATTTTCTAATTATATTTAAAAAATTATTTATTATTATGAAATATATGAATAGTTGAATTGAAATATTTATGAAATGATGCTCATCTTTATGATGAACTCAAAATTCACTCCACGCCTATTGTTTAATATTAAAATTTTCATAATTAAAAATCCCCTAATCAAAGGTCTAAGTAATGCTAATAATATTTATTTTATAATGATACTTAAAATTATCTCAATTTGAGTTTTAGGCAAGTTGCACTACCTTAAAAGACAACAGCATGCACAAATTATAAAAATATTTTTCTACTAATAAAAAAATACTTAAATCTTATTTTATATAATATCACTCCTATTTTGTTCTTATTGAAGCCCAATTTTCACAATTTTCATTGTACATATTTTATTTTACTGATAAATACCAACAGTATAATATATATAGGAATATGTTCAGTGCATACAACTGCACTGCGCTAGTCATGCAATGTGGGCCCTATATGATCATGAATGGGAAATTCACCTCATCCATTGTATTTAAAATTGTCCACTTTATTAACATACCGATTTTCATGAAAATCTAACATGCATGTGATCCCCATCTTAAAATGGTGCAAAATCAACATAATAAAATAGTTTAATATAAATATCAAGTTGAAAGTTGTATTTTCAACATCTAAACTGTCTAAAGTATGATTTTTATATAGATAAATGATTATATAAAGTTTCATGCAATCTAATATGTGTGGGACCCATTTTACAGTGGAATGCACCGTAACACAGGAATGGGTCCCATATGTATAAAGAGGAATTATCAAGTACAGTGCGTTGAAATGGGCCCACATGATGATCAAATTAAAATCTACTCCACTCGTTGTATTTAGAATAATGCATTCTACTATCATATCAATTTTTATCCCAATTAGATATGTATATGGATATTATCTGAAAATGGTACAAATTCAATGTAATAAAATAGTTTGATGTAAATAACAACTTCAAAGTAGTTTTTTCAAGATCTAAACCATCAAAAGTATATTATTTATATGGATAAATGACCGTATAAAGTTTCATTGCATTATAATAAGTGAGGGACCCATTTTTGGGGCAACTGCACCACTGTTCTGGTGCAACGCGTCTTATATATATATATATATATCGATAATAAGACTAACCCTCATCTAATAGAAGACATAATACTCCTAGCAGTGTTGAAGCTCTAGCCACTTAAACACAAGTAAGAGCTATATAATATTTTATATAATCATCTATTTATATAATAATAATGTTTTTGATAATTTAATATTGAATTAAACACTTTAAGATCAATATATAAATTAAAAAACTACCTCACGTTTGTTTTACACCTTTTTTATCCGGGGACTATTCACATGTCTGGTTTTGACAAAACTTAATATCCTGATCAAATAAATGATTCCAAAATGTAAAGGGTACACCAAATTTCAATCCTATAATGAAGATCAAACTTACTCCATCATGATGCACCTTAACTACAGAGCAACATACACACCGATATATTATGTAGCCCTGTTATTGATTTTATCATCGCCTTTTATTTATTAATTTGTTAGGGTTGTTATATCCCATTCGCTTCATACGTGGCGTGCGGGTCCGAATCTACGGACCATCCGGTTCTGCCGGAGCTGACCCGTCTTTCTCCCCCGCACGCTTGCTCCAGCTCACGAGGAAGGAACGAAGGTTGGACTGCCATCGCCATCCAAGAATTTATCGCCCGAGTAAGTCCAAACATAAACTGAAATCGCAACAATACGCGCACAAACATATATATATATATATGGATTAGCTTCCCAATACTCAAATGTTTCCAAAATAATATATACATGGAACGAGGGTGGAATATTAATAACTTATTAACATGAACCAACCATCTCAAATTCATTTTGATTGGAGCTTGGTTGGTTGTCCACTGGATATTTAAAGCCCCCAATTGAATTTGGATTAGTTCATTAATTTGCCGATTCTAATTAAAATTTTTGTCAACAGTTTCAAGAATCACGATAACAACTAGAGTGCGAATTCATTCATTCATTCATTCATTCCACAAATCAAGCAAATGAGCCACACGCATTAGAGTTAAGACTTCAATTATCCGACTATATATGTTAGAAATTTTATTAATGTTGTTGTTGTTGTTGCATGCCCCTATCTGTTTGACCTAATTTTGAGTTGGTCATGCTTTTGTTTTTGTTTTTGTTTTTTTTTTTTTATGAGTATTCATACAATACAATCTCAACTGGTATTACAATTAAATTCTGAGATATTCTTACAATTTGCTAACAATTATCTACTACTTCTAAACTTTCCCACTGGTGGACGGCTCCCACAAACTTGAGGAGACTTGCAACGCTACCACTTCAGAAATGCTGCGGGGGAGATTTAAACTCAGGACCACCTACTTGTGAGACTATGTCCTGCCTCACTGAGGCACGACCTCAGTGGCGTCGTGCCTTTGTTATATACTCTGGCATGTTGAATTAGACTGCTGATTTGGGCGCTTTGCGACAAAAGTTTACATTTATTCAATATTCATCCCCATCTAATGGATTAGTTAACGTCATTACTCTTAATTATATCTGAGAAGTGATGTGAGCGTAGCCAAGCTTTAATTAATTCTTACTGAAGCTTGTCCAGGTGTTCACTTTTAATTATCTTAGTTGCTTATTAAGTTTAAGCTTAAAATTAGGTGTGTAAATGGGGCTTATGAAATTCAAGTTCGCCTCCACTCTAACCCTTAACATTATTTATAGTATATAAACTTTAATATTAATCCTATTTGTAAAATCTAAATCTTAATTATATTTTTGAAATTCAGGTTGGAGTGACAAATTTATTTTATGATATATTTGGGAAATGATAAAATTTTTAGATGAAAAATTTTTGAAATGGGAGAAAATAGTATAATATAATCAGGATAATGATGATAAATAAAGTGAATAAAATTAAAATAGATAGATCAGTTGTATAGATAGTTGTATAAAAATAATTAAAAAGTAAGATGGTTTGTATAGAAAGATATAAAAAAATAATTAAATAATAAAATCTTTATAGACAGTAAAAAGTTTTATCTTGAAATAAGCACACATTATATATTTTTCCTGATAGTTAAATTTGCGTTATACCTAAAAGCGACACATTTAAAATACAATAATAACAAATTGCAAAAATAAAAATTATAATACACAGCCAAACAAAATTTTTAAAAATGATATAGTAATATATAATATATTTCTAAAAAAATTTAAGATCGATGATAGGATAAAAGAAAAAAATTAATTAATAAAATCTAGAAAAATTTCACATATACCGGCAAATTTTGCACATAATTCCACCTGTACCAGCGAACTTTTAAAAATATCTCTCATACCCATAAATTTTTATCTTAATTCACCATATACTCATGTCGTTAGAAATTTGTTAAATGGACCGTTAACCCTCTAATAAAATGACAAATATGTCAAGCCTTGATATAATTTGAAGTTGTTTTGCTCAAAATTAAAGATTTATATTCACGCAATATATTATTCTATAATTATAGAATTATTAAAGATTCATTATAATTTTTTTTGCTATAAAATCATAATCGGGATGAGCATATTCATCATTTCACAGGACGTTAACGACCTTTTAATGGATCCTTAACGGTATGAGTAAATAGAGAATGATGATGAAAATTCATGTGTATAGGAGATATTTTTAAAAGTTCGTAGGTATGAGTAAAATTATAAGTAAAATTCGTAAGCATATGAGGAATTCACACTAAAATATAAAAATAAATGAAAATGAAAATAATATAATCTATCTAGTGCTGTCTATTTTTTTGCAAGTGAACGGGTGGCACAATAATATAAATGAGTAGAGTTATTGTTCCTACAGAGACTTGCATGCTAAAAAATTCACTAATTACTAAATACTAAAAATTAGAATTTAATTAGATGAATAAAAATTAAGATATCTAAAGTGAAATAGAAAAGATGAAAGAAAAAAGTGAAAAAAAATAAGTTGGTATGAACAAGGGTAAACTAAACGAGAAACTCTCCCTGGTAGATGAATCTCAAGTTAAAACTTCACTTGCTCATCCCCATGATTTTATTATATTTCTTTGATTTATTTTATTAATATGAATTATTGGTCTAGGGCAATATTATTTAACTCTTCTTCTGATGGTCACGTAAATCTAACTTGTTAATTTAATTCCAATGTAAACCACAAGAATTTAAAATAACAACTAGCATTTTATATTCATAATATTGATTACACATGGCTAATTGATATTTCTATTCATATTAACAAATCTTACACATGCCACGAGATCATTTCATTTCAAGATTATGCATTGATCATGTGCTAGTTAAACTTTTGTTGAATTTCATGTTATCTTTTTCAAACATCACATAAAATTCCAAAATCAAAATATAAGGTGGTCAACCTCATAAAAACATTAAGAACAGGTTAAATAAATAATTAAGAACAGTTTAAATAAATAATCTAATATGAATGATATAAAATCAAAGGAAAACTATAATTTAATTATAATTCAAAAAACAAAATCCATTGGAACCCTAGAATGAAGTTTTTAGCCACATATAATTACATTGGACTCAATGCTAAAATAAAAATTAAAGATAATATCCATATCAGATGAACGAAAAATCAAAAATAAAAGAGAAAAAAATCTACTCATCTAAGCTTGATCCCCACTTCCATACTTGAAGTTACCACCCCGTACCACGTTCTCTCTCTGAAATCCTGTGCTGTGTATTCTCCGGGAACCATAGACGTGAACTTATTTATAATAGTTGAAGAGTGGGAATGAAAATCAGGGTAAAGTAGAAAGAAACGCCGCCTTGAATACATGGGTGTCTTGGGTGGCTTTGAAATCTTTATGGACTGCTTACTCGGACGGAATTAAACGGCTGAAAATTGGATTCCGATATTGGACAGCTGAAATCGAAACTTGATGGATGCCTTGGAATTAAATGTCGGTTTTTTTTTTTTTTTGGTTGTATCAACAATCGGACGGCTGCAATGATTTTTCTATTTGGACGGCAATTGTATGGCTACACTTGCGCAACTAACTGTGCACCTTGCCCTCATGGTTAAAAATTCTGGCCGTTGAATTTCGTGTGGCTAGATTAGAAAATTCCAGTTCTTGCTGATCACGTTACAATTGGACAGCATGATTTACTTTGCAAGTGGGCCGCCACTATTAATCTGCACATAAAAAGACTATCTAATAGTATAAAATTTTACCAACATTATTTTCATTGGCCAGTAAATATTTTTAAATAAGTCTCATGCCCACTCAATTTTACTACACCAAATATTATCATAAAATTATTCAAATAACTTGAAATCAACATTTAATACACAAATGCTACTAAAACATATTTCAAAGCAATATTTTACAATAATTACCCACCGAATTGATTCAAAATATGCACAAAATATTTTATTAATTGCCAACTATCATCTACGAAATAATTGTAATATGAAAATATGTATTTAAACATAAATAATATAAAATACACAAATATGAAGAAATATTGTTTAGATATTGTGTATATAGTATATGTTACTAGATATAAAAATGAAAAATCAAACTTGGGTTTAACGAGTTGGGATTCACTTGATTCATAATCATATCATATTTATAAATTGAGTTCCTCACATTTATGCTCTTTGGACTCAAGTTGTAAAAATTAGATTCAATGAGCTAGTTTTGGATTCAATCCAGCACAAGTTACACCTTTACTTAAAAGCTAACTTAAATTTCAGGTTTGTAAAATTTGTAGTTTGTATTGTTAAGCTTCAAATTCTATGTTGTATCAAACTAAAATAATAGTATCATTTCTATGAAATCCTTTTTTATGTAACCTCCTTTATATTTAAAATCTTAATCGTTAATGGAAAATATACTTCATCTATCTTATTTAGCTTCATTTATAGTATTTTGAAAACTCTTTTGTTTGTTTAATATCATTATGTGTAACCCCATTAAAAATCAATGTAATAAAATGATTTAATACTAATATCAATTTTCAAGTTGTATTTTCGACATCTAAACTATCTAAAATATTATTTCTATGTAGGTATATGATTTTATAAAGTATTATTACATTCTAATACACATGTAAATGGATCTAAGCGCTTTTTATAATTTACATATGAATATATATATATTTCAACAAATGTGGCCAATAAATATACTAGATTGAGATGAAACTTCGTTTTCTAGAAAACAAATGATATTAAATGTAATGAATAAATTAAATTTTGCATCGGTAATCAAAATTTTAAAAATTAAGGTGATTACATGCTTCCATTTTGTATAACCATGTTACATAGAAGCAGAATCCCTAAAATAATTAGTTAATGAGTTCTAATCTCAAACTAGTTCTAATAGAGCCTATCCATTTTAGACTCCATATTGATGATAAAATGAAAATTCAGTCGGTCGTATTGTGTAATATCATTTAATTTGTTATAGTAACATAAATTATGTACATTAGAGTTTTATTTAGGTTGTAAGTACTTGTGTATAATCATGTGCAAATTATGAAAATACTTAGATTCATTATTGTTGCGCTGGATTATTATAATGACTTATAAAATTATAAATCTATATAAAAAGAATGCTTCAAATAGTTTATTACATGTTCAATTAACAACTTTGAAATTGGTAAATAAATTATAAGAATGCAACTTAGGTTGAGTAGGTCTAATTCGGGAATGACTTTATCCTTATTCTATTCTTAAAACTCCTGCTACACTTTATTTTATGTCAATTTAATTCTTACCCTACTTTGCCTTATTTTTAAAGGTCAAGTTAATTCCATTTCTTCTTCAAATCG
The DNA here is from genome assembly GCA_035584095.1 of Annona squamosa. Taxonomy (NCBI): domain Eukaryota; kingdom Viridiplantae; phylum Streptophyta; class Magnoliopsida; order Magnoliales; family Annonaceae; genus Annona; species Annona squamosa. The sequence continues at coordinate 27,795,568 of JAXCLR010000063.1, read as the reverse complement.
GTTCTTTAAAATAATCTTTATATTATATTTGAAAACTATAATTTTATTACAAGTCTTATTTAAAAATCTATAATCAAGTTGATAATAATATAATTTTGAAATATATTTATTAAATTTACTAAATAATAGATAAATTAGATAATTTTCTATATATGTAAAGAATATATTTATCTTTTTACTATAAAAGATATTTTATTAATATATATTAAACATATATTGGTAATTCGGGTTGGTTCTGGATATCCTAATTAAATCATGTATTTTTTTACTTGAAACCTACTCTATATCTTCTAAGTATAAAATAAAAACCTACCTTACTTATTCTATGAAATGAATTTCACACCTTATCAATGCAGGCCAAAATGAATGGGGTTACAAGCTGAACCTTTAGGATGCAATAATTAATTAACTGATATGATGGATTTTGGCAAGAAATTATTCTAATAAAGATTGAACCAATGAACTGCAATAGATTTTCATAAAAATTAATATAGAATTATTCAAAATTACGAACTTATAAAATTTCTCGTTAACTAATGGCTAAAAACATGGTTTTTTAATTTTTAAGGAAAATTAAGGCAAGAAAACAGGTAGTATGGAAGAGTCAAAATTACCCTTTCCATAAAAAGTGACTGGCTGATCAGAAAGTAGAAGTCGGTGAGCACCCCTGACCTTTCTCCTAGTGTAACCGACCGCTCTCTCCAAAAAAAGAAACGAGAATAGTACAATCAAGTCAAGAATGGCAATGGCAGGACCCTTAGGTGTATGTAGGATTTCTTTTCTCTTACGAAAAAAAAATATATGTGTTTTAGGTACACGCATCATTGGAAGCACGAATGCGTGCAGAAACGGATTAGTCATTAATTTATTTACTTATATATTTTTCATTTGATAAATATTTGAAAATTGGGAAAGGGAATTCCGAGTCTGACTGAAATTGTCAGGGCATGTCTGCTGGTTGTTTGATGCTTCCCAAACACCCGCCGCTCACCGATGGAGTCAGCAGCAAGAGATCAGCCATGCTACTCACGTGCATGCTTTTGGTCCGGCCCACCTCCAGTTGAAAACTTGAAGAAATCTTATCAATAAAAATTTTTTTAAAAAAAAAACTGACGAAATCCACCATTTTACTTTTGGGGGCTCAGGCAAACAGGAGAGTTATCACGGGCTGACTTAAATTTTTTGCAGTTTTTAAAATTTTTTCATGAACATTTTGTCCTACTCGTATTTGATTTTATATATTAAATTAGAATTTTTGGGTACATATATAATTTTAGGGCTTGTTTAATAATTAATACTTTTTGTGCGATTGTAGGATGGGTTGAGGAGTGAGAAATGGAATATTTTAAAAATTATGTAATTGATTGAAAATAAAAGGGGTAAAATTGGAATGAATAGGTTTGATGGAGATAGTAAAAAAATGATTAGAGTGCGCCGATAAATGCGGAAAAAATATGATTATTGATGGAGTGAATGACTGTCTTGTGGAATGTGTTTCATCTCATGTCATGCCATGGTTTTCCACACTTGCAAGAAAACAAATGTCCCCTTAGAAATCAATAGCTTTGGAGGGTATTAAGTCATTTTACCCCTAATTGGTTGACTTTTGAAATTCAATAAAAAAATCTTTATATATACTTGAAAACTATAGTAATACTTTTATGAAAAATAAAAAATAAAGTTTGAAAAATAGAAGTGTTAGCTAATTGAGATCAGAAAAGCTCAACCTTCTTCACTTTATGGCAAAGCACTACTTCCTAGCTCAGTTAACTGAAAAATAAAATTAAAAAATATTTTTTAAAAATAATGGTAAATAAAAGCTTTGGGATGCTAGCAGATAATCAACATCTAATGAAATCTTTGCTGAGAGAACAAGTACTTCAAGCATTTGATGGCATGGATTAGTCAAAGGTTTTAGTTAAGAGAGTTTTTATTTTCTTACTCTAGCATAAGTTTCCAATTAAAAAAATTTCAATTTAACTATGATAGAGTAGGTTTCAAGGTCTTGCTACAAGGAATTGATCTTATATCTTTACGCAATTTATGATATAATATATTTAAAGATATGAAATATATCTTTTATAAATATAGAAACTTATTTAATTTATAACCATATAATACATTTAACTAATGTATTTCAAAAATATAGTATTCTCATATTTTTTTGATGAAAAGAAGTATTGTGTTTAAAAAACAGAGTTATTTGTACATAAAAGGTGCATTTGACATTTGATACAACTTTTTTTCTTTAAATGTGAGAAGTAATACAATATAATAAGGGTAATGATAAAAATTAAAGAGAATAAAGATAAAATAAATTAGGTAATTGCATATGTGTTGTAGAGAAATAATCAAAAAATAAAATAGTTATAATAGAATATGTAAAAAATAATAAAAATAGGGTAACTATGAAGAATAAAAAGTTTTAGATTATGTGTTTGAAAAGTAATAAAATTTTTGGATAAGAAGTTTTTAATGTAAAAGTTTTTAAAATGAAACAAAATGATGTAATTTGATAAGAGTAATGATGAAGAGTAATGAGAATAAAGTTGAAATAGATATGTTAATTGCATAAATAGTTTTTTAGAAATAATTAAAAAATAGAGTAGTTGTATAGGAAGATACGAAAAATAAATTTAGAAATACAGTTATGGAGAGTAAAAAGTTTTAATTCAAAAACTTTTAAGTGTAAATAAATACTCCTTAGAGAATCTACGTTGACAAGTTCCCATGATTAGTAAACACAACTAAAATATCCATAATGAGATTTAGAGGAACACACCGTCACATCGTATCAAAACCACTATTAGTCAATGCAAAATCAACTAAGCTGCGAGCCACTTGATTTCCTCCTTAAAGCATAAGAAGAAAGAAGTTTTTTTCTACTATAGACTTCGATGACTAAATTTTTTGAACAAGACTTTCCACCAAGGTTGAAATAGTCTATCAATTTTCAGAAAATTTATTTAGACGAGGGAATTAATCTCCATCTCTATCGAGTCCTTTTGATCTCTTGATTGAAGTCTCGAGCACGCGAAAAGTGCTTCCATCTATAAAAAAAAATTAGTTATCTCATCCCAATTCCAACATTTTATTGCAATTAAATTCCCTGTCATGCATCACTACCTCAAAGCCCATGCAACTCCTAGCGGCATTGCAAGACCATTAATAGTTGTTAAAGCACTTTCACCTCTAGGTTTTCTCCATCTAGCCACCAATTCATTATCGATAATGCAAGACCTCACCAACAAGTTGACGTTCTTTCATTGGTCATAAAAATTCCCGCACTAGTCCATCAAATTGGAGAAGTGAGTTTCTTCCCCTCTAAGCTAATTTCTCAAAAATTAGAGTCTCCAGCGCATCAAAAAATATATCTCTAACTCATTGATTCTTTTTGCTACAATTATTTGTCGAATGATTCAATTGATTGTCACCCTTGAGAGGCAATTACTTTTATTTGTAACCAACTTTTTCCTTACCTTGAACACCTTGTCATAGTGAATAAATAGATTCTTAAAATTCTCCTCAATTCCTTACAGAAAAAACACATAAACTCCACAATAATACCTCTTCTATTTAGATTTGGTCTAGTGAGAATCTCAATGAAAAATAATTTCCACCAGAAAATCAGAATTTTATTAGGCAACTTTAACTTACACAAACTTGTCGTGATCTTAGCTACCCCCCTTCCCATACTCACTCGGGGGTTCAGCAATTTGATGATTTTATATGTAGAACACTGTAAATCCCATAGGTTTAAGAGCCCAATACCATCTATTTTCACCTCATTTGGCTAGCAGTTGATAAGGTTGATTGTGTTCTAACTAGCTTCCCCTGTAATTGTAAGAATAAGGTCTCTCTTCCATGTTTTTGAGTGATAATCAATAAAATGACTGACTGTTATATCTATAGAAATTAAAAGCAGTAGCACCCAACTTTAGATATTTGTATTTCCATCTACTTATCCTTAAATAAGCTCATTTGTTTGTCATCTCATATCTTCCAATGGCATCCTTCTAGCATAATGGTTCTAGTTTTTCAAAATATAATTCCAGGCAAATGAGTTTATGGATTTCTTATTACACTCCTGAAAAGTTCTCATTTGAAAAATACTTGGATATCAAAGTTTTATAGCAAAGAGGGTTAGCAGTATCAAGAAGGCATCACACTTGTTTGGCCAAAAGAGCATATTAAATGATAGAATATCTCTAAATCCTATACCACCAGCAACTTTTAAGTGCACATGCCATTACATGAAATTCAACTCATTTTCTGTAACAACCCGTTCCATAGACTTCTCAATGGCTAGTCAATGAGTGTTATATGATATATGAAAAATTCAGCAGTATCTTCCCACAATATATAAGGGAATGGTATAGAATACAAGAGTTGTTATTCGTTGGCATTTCAATTTTATTCCAAAATGTGCATTGAGCTCTATATTTATACATTTGCATACTATAAAGACATCTACATAATAAGAAAATCACTGCATTTTATTATTTTACGACAAGCAAACCAAAAGATTATATACATATGTGTCCATATAAATTGTAATCAAGTTCAAAATACTTAAATACAATATGTTTATCATAATTGAATCTAACTAAGTAAAGGCCTACATGCATTAGTATAAAAAGAAGCACACTTTCTAAAATAACTGGGAACACCAATATTAATCTAATTATCTCCACGATTTGGTCCTCCTCCCATCCCATTTTAAGACTCCTCACCTAGCTTGTGATCTAGGGCAAAATAACGAACTTGAGTCTAAATAAACTCAATAAGTAAATAACAGTTAACACGTAGTGAAAATATATAACACTGCGGGCGCACATGCCATGACAATGTTATAGAAGGATCATTCTTAAATGATCATACAAGACATATAGGTTCAACACCCACACCCACACCTAAGAACATATGTATATCAACGTATGTAAACAAAAAGATCACAAATAATTCACTCCTCATGTCAATCGAGGGTCGTGAACAACTCTCTTCTCATATCAATCAAGGGCCATGAATAACTCTTTACATTTATCCATCTTAACTAATACATCAATCATAACACAAGAATCAATATCATATACCACGCACACACCATTAGTAGAATTAACAAAGTTTACTTTAGATTCAACATACCAACTATCAAACAAATATTTTACTGAACATACGATAGGTGCCAAGGAGGAAGGTCACATTCTAATGATGTAAAAACTACCAACGAATCATCTATTTCATAGAAATCACATTGCAACATCTGGTTCCACATAAACCTTATTAATCCTAAGCTAACACGAACCCTAATGCCCTAAATTATGAAGCCGTTGAACACTACCCTCTTCCCATCAACCCTATGCTACGTTTGAGGTAAGATTTTATTACTAATCCAAGAAGAGGCGACATCTACTTACCTCGATTGTGACTTTTCTCAAAGATAGAAACCTTATATTCAAATCTCCATAATTTCGAGCTTTCTTGAGGTGAATCAACAATCTTCAAAGAAGTTTAGAGAGATTTTGGGGTGGTTTAGGGCTAGATTGAAGTTGAAAAGAAAGAGGAAAAAAGGAAGTAGAGAATGTAGGGGATGAAAGGAAGAGGAAGAAATAAGATAGGTCGTGCTTTGCGCTCCTTAAGAGTGTTTTCATCTAAATGGGCCGAGCCCAAGTTCAGGTCAAGCCTAATCATAGTTTGCAACTAGCTTTCTTACTAACACAACTTAGTAAATTAAAAATTTCTCTGAGGGCGCTGCCCCCTTAACCCTTGAGACCTCTACAAAGTAAAAAATAGTTGTAATGCTCCAAACAGTGCGTCAATCATACACCTCTAAATCAATACCCGATAAATCACATTATAACCTAGTGGTATAGCTACAAAAATTCAATGCACAAACTCATACTCGTGTCTAACATGCTCATAAATGGTGTCTCATACAATCCAAGATCATAATACACGCATGCACGCACAAAACATCCCCTAGATGTCATATTTATATATGTTATGTACCACACTAACATCATTAATTTCTAACAGCAATTTGTAATTTACCTTATGGTCGGGAAAGTGTTATAATAATAATAGATAAAATAAAATAAAAATACCACTCCTCATATTTTCCTCCTTCCTTCTACTTCTACTCACCAAAACTTGATAAACATACTTTTTGCCTCATTACAAATAAGGGTGTAACTTGGTCTAGGTAAGGGTGAAATTTACCTAACCCATTTTCAAAAAATCTTTACCTTACCCTATTTTAAGTCAGATCGATTCGAACTCTACCCTACCCTTAGATTTGTTGAGATCTTCCAAGATTTTACCACTTTATAATGTTGAAATGGCTTTAGCATCCTCAAATTGTGGACATTTTGGAGGTGGCAAGCTTGGTTGAGACTGAAACCCTACATGTTGGTTTCTTAGGTTGGCAATTGGTTTGCTGGGAAGGTGCCTTATTGCTCTTCTCATGATGGCTTCTACTAGTTGACCAATTTTACTTTCTAACTTGAAAATAGATTGTTGTTCAGTAAGGATCAATTATTGCAGTTGTGCAAAATTTTTATCAAATTTAGTGGGTACTGTGGTTGAGGTAGTGAGTAGTTAGGTTGAGAGTAGCTTTGTGGCCCTCAAGAAGGGTAAGCAGTTCCTTGAAAGTTTGGTTGTAAGGTAACCACTTAGGAGCTACCGGGGTTGATGTGTTGGCCATTTGAGGTTGAGTTTACTAGTTTTTCCAAGAAAAATTAGAATAATTCTACCAACTAGGGTAGTATGTATTCAAGTATGGGTTATTTTTTATGTTGGGCATCCATTGTGTAGTTTGAACTTGTTCTAGGAGTTGGATTGCAATGGGACATTCATTGAAGAGGTGGGAAGGGCTAGCACACAGAGAAAAGACCTCTTAAGGAGGCTGGGATGAAGTGAGGTAAGAATTTGAGGGTTGGATGGTTAGTACCTGATCAAGTTTGTGAGATAACCGGTTCACCTTCTCGAGTTGCTACACAATGAATTACATGTCTGTGCTGGAACTAGGTTTTGTGTAGTTTCTTACTTCATAAAGGCCTGCCTTCTTATATGGTCCCACGACTCTCTTACAGGATAAAAGAGAGGTACAATTGATTGAGTTCTGGTTGAGCTTCTCAAATAGTTAATAGTTCTCATTCTTGCTTCTGCTTAAAAATTATCCTTTACAAGCCGCATCCACTATGTTTTGATATTGATTTGTCAAGCCTTCATAAAAAGCCTAATAATCTACCATTTAGATAATTCATTATGTATGCATTTCCTCAACAGTTCCTTCATTCACTCTCAGGCTTCATGAATTTGCTCTTCTAAAGTTTATGTGAAGTTTACAATCACTTTTTGCATTGTATTAGTCTGGCCGATTAGGTAGAACTTCTTTAAAAATTCATGTTGACATGAGCATTTCCTCAGCAGTTCCTTCATTCACTCTCAGGCTTTATAAATTTTCTCTCTTGAAGTTTATGTGAAGTTTGTAATCGTCTTTTGCATTGTATTAGTCTGGCCGATAAGGTTGAACTTTTTTTAAAATTCGTGTTGTATCTCTACCCATATGGTGATGGAGTCTCCCAAAGTACCTAACTAATATTTAGCTTTGTCTTTCAATGAAAAAGGAACAATTTCAATTTTAGGGCATCATCAGTAGGATGTTGAATCTTCACTATTGAGCAAATTTCAAAAAAAAAAGTCATCAATATACTTATATGTATCTTCATTGGTTTTACCATAGAAAAATGGGAGCATTTGAATACTACTAAATTTGATCTCATAGTGAAGTGTCTCTTTCTGGTTGTTAAATGCAAGATGAAGGGTTACATTTAGTAGGAATGAAAATTCCTTCATCTTTTTAGGAGTGGGATTTGGGTTTTCAGCCATGAGTGCTTTTTGTGTTCTTTTTGCTTAACTGAAAAGTCTTTAATCTAAGGGTTTGGTTCAACTAATTGCAGATTGAGAGATTTTCTATCGTGTACACACTAATGATAAAGAGTGTAAAAGATGGAAATTAAAAACAATAAGAAAATAGAAGAAAATAGAATGAGTAGAGAAAAGAAATAAACTATCAATAAGGATTAAAAAATGAAAAATCTAAAATATGCTAAAAGAGAAAAAAATCAAAACTTTTATGTGTCTCCCCAGTAATGGAGTAAAAAATTGGTGTACAACCTAGGGTTTGTCGTTGGGAACCCAAGGTCATCAATCTAATCTCAATTTATACTGAATCACTTAAAACTAATAACTAATTATAGCGTAGAATAATGGCAAGACGGGTCAAATTTTCATAGAGGCTATAATGTTTGAATTATTTAGAAAAAAATTATTAAACTAAATATTCAAACAAAATTACAACGAAGAATTAAAGTGCAATAATCATTACTATAAATAAAATCCAACTAAAACAAAAAAATTTTAAATCTAAAATTAATGAAGCAAAAGAAAATAAATCTAGATGACTGACGTGAAGAAGTTCTTCTCTCTCCCAAAGTTTCTCAAGACCCATGAGCTTGAAAATTAAAGTTGGAAGTGAAAATTAGATCTATCTAAGTTTTGAGGGTAGTCTCCTTTTATTGACTCGTGATATGCAAGTGGGGAGAGAAAACGGACTGCAATCTGAATAAATTGGGCTGCACAACCTTGCTGTGTATTTTGGACAGCTTGGGTTAATTTGCATTGTGTGCAATATGCACATGCTGGTTGGATTGCGCACAAGCTAGTTAGTGATTTTCTTAATGAGATTTTGCAGGCTGTTGGAGGTGTACTTCATTAGAAAACAGTGGATCTAAGCAAAGGTGCATTGATTAGAGAAAGCAAGGGTGGTGGAAGGTGCACTACACAAATCTAGACGTCTTAACTGGACCATTAGTAGCTGTGATTTGGTGATTGTGATGGAGTCGCAACCTGAGAAGATGATGCTACTGGAGAAAAATGGGATTTTGCCTACAGTCAATTGCATCTACTTGCTTGAAGTGCTGAATCCGAGTAGGAGCAACTGTTGGGTTTGCTGCTTGTAGCCTCATCCTCCCTCTCACAATCTTTCTCTCTCCTACTTCTTTTCAACCTTCTCCAGTATTGGTGGATGGAACGAGTCTCCCCTTCTGATTACCCTTTTTTTTTATAAAGGGATACACTCTATCCCTGATCCCTTTCTATGTGAAAGGGGTTATGGATTGAGTAATTCGAGCAATTCATTACCAAAAAATTGTCTGTATAAATTTTTCCAAAAATGGCTTGGGGGGGTTACCCTACCAAAGCTGGTGGTCCAAAATAGAGACTGAGGCCAATTCGGCTAAGAAGTGAGCAACAATGTTTCCTTGCCATAATCCGAATAGAAATCATTTTCAATGATAATCAATCTGGCTTCATCAATAATAAAGCCCACAGGGGAGGAAATGTGTTCTGGATTAGCCAGATAGTTGTAGAGGGTAAGAGAGTCGGTCTCGAACAGAGCATGTCATGGATAGATTCAAACTTTTTATATTCCGCCTAATAAATTGCCAATAAAATGGGGTTACACTTTTGGAGGGAACATCTCTAACAAGTTCTTGAAAATTCAAGAAACATAAAACAATTAACAACAAAACCAAATGACTGACTAACAAGTATTTATATAACTAAAATACAACTTAGCAATCTAATCACGTGGTCTACGCACACATGATGCTGGAACCGGAAGTCTAACGCTACGAGTGCTCAGATCAACACTGCTCTTCATGAGCGACCCTCAACGTATTGTCATCCATATCAAATTTGCAGATCTTGCTCAAATTAATTGGTTAATTGCGTGGATCTGAGGAAGAGACTACAGTCAGACCTAAAGGTTTTTCACTATCATTAATTTGGATGACTGAGCTTTATTTGGAGTCTCTTGTTAGTGCCGAATCTAAGACGAGTAAGGAGGAGAAATCTTTCCTGCCATAGCTGGAACTTTTGACAAAAGATAGTGACAATTTTTTATAGTTCAACAAACTATACTAGTTTGTATGTATGCAATAGATTTTAAAGCACAAAATTTTTATAATTCAGTCCCAAAACTCCCCCAAAACAAAGGATCTAAATTATACCAATGATTTAAACAAAAAATCTCTTATTGAATAAAAATTTTCATGGCCATAAGGGTATAACATATCCAATTGTCACTTTTGCAATATTCACTTTTAAAATTTTATTCCATCTTAAAAGTTGGATACTGCACAGTTTTAATTTCCATCTCAAATTTGCACAAACCAAAGCATGCCCCACATTTTTCTTAGCTCAAGTCTGATAAATAATGTTGAGTCTCCTTATCTCTTGCCTAAAATAACTCATACTTGAACTCTATTAATGGTTTCCTTCTATTCATTTTTAAGTTCAAAGTGAGCGGTATAGGATAATGATTTGAGGAAGCAATGGAAAGATAAATTAGCTTAGCAAAAGGGGAAAGAATTGAGCCAATCAGGTGATGCTACTCCTCTATTAAATTTGTCCTCAACCCTAGCAAACCCTCTCCTATTATTCCTCCATATTATGGGAGGATTGAAAAAATCAAGATTCAATTGGTTATAAAAGTCCAAAGCCTCTTTGAAAATATCCATTTGACATTCTAGTCATAGTTTACATATTTTAAATTTAAGCATACCTAATACTTCATTAAAATCTCTCGCAATTAGCCATAGAGTTGTATGTTGGTGCTTGAGCTATTTGATAATATTTTGTGATTCTCTTTTCCTAACCACTTTGTAATTGTCATAGAAACTCATGAACTACCAAAGATAAATTCTGCAAGGCAATTAAACTATGCTTTGATGTGGTTTTGAGGGAAACTTCTAATAGTGACATCCATCTCAAATTCCTAAAGAGAGTTAGCCCTTCCCCTCTGTCATTGCGGGCAATCAAGAAGCCGCTATCAGATCTTGATTGTCTTCTCACCCTCTCCATTTCTTGAGTTGTCCTCTTTGTTTTACATGCAAACAATATTGAGAGAGTTTATTTTCTAATCGAGTCTAAGAGATTTTGAATTGACCGCAAATTCTTAAGCCGATGACAATTTCATGCAACGAAAGCCATTTTACTCAAGCTCTTAGCTTTACGTTGAACATAGCAACTTCAGTTTCCTAGTACTCATTAACACTTTGCCTTTTCACCCCCACAATTCCCACCCTCCCTTAAATTAGTTCTCACACTATCAAAAGATATGTGTTCATAAGCTGCCACTTTCTTGATTAAGCTCATGCTGAAAAATCAATCTTTTCCTTTCTTTTCCATTTTCCAAGAGTCCTTAGTCCCAGCTCTTTGCAATCAAGAGTTGAATATAGGTTTTGCCTCTCCACAAGTATCTCCTCTTTGTACGTAAGATATTGCACTGTATTATTTGATGTATTTAACTTATTAGTTTAAAATTTTTATATATACTTAAGAGGAATAGAAATTTTAGGAAAAACCCTAACTCATTGGGTTAAAATCAAGATCATTTCACTGTTTGATTTTGCCTTCCATAAGCTGCACAAAACTAATTGATTCAACACATCTATATGGAGCATTAGGAGAAAATATAAGATCCTACCATATCCTTGCCATGTTATATATTGTTGCATAATTTTTATTTTTTAATTGTCCTAGGCATGCACAAGATGGGAACCTAAAACAATTCTTTTCTACAATATCCATTTTTGAAAAATTTAATTCTAAATCTCTGATTTAGAATGCATGAGATGAGGTAGGTTAAGCAGTTCTCAGCGCATGTCTTGTATGATGGTCTAATAAAAATATCAATAAAATATCAGGTTAAGCAGTTCTCAATGCATGTTTTTTACGATGGTTTAATAAAAATATCAACTTTGATTAATCTTATATATATGTCTTACCATGTTAATAATATAGTTGGTGGGGCTACTAAGTGTTAGCCTTTCATGATAGTCTAGGAGCAATATCAATTTTAATTAGCCCATTATCTAAGAAAATACTTGTTTATGTATCATTTATTTATTATTATTTTTTGAAGACATGTACCATTTATTTTTTTAACTTTAGGATGCATTTTTCCTTATATCTCAATCCATGAAATTTTTTATGTTCGCTATATGCAATATCCCTTATTTTACTTGTTTTGATATTCTAAAGTTGAGTATTCATTTTACAAATATGTGTCGCCATTGTGGACTTTACTAACTATGTGTTTATATTTATTTTAATTAGTTAGAAAAGTATAATAAAAATTCTTATTTTTCTTATTTTAAAATTTTTCTATTTTATAATAAAATTTTCAGAGAAAAAGATAATATCTTTTTTCGAATCGCCAATATATAAGTTTTTATTAACAACAGGAACATTAATTTATAATGAATTTAATGCTAATAAATGTGTTACTAATGTCTTTATGTAGATAATAAGCTCATTTTTCTACTAATATTGATATCATTAAAGAAATTAAAATTTTCTTACTAGTTAATTTAAACATGAAAGATATAAGCAATACGAATGTTATTATTGACATCAAGATTATAAAAAATGATAATATATTCTCCGTTGTAAATGAATGGAAAATCAAGTATAATTTATGTTTTGATGATTAACAACTTAATTTGGAAAATTTTAAGGCACTAACATATGTGTTGAGATGTGTTAAGAATTAGATACTTTAAGATTCAAATTTTGGCAAATTAAGTTGCATGTTAAGTCAACTTAGGCATCTACTTAAGTCAAGTTGATACTAAAGTCAACTCTAGCATTGACTTCAAAGGAGCATTTTTCGACAACGCTAATAATGTGAACTCAAGAACAAACGAGTCGCAACCAAAGTTGACTTCATATGAGACTCAGATGAAGTCGCAACCCAATTCAACTCTATCAGTGACTTGAGGTATCTTCAAGTGTCCAAAGCTAAACTTGACAGAGTCAAGTTGCAACCGAAGTCAACTCTGACATATGACTTAGATAAAGTTCCACATGAAATCGACTCATACATGAGACTTGAGTGGAGTTGTAAACCAAGTCAACCCCAGCATTCAACTTGAGCAGATGAAGCTCAAGTCACGAAATTTCAAGCTCAAGGATGATAAGTTTAATTAAAGAAACATTATACTATCATGACTTAAGATCCAAAACAAGATCATTCAAAAATGCTCAAAAGATCTTGACCAAATTTAATATTCAAGAAGTTTTAAAAGCCCACATATTCAAGTGAAAACTTATGAAGATGAATCATGAAGAAACAAGAAAAATTATACAAATTGATCAAGATCACACTGTGTAAGTAGATAGTGAAGTCGCAATCCAAGTCAACTTCATTTGCGACTTGGGCCAAGTTTAAAATCAAGTTGACCTAAAACAGAACCTGACTGAAAAGTTGAAAACCGAAGTTGTACTCGATGTCGACTCCAAGTGCGAATTGAGTCGTAATGGTCAAAAAATTTTGAATGTGGCACATTAAACACATGCTATCTACCACTAAACATTCACATTTTCTCATCTCCTATTTAATGCACTTCAATGAAAAGGAAAAGGCTAGAAAGAGCAATTAAGTAAGCTTCTGTGGAACCCTGATCGTATACGCGTTACTTTGACCGTATACGCGTCATTTCGACATTTGTAATTGTGTAATCATTTTATGAATAAATGAAA
>JAXCLR010000063.1:27734865-27774389 GCA_035584095.1 Annona squamosa | reverse complement strand
AAATTCCTAATTGCATTATTTCAATCTCCAATACACATATTCATTAATATAATTCATGAATTTTCATTTATTCATAATTACAAAATTATAAATGTCGAAATGACACGTATATGGTCGAAATGACGCGTATACGGTCGGGGTTCCACATACAAATATTAAAATTTTGATGGTATTCATCTTAACAACTGATGCAAAAGTATCTTTATAGTCAATGTTATATGTTTGAGTAAATTCTTTAGCCATATGTTTGGCTTTGTATCTTTCTATAATCCATCTTTTTTATATTTAATTCTCTATACCCATTTGCATAACCTACTAGTCTTTTTTCTTTTTGCAGTTCCACAATATCTCATGTATAATTTTTATCAAAAGCTTTAAGTTCTTCTTTCGTAGCAATTTTCCATTTTGACATAGTAATAACTTCTTGAAAACTTGTGGGCTCCTTCTAAGAATCAATGTTAATTAAGAAAGCAGAGCGAGTGATCAAAATATTATCATAACATATATAATTTTGAATAAGAAACACAATAACATGATAAGTATAAAAATCTTGCAATCTTGCAGGTGGTCTTGAAATTCGTAAAGAAATGCAAGGAAGAGCCACAGGATCTTCAGGAGATTCTTCTTCTCTCACAATTAGTTCTGATGGCTCTTCATTAACTATTAATGGAAATGGTGTGGGGACAAATTCCCTCTTAATATTCTCCCACTAAATTTAATCCCATGGTTGGAAGAAAGGTTGGTTCTCAACAAATGAAACATCCCTATAGACAAACAACCTTTTTGATATCTAGGGAATAACATTTGTATCCTTTTTTAGTAGAAGAATAACTAAGAAAGATACAATTTTTTCCATGAGAATCAAGTTTGCTACTACTTTAAATGAAAACATAACAAAAACAACCAAAGGCATAAAGGTGAAAAATGTCATGTTTTCTTCCTTGTAAAATTTCTAAAGAGGACTGGAATTTCAATATATGACACGGCAATCGATTAATAAGGTAGCAGCTAGTGAGAATAGCATCAAAATAATAATGTTTGGAAACATGCATTTGAAACAACAAGGCTCTAGTTACTTCCAGTATATGTCTATTTTTCCTTTTAGCGATCCCATTTTGTTGGGGTGTACCGAGACAGGAGGTTTGATGAATAATTTCATGGATTGAAGATAAGAAGAAAAGGAGTAATTGACATATTTACTATCATTATCAGTTCTCAGTACCTTTAATGGAAAACCAAATTTTGTTAAAACCATTTTATGAAAGTCTTGAAAAGCATGCAAAACATTGGTTCTGGATTTCAACAAATATATTAACATGAAGCAAGACTTGTCTTCAATAAATGTTACAAAATATTTATAACCCTCTTAAAGAGTCAATTGGAGCAGGTTCCCAAACATTTGAATGAACTAACTCAAAAAATTCATTAAAAATACTAGAATGTTTTGGGAATGGTAGTCTATGCTATTTGGAGAAATGACAAGCTTCACATTCATTGACTAAAATTGACAAATCAAAAGTATGCAATATTTGATTAGATGAGTATCCCAATCTTGTATGTCATAGTAATGAGAGATCTACATTTTTCTTTCCAAGAAAAGCCTTTTGTAAATCATCCAAGATATAAATGTCTTGACTAAGTTTTCCTTCACCAATCTTTGTCCCCATGGCCTTGTCTTGAAAAATCATGGAGTTGAGAAAGAAAACAATATTGTAATTCAAGTCATTAGTAATTTTGCTAGCGGATAATAAGTTAAAAGTCAATGATGGAACAAATAAAACATCATAAATGTATGAGAGTAGTTGAGTTTCTCAATTCCTTTAATAAGAATCTTTTGTCCATTTGCAACGGTGATTCGAGATGTTGTAGGTTTTGAGTAGACTTCAGTTAGGAAAATAAGGTTTTCACTTATGTGATCAATAGCACCAGAATCTATCACCAAATCATCATTGTGAGGAAAAATGATAGAGTCATACCAGGATATGGAAGAGTCCTAAGTAGAATTAGGAGCATTAGTCATAGTGGTCTATTGCATTAGAAGCTAGAGCTATTTTACTAGACTTTCAATCACAGTTAGAGAAGGAGGAATGCTAACTTGTGTTGCTATTTTATTATAAGCTTGGGAGGACCTTAGATGAGGATATAAAACCCAATAACAGTCTTTAACATTCCTAACTTATTACAATGATCAAAGTATGAACGATTTTCTCTGCTCCATCCTCTTCCTTGCGGAGAACTTGATCCTCTTCCAACATTACAATGATCAATTTCTGTCCTATTTTCTTATTTCATTACTTATCTTCTCGTTTGTTCCCTTTGAATGATTGCACAAACATTTGAGAATAGGCTCGTTAATATTTGTCTCTTAAGATTTTCATATTCGAGTTTTTATTTAACTAATTACTGAAGTACTATCTTGTTCTTCTTTGTGTAAATAGTTTTCTACCATTTCTGTCAGGGGGACAGTATTGTCTAAGTTCATCCCAACATTTCTTCATAAATCCCAAATATTCAACGAAAGATTATTCAGACTGTTGCTCTACGCGAGCAATTTTTTATTGACGTTCAAAGATTCTAAAGGCATTATTTTCTTGACCATACACCTCTTTAAGAGAATCCCACAAGTTCTTAGCATTTCTGAAGTAAGCAAAAATCTCATATATTTGTGGTTTCATTGAATTAAATAACCAAGTCATTAATAGATCGTTCATAGCTTACCATTCTTCAAAATTAGAATCTTCAGGTTTGGAAACCTTAATTTTACCAATCATATGCCCAAGCTTTGATTTTCCACTAAGGGCAAGAGCTGTTGGTAGGTAATTTTTTCCATTCAACAATGTGGTAATCTACTTCATATTAGCGTCATTGTTGCCCATAGTAGTAGTCATGTAATCGAGTCAAAGAAATAGTACTAGTATGAAACAGAAATACCTGGATACTTATCTTTCAACAGAAGACTAGCAGATTCCCTGATTTGAATAGTGGTGAAAACAACGGGCGATTGTGGCGTCAAGTTTCATAGAACAAGATCTGTGATACCAAGAGTTCGTGCGGGGCAGGTGTGTAGAATTCAAGCTGTAGATATATCTCGGTATCAAATTGCTGTTGAAGACAAAATTGAGACTGAATCCGTGTGAGAGCAAGATCTGTTGAAGACGTCCACAGAAGGCACCCATGAATTTGTGCGTTGAAGGAAAATTCGTGTGTGCGTTGCTGCGGCAAAATTATGTGTGGTGGTGCGCCTGTTTGAAACAAATTGATGGGCTGAAATTTGGCGCAGATACCAAGAGATAGAGACGGCTATGGAAGCTTGAAGGCAGCTTGCGACGGCTCAACGCGAAAGTTAAAAAATTCTCCTTGCTCGAAGGATGATGTTATTCGGTCAAAGGATGCAACAAATTCCGTAGACCAAAAAAAATCTGAAGCAGAGATTCACCAAAGATCTGACGCGCAATAAACAAACTAAATCTGAAGCAGCGCATGCGGAAAATCTGAAAAAATGTGATGGCGGCTTAAAATCTTATGCGCAAGGATTTTGCAGCGGCCAATTGAAGAAGCTTGATGTCCATATTGAGAAGAATTTCAGTAAGTCTGCTCTGATACCATGTTGAGAAAAATAACATTCACAAGAAAGAAAAAAAGATACAAATTTACATGGTTCGTTTTAACCTACTCCACAGAGATAAACCCTATTCAATCGCATTTAGGTTTACCTAGTTTCACTATTTATAATTGTTTACAAACTCTACATAAATTACATAATGCACCAAGTTGCTCGATTTTGCAAGATATATCTTTATTTTGTCTACAACATTCGGATTCGTTCCACATTGCCATTTGGGATGGTGGGCTACCTTGATCCTGACTACATCACACCAGAGAATCTCAACACGAAGAGCAACGTCTTTAGCTTTGGAATTCTATTGCTGGAAATACTGAGCGGGTGGATTGCCATCGATGTGAAACACAGCCGCCTTCCATAGTAGATTGGGCAATGCTAGTTGTAAAACAACGCAAGTGGGATTCACTCTATGACACGAGGATCGGACTACCCAAAGATCATTTTGTGCAACGGCAGCTGGCGATCTTGGCATCACATTGCGTCCGGTCAGAGGTAGAATTAGAAGAATATTGAATCTACATCTAGGAGCAGGCTTGGGGAAGAGCACACTAGTATGTTCGTGGATTGCAGCGGTTGTAAAAGCCAAGTTCGGGAGGTTAGCAAGATGAAGCTAGAGCAGTAGATTCTAAAATAGGCTATTTGAATTCTCGAGGTAGCAGGAAGTTGGGTGGTATGAAATTAGGTAGAGCTGATTGGGAGAAAGGAGAGGACTAAGACTAAGAAGAGTTCTGCAGTATTCGTTGCATGAGTTGGCAGAAGGGCCTAAGCATTGCCGGATTTTTTTGAACGGTTTCAATTGGGTATTTTCTTCAATTTTATGTTCTTTAGTTCCTTCGATTTCTCGCCGATTCGGAAAGATGACAACATGCGGGCATTTTAGGAAATTAAATAATTTACCGACGTTCCACTGTTTTCTATTGATGACAACTGATAACACGAGTTATATGCAATTTTAATGAAACTATACAGGGTAATATGTCACTTGTGAAACTATGTGAATATATCTATAATTTCTACTAAATTATCTTTTTTTAATTATTTCTTCACATTTTTTCTGTACAAAGTACTATATTTTTCTATCATTTCAACATAATGAATCTATCTATTTTAATTTTGTTCTTTTTATTTATCATTATAACTCTTAACCCTATCACGTCATTTTCTCTAATCTCAAAAACTTGTATACCTTAAATTTTTTATCTAAAAGTTTTATCACTTCCCAAACACACCTGAAAAGTTTTTATATGAAAGTTACTAAAATAAAAAGAATAATATTATATGACAAGAATAATGACAATGAATAAAGATAATAAAGTTAAACTAGATAGATTATTTACATCAATAATTATGTAGAAATAATTAAAAATTTAGATAGCTATAGAAAATGAAATGTTTTACATTAAAAATTGTAGATAAAAAGTTTAATTTAAAAATAGACACACCCTTAGTGTAAAAGTTTTTGAATTAGAAGAAATTATATGATATAATATGGATAATAATGAAGAGTAAAAAAAATAAAATTAAAATAAATAGGTTAATTGTATGAGTAGTTATGTTAAAATGATTTAAAAATAAAGTAATTGTTAAAGAATGAAAATTTTATATCGAACATTTTTTGTTGAATAGTTTTAATTGTAGGCAAACACCCCCCAAAATCTTTTTCCATACGAAATTTCATATAAAACTGTTTAATTTTTCATTTTGAGATTCAAATATAAACATTTTTAACACTCAAATTTTTACATGTAAATAACATCTTACTTGGCTTGCATGTTTATGACAAATTTTTAATGGTGTATTAGAAAGTAATAAAATTTTTGAATAAAAAATTTTTGGTGTAAAAATTAATAGAAAATGATATAATATTAAAGGGTAGTAATAAAGAGTAAAATAAATAAATAAGTTAATTGTATGAATAATTATGTAGAAATGAGTTAGAAGTATGATAATTATATAAATAGATATGAATAAATGATTAAAAAATAAATTAATTATGGAAATTGAAGAGTTACATATTAAAACGTTTTTATTTTATCCAAACATGTCCTTACAAAGAAATGGATAAAAGATAATGCAAGCGTGAGCTTAAACATGACGAAAAATATTTCGCGCTTGAAAGTTGAAAATAGTAAATAACATTTCACGTGTGCAGATCAGATGCATCGGTTGTTTCACTTTCCATGAGGTCCATGGCAAATTTTATATCAAACAAATAGATCATGATGTACTTGTTTTTATCATGAAGTCATATGCGGAATCTTTGCTAATTACACGCAAACACAGAAAATATGACCCTCCAAATCACTTGTCGAAAAACAACACCTATGTTCGCACATTGGTATTACAAGGATCTAAAACTTTTCATCAGGAGGGGAACAGAAAAACAAAAAAAGGGTAAATGACTAGCATCATTAAGTAATTTCATTATGGAATCTTGAAATCATACCCAACCCAGACAATATCCCACAATATTCGTGCTGTGAAAACCTTGCCTGTGAGTTTCTCAGCACGTGTCTATTTTAAAACCGTAAAAATGCATATATATATATATATATATATAAGAAATATTCAGGTGCAACGCTGAAATGGGCCCAACATGATCATCAGATCATAATTTACTCCACCCATTATATTTAGAATAATGTATTCTATTACCATACTAATTTTCATCCCAATCAGATATATATATATATATATATGAACATCATCTGAAAATAGTACAAATTCAACCTAACAAAATAGTTTGATGTAAATAACAACTTAAAAGTAATTTTTTCAACATCTAGACCATCTAAAGTATGATTTATATATGGATGAATGATTGTATAAAGTTTCATTTCATTTTAATATATGTAGAGCTCATTTTTTGGGCAAATGCACCGCTGTTCCGATGCAGCGACGCTACACCGGAACAGCTCTCTCTCTCTCTCTATATATATATTTATTCAAATGCATATATATAAACTTATTCAAATGCATTTAAACTGCCTACATTATAATTATAATATAGACTATTGCAAATGAACCCTACGCGATTATAAAGTTAACATCTATCTTATTCATTAAATTTAAAATTATTTACTTTAATATGTATATATTGACCTTAAACTATTCACCCAAATACAAAAACACAATTTTTGTATTTTTTTTAAAAAATTATGCAACTATTGATATAAATATATTTAACATATAAAACAAGTTTTACTGTTTTTGAATATTTATAAATACTTTTTTCAAATTTTTAAAAACAGAAGCATTTACGCCATTTAAAAATGACTAAAATATCACCATTTTTAAAAAATCAAAACATATATCAACAAGTCCTGAACATGGTAAAATTTATTTTATGGATTAAACACACTTAAATTAGCAATTTTATTAAAAAATAAAAAATAAGTTTTTGCACCCGTGCACCAGATCCAGGTGCACCCGGGTGCATTTAATCAAATACCTCACATAATCATCCTTTCATTGGAATCGTGAACATGCATCATATCATTATCCTTTCATTGGACTAGACAACATGCTGGAATAGCACCTAGCAGTATTACAAGTGACTGCGCGACAATCTTGCATAACATCATTCACCGTAAAAAACTGCAATTCTTTGTTATAAAAACAATATCGTCTATTTTCCCACACAAAAAAAAAAAAGGGAAGATTCTAAGAATGCTTTCAACCGTTCAAAACCAACATAATGCTGATTCAAAGTCACACAATAGAAAAAATGAGAAGCATCAAAGTACATCACTAAAACGAATGTAGTGTTCCTGCACAGTAGTTTAAAGTTACATCTCCTACGCTAACGAGTGATTGATCGACTCAGACTACAATATCACTAACTAAGCTCATGTGCACCTCTACCGGTCACAACCAATTCACGCATTTTGGTCGTGAAAACCATGAAAGGGAGAACTCCTTTACGAGTCCCCAACAAGTCAGATGATAAGTTGGGGTAGCAAGCACAAGTGAACAACAATAAAAGGAAAGAAGGGGAAAATAGAAAAAGGATCACCTTCAATTTCACTTGCATTCTTCTCCACATACAAGCTGGCAGACGTCGACCTGCCAGGTGCCTTAAACAAGAGAAGCCCCGGAAATGCATGAAGCCCATCCATCCAGAAGCCTTATGCAAGTGAAGCTCAGTAAATGCACGGGATCAAATGGAAAACACAACATGTAGGCAAATGTCTGAATGCCCGAGTAATTAGTAAGACAATAACATGAACTTATGATCAATACTGCAGCCTATTTCCATCTAACCATACATTATTCTCTCCCTCTCTATTCACAGGCCAATTTGGTGTCGAAGCTACTCAAGCAGATTGCGAATGCTTGAAATGCGGAAAGTGGATACCGGTAATCCATGGTAAACATATCTTTTGCAACTTTGCCAAATTGCAGAATGATTTTATCATGCTCTGGTGGAGCCGGCTGTGCAGGTGTTGGTGCTCCCGCAGCTGGCTGTGTAGCAGCAATGAGCTGGAAGTTCTTTACAGAAGCAACTGTTACCCGTCCCCTGAAGTTCAGGCACCAGCACTGCAGCTGTTCATGCCACCTTGGGGCCTTGTTTCGGAGGACCAGTGGCCTCTCTTTGATATCTTCACCATCATCACCAATGCCAGTTATGTCTGAGAACCTTGAGCTGCTAAACTCAACTGAGTGGTCCATGGATTTTGAGAAGGAAATGCTCCCAAATGAGTCTTCAAGGGAGCGGGGAAGGAGCTCTGGCTGCCCAGGAACTGTCCCACCAGCATCAAGAGAGGAGGCAGGAATGGAGTGCATGGTGCAATGCATCCGGCGTGGGCCACGAGTCCCCAGCACATTGAGTTCATATGCTACCTGAGCAATGTTATAGCTTCCACTAGGGACTTTTGGAGAGACCTTCTTTGAATAAAATCTACGACTTGTCCGACCTGGCAGGGGTACACGTGCTCCGTTGTGGGGAGGCTGTGTGTCATAGATAATGAACTTGGTACCCAGGAAATTTGACCTGTTTAAAAACAATGCAATGGCCAATTTATAAGATCAATTGAAAACAACAATTAGCTAGCTAAAATGATACTTCTTGGTCATGTGTGAGACTCAACAAAACCACTTTCTGAAGTGACTTCAACTTGGTCATGAAAGATTCGGCGGCTAAGGTAGCTCAAAATACCAGTTTGATCTGGTTTTATCAGCTTACAGAACAAAGACCTCGCTGTTTTGAAAGTTGATGTCTTTACCCACATAAGCTGTAATTATACTTCCACCTTTTATTTAAATACCGCACTCACACAGTCATCAAATGATAGAAAGCTTGCAGAAAGAGTTCTATTACCTTAATTTCCCAATGTAGGTGCTACTTGATCTTGATATGCTGTCAGGATCCATAGAGATTAAGTACTCAGTGCAAGTAGTCCTCCGGTTTCTTTTTGCAGAGAGAAGGAACTTGCCATTTTCACCCAGCAGAGCTATAAAAGTTTAAATTTTTAATTAGAAAGCCTGCACATGCCTGTTTGCATGCATGCATATCAAGTCAACCAACGATAACAGAATATTCATCTTTGCAGGGTTGTTTCGCTACTCAAGATTTGGAATATTCTGAATCTTATCCTCTCCCAATATATAACCACCTTAATTCCCATCTCCCACTACATGAAGACCTTATTTTTCTTCATTATCACCAATACTTGTCATGTCCCAATATACAATGTGACAGATACCCACCAAAACCCTAATTTTCTAATCTCAAATGTCATTCCCATCCAACTGAACAGACAATTAAAAAATAAAAAAGGAAAAATGGCCCAGGAAAAATCAAATTACATATGATATGGTTTTCCATGCAAAATTTGTACATAATTGTTTTAGTTAAAAGATTCACAAATTCTGAAACTTGATGAAGACCAGCCGTTTACAAAGGTCCAATGAAATTAACAGTTGCTATTCTTGCCAAAATTGAACGGGCTTTAATAATCGATAGGAAATAACTTCTAGGTGTCCTAAGCATTTTGTTTTTGAATTAATAATCCAGATGTATATTATATAATGAACCAAGATTTACCCTTTTAAAGGTGTGTATATATATATTTATTTATTTTTGAATTTTAAACATAGTGGTATTGTGGTCATTTTCAACATGCGAAAATGACCATAATACCCGTGTTTAAAATTCAAAAAATTGTGTACACATCCAAAATTGATAAAAATTGGTGTATAGATTATGTATATCTAGATTAATCGTTTTATTTTAAAATACTTTTAAAAAAAATTAATGGATATTTGGACTGGTTGTAAATGACTGGTGTCTTACAAACTATGTTTGAACATAATGATACACATACAAACACATACTATGTTTGTATGTGTATGTTCAAACTTATGTTTGAACATAAT
The DNA here is from genome assembly GCA_035584095.1 of Annona squamosa. Lineage (NCBI taxonomy): Eukaryota > Viridiplantae > Streptophyta > Magnoliopsida > Magnoliales > Annonaceae > Annona > Annona squamosa. The sequence goes on along the minus strand of JAXCLR010000063.1, from coordinate 27,764,389 downwards.
GATACACATACAAACACCATCCAATTCAGTCAACTAAAACTGGCTGTTTTCTCATCCATTATAAAAATTTAATATCGCAAAACAACCCACTAGATTAGCTCCAATTGTAAATTTGAATTTCCAGCCTTATTCAAAATATACACACAACTTTTGTACCTTATTCCAAATATACGGATAAATCTTGGCATTCTACAAAATACATTCAAACTTTTGCAAAAGAAACTTTGCAATTAATTTGAATATTTACAAAATAAGCCCTTCGTTCTTGAGATTTGTCAACCAAGGGTCTGCATGGGAAGAGGTTTAAAAATGTGGGAAAGGAAAATTTTTTTAAAAAAAAAAATTGAGAGGTATAATAAAGGTAATGATTAGGAATAAAAATAAGGATAGAATAGATAAAATAATTGTATAGAAAGATGCAAAAAAAGTGATTGGAATTTAGAGGTAACAATAATAGAAAAGTAAAGTAGTTAGGTAGTTAAGTATCAAATTGTATCAAAAGGTATGTACATAGGAGAAGGATTTTTCTTTTCTTTTTTTTCATATCTTACCAAATAGACCTAAGTGGGTAAGAAGAATGCTTTTATAAGTTGTCTTGGCATACTTTTAACATCTTAAAAAATTTGGTAATACGCTAGTAAAAGTAGGTCAGCTGTGGGGTCAGTTTTGCAAAAAATTGAAACTTATGGGGCCTTTTAAAATGTTGAAAGTAATGTTAAGACAGCTTGTATAGCTGTTTCTTCTTCCCCACTTAGGGTCCACTTGGTAACATGTAAAAAATATATATAATCCCTCCTTCCTACACACCTTTTGATATGATTTGACATTTTAACTAAATGCTCTACTTTTTCTATTACTATCTCTATATTTTGATCTTTTTTGACATCTTTTCATACAATTATCCTATCCATGTAATCTTTATTTTCTTACTTCTAATTATTATTTTTGCAGAAGATTTTCCTTATTTTTTTTTACCTCATACCAAACAGACCCTTAGTTGAAAATCACAAATATGAAGGGCTCATTTTGCACAAATTAAACATTATAGGGTCTATTTTGCAAAATTCTAAAACATGTGTTAAAATGCAATTTTTTGTGCTCATAGTTTCTATTTTAATCACTAAGTTTGTTTTGTAAAAAAATTGAAACTTTTTAAAGTGCCAAAATGCGTATGTATTTGGAATTAAGTCCAAAAGTTGTGTATATCATAAAGCAAGAAATTTGTGCATATATTTGGAATTTGTCAAATGGTCAGTTTTCAAATTTTCAAATTTTATAACAAATGAAGTGTTGGTAACTGACAGATCCAACTGTGTCTGTGTATCTGTTCAACATACGTTTGGAATTTTGAAAATTTTGTAGGCATATTCAGGATACAGCCAAAAGTGGAACGTGCATCCAGAGTTCACCTCAAAACTTAAAAGAGAAAAGAGGAAAACTGGACACAGGTAGTTTTCTTTATAAGAAGAAGAGGAGACGCAGACTGCAAAGGTTAGAAGGAAATAAATTTATCCAAATGCAAGACAGAGAATTAGGTGTAAGCCAAGAAGGACATGGCTAAAAGTCCTCAGAAAAGGCATGCAACCACTAGTGCTAACCAAGGACAACCCAAGATGAACAGAAGTGGCACAATATGATCCATAATTCCATACGGTTGCCCCATTTCGTTGGGAGAACAGATTACAATAATGAGGATGGTATACCTAACATTAAGTTTTGCCAACCACCAATTTATGGAAGAACTCTTAGAATCAAAGCAACAACCTACGGAAACTGGGAAAACTACTTGGTAATCCATGCTGATGACATAACAAGCAGTGCAATTTTAACAGCCAACAAATATTCACTGAGATGCCCTAATCAATCTACTGCATTTGGTGTTCATGAAAAAAAAAAAGATGTTGACACCATCGACAGACTAATATGAATTTATAGAAAAAAAAAAAAGATAGATAAAATAAACATGAAATTAGCGATTAGCATGCTGCCATTGCAACATCTCCTAATCAATCCTGACCAGTGCTTCTTGATATCAATGAAAACCTACATAGCCATAGGGGAAAGTAATGATCATATTTTATTGAAGATAATATCATTTTATCAGGAACTTTACTGGTAAAAAAATAAAAAGAGGAAAATTTTGAATGCGATCTTGAAAAAAGAAAACTTCCCCCCTCGAAATCATAAATAAAAATTTTGGGTTGACTTTCTCTGTGAAAGAATGGTAGTTTCAAAGAATAAAAAATGTGTTTTCAAAGCTCTGGATGACAAACAATGTCTAAAATGAGTGTTGTGACCACCGAACCAATACTACCATTTAGGGCTAAACAATAACATTGAAAATCTCTTCCAATCAATTCAAATATCAAAGACGTTATTGAGAATTTTTTCAAATATCAATGACAGTATGAACAACTTCATGAATGCTATCTATAAATTGCTGAGAACTACCAGCTTATCATTTTCCGACAATTTATCGAATTGGTGACTGCTGGAAAAGAAATTATTCTCATAATTTGCGTATAATATTGATAATAAAACCACTGGCCTTGACATCAAATGGGTGGCGTCAATAGATGAATCAATTGCATGATAGGCTCAGCTTGTTCAAAACACACCTAGTTGGCACCAAGATCATCATAATGGAATTACAACAACAAAGTTACGTAAGAAAGCTTACTGGAGCCAAGGCACAAGTACAGGCGATAGGTTACATTTGCTTTGTCCCTCTTGATGAAGCATTGAATGGTGCCATCCCGAGGCCCTGGCTATAAAAGTCAAAAAAATGATGTCATCAAATAACACCTCCTTTCTAATATAAAAAATTTAACCCAGATAAAAGTTTCTATATTACAGTTCATTTTTCTCTCCCTTACTTCCGTTTTCCTTCTCTTTTTTTATTAAAACAAAAGGACAAATGGTAGTTGCATGCAAAACAGGTATGAAAATATAAAGGGGAAACTGAACTATGATCCTGTGTCTATATGTAGCAGAACCACACTTGCATCTCTATACTCAAACAGTTGTCATTGGTCAATTCCCGTGAGAACATAGACAACATGCAAACATAGGATCAATCCAAAAGACACCTTTCCTCTCCATACGTAAAACTAAGAATTTTCATCCATTCGCTTTCCTTATTTCTTTGCATGATCCAGTCTGCCTGCTTTATCAATGGATCTAATGCCTAGACGATTAAAATTTGTAATTCATCTAATTAACAAAATCATGTAATAGAAGTAAGCAAGTGGGAAATATCAACAGACTCACAAAGTTGGAAAACTAGAAAAGGAAATACGAGCAGTTGCTATGTAGGCAGGCCTATATCAATGGAGCTTTGCTTTTTACCACAAAGAATAGATATAGAAGCTTATTTCCATAAAGGAAAGGAGATATACATAGACAACAATGAAACATAGCACTCAGAGATGGGCAAATATTTCATCAACCCTAAATCAGATAAAAGGAATAGTTGTAAGAGGATAAAACAACCACCTGCTTCAAGGAGACCGGAAAGGTAAGCTTTCCACAAGCTTCTGGGCTCTTAACAATCTCCTTACACATCTCCCTCCATGATCTGCATACAGCCGCACAGGCCACCACATGTTTCCGGGCAGGCCAGCAATTTTCATTTGCCTCCAGCCTCTTAATCACATCGCGGAGTAATTCTGGTGGGAGGTTTGCCCAACAGCTCTGTTGAATAAGTAACGGCCCATCATCAAGCTCACATGCTGCTCCTTGAGATTTTCCCCTGTGATGTCCTGACAACCTCACTTCAAAACCCCGCCTTGACAAGCTCCCAAACCCATCCCTCACATCACGGACTATGCTACGGAACGACATCAAACCCACAAAGAGAAAAGAAGATTCACGGATCACTTGGTTTGCAACTGCTACAAGCACACGAACCACTTAATCATCCACGTCGAAATTCGTCAGCTGCAAAAAGTAAAATGCAGGATACAAAGAAATATTTCCGATGAGCACCCCCATCTAAGGAAACAACAATAAATATTTTCTTCTGTTCTACCTATGGAAGGAGAGAAAAAAAAAAAAAAGAAGGAAAAACTATACTTCCAATCAGATTCAGTAAACAACTAATGAATTGCTCAGATATTTTTAAGCATTTCCTGTGCTGCAGAACGTTCACGAATTAAGCTTGAATACCCATACCACACGGTTTCCCTACTCTTCCAATTGCATCTACAAGGAAGTGCCGACTAGGAGATTTAAATAGACACTCATGCATGGACGATATCATTGAATCAGTTGACAACAAATGAAGATGAAAGACAAAAACTTCATGCAATCAATACCACGTGGCATCATCCAGGTAAGGAATTCTGACACCAAATGTTTAGATTTTACAGCTAAAATATAGTTCATAGCCAGGCCACAAATCAAATCCAAATTATCAAATTTCCGAACCACCGACCAAAAAATTAGCCGCAGACACCCCTAGTTGCATTCACGTGAACACGAATAATTGAAGAAAAAGTAAACCAAAACCGAAAAAGAAGGAAACAATAAGGCTTACTAATTACAATAATAATTGCAAGAATCATATCCAGCATGCGCTACGTCCAGGACTGCAAATGCTCGCTAGATCGGGTAAAATTAAAACACCAACCTGAATACCAACGTAGAAGGATATAGAAAGATCCAAGTTCCAACAGTCCCCTCCGAAGAATTCCCGAGTCTAGACCCGAGACATCGACGCAGCCGCAAGATCTCGAGCCAAAGCAGCGACTTTCCCTCAAAATATCTGCAGAGCAGCTGAGATCTTGCAGAGGTGAGCTTCCGACCAAAGACAAACCAGTATCAAGGAACTCCGAAAGAATACCTCGAATTACTTCACAGATCTGTAATTCCAGCAGCACAAAAAACCCTCGAATTTCGTCAGATTCCGATCCTTCTCTTCGAACGCCCGCTTTCCTCTTCTCTCTCTCTCTCTCTCTTCCTTTTCTCGCACGAAGCCCGGATTCCAAGCTTCACTCTAATCTACTTGTGGGAAAACCCTGGAAAAAACACATAAAAGAAAAGCTCTTCCCAGCTTTTCCGTTCCGTTACTTGACGGAGGAACCAGCGAGCGAAAGCAAGATAATAAAAGAAAATGGCCGCCTCGAAAGCTGCCCAGCAGCTCGGCGTTTTGACTTTGACGACGTAAAGGCAGAGGTGAAGGCGTGCCAAGGAAGCTTCCGTGAAAACGAAACGGACTTTTTTTCTTTTTTAAAAAATTAAAAATATATTACGTTGGTGAGGAAAAGCAGCCAAAGCAAAAAAGCTCCTTTTTTTTTTCTCCTTTTTCTTTTGTGCTTGGAGGAAAGGGTGGGACTGGAAGAGGGAACGCAGGAAGCCAGGCAGGAAATCGCGAGGTTTTGGCAAAGAATGCGTTGCGCGAAGCGGCGAAGTTGCCTTTCTGACGGTCTTGACGCGCTGTGCGCTGCTCGGGCGTTGAAGAAGCAAAAGCTTCAGTGGGATGAGATCGTCATCTGCTGCTGTTCGGCTGTTCCTTGTCCAACGATAAGCTGCGTACATCTGCTGTACGCAACCTCTCACGTGCACCCCCGCCGGAATGTCTGTAGCCCCGGATACACGTTAGGAAGTGGGCCTCCCACTTCACAAGTTCACAATCGAATATCTCATCCGTCCACCATTTCTTAAATCGGTTTTGTCCGATCCTTTTGAAAACCCTTCGGCGTAGAGATGATAGTATGGCTCACTGCGAAGTAAAATGTGTAGGAGGCTGTTTTCGCCGTTGAATTTATTTTTATTGGTGCGGATGATTTGATCTAAGTCGTCAAATATATAGTTGTTGATTAGATAAAGGGTTTTGCCTAAGCGTAGAACCCGGGTGCACTTATGCTCGGTGCATTTAATTTATTTTTTATTTTCTAAAAGTTTTTTATCTAAATTTATTAAATATTATTGAATTTAAAAAATTCAAAAAAAATATTTATAAGTTTCTAAAAATAATAAAAATTAATATAAATGTTAAATATACTTAAATTAGCATTTGTATAAAAAAATTTAAAATTTAAAAAAAAATATGTGCTGAGTACACAGAATCGTGCTCCTTATATAAATAAAAAATAATTTTTCAAAATACAAAACCCGTCTATATTTCCAGTTTTGAAATAAATATTTCCAATGTGTATTAATTTTCATCACTGCAGCCTACCTTAGGGCATAATATTTTTAAATTTCTAAATGCTCACAGAATATAAATTCCATTTCCATTTTGTTTAAACCATCCTGATTTCTCGTGTAATAAATTTTTTTAAAAAATTTTCTTCTCGTGTTACATGCAATCTTCCGGCCAAGAGCATAGCAAATCTCGAACGTATAAGTACTTCTCTGGCCCACCCCAGGAAAATTGCATCATAGACCCTTTAACTATGTGTATTAGCATTTTGGACCCCGAAGTTTGCGTATTAGCATTTTAAACCTCCGAAAATTTCGACCTTTGCATTTTACCCCTCACGCCCTCATGGCGTAAAAAAAACAGCACTTAGTGTCCGAAATGACGAGAAAAAGACAAAACTAACCTCATGTGTATGTTTTAAAGGGGACGAAGGGGTGGGGTGGGGTGGGTTGGGTTTCACTCATTGAAGGTAGAAATGCTGGGAAGGGAGATCGATGCTGAGAAGGTGATATTCACCATGGCTGAGAAGAGGTAATATATCTGTTTATTTAATTTTATCAAACCTGGATTGACGCTGGTTTTTTTTTTAAATTTTCGGTGAATACGCTGCAAGCATAATGAGATCTTGTCTATTATCTTTGTTTGATGAATACGCTGCAAGTATCTTTGAGATCTTGCATTTTTTTTAATTTTTTTTATGAATACGTGCTTGCAGCATAATGAGATCTTACGGGAAGTACATAAACATGAAAGTAAAATATTTATGATGTTGCAACTATTATATAACCATAATAAAATGATTAAAATGATCATAAAAATTAATCAGTTATTGCCCGCAACAGATTGGCCAAAATAGTGCACGATGGTGGCTGTAAATTAATATAAAATGTCTGTTTTTGCCTCAATAGCTTGTGATCTACATTATCATATCATTGTATTTTTTCACTAAGATGGCATAAATTGAAGTAGACGGCATTGCATGATGGTGGCTGTAAATTAATACAAAATGTCTGTTTTTGCCTCAATAGCTTGTGATCTGCGTTATTATATCATTGTATTTTTTTCACTAAGCTGGCATAAATTGAAGTAGACGGCATGGCATCTTTTATGTGAAAGCAAGACTGTCCCTGGTTGGATTAAGGAGATTCAATGCTCCTGTGGAATGGATACTTGTAAAGTTTTTATTTCTAGGACATCCAGGAATCCAAATAGGTGGCTTTATCGGTGCCCCAAAAAGGTATGAAAAAATACTATGATTACTACATTTGCGAATTGGATAACTCCTTATCATGATGAAACTATTTTTGTATTATTGTACTTATTTTGTAGGATGTGAAGAAATATAATTTCTTTCGATGGTGTGATGAATATGAACCCAATGAACTGATGATGGTGGTAGAAGAAGGCGAGAGCGAGTGCTCCACCAAAACTGATGATAACTTGAGGGCGAAGTTAGAGGCTGTGAAGAAAGAGTTAGCTGAAATGAAGAAAACAACTATAGCTGATGGGATCACTAGAGGAATGACAAGCTTGACCATAAATGTCAACATATGTTGTGCTCCTGATCCAAATGGATGATTTGTACTAATGTATTTAACTTCAAACTTGTCAACTGGATAACCGTATGATATGTTGGGTTTTTTTCATGTTTGTGGTGACAATTGTTGAACAATGAACAATGAACAATGAACAATGAATTAGCTCGTGTTTGAAAACTTGTTTGTCAATTTTGAATGTTGGCACAGAAGCTATAAATATGTGCAATATCTGTCAAAATGCTAGAAAATGGCATTGATCCACAATAAATAAGTTAATTAAAATAATAATAACATTTTCGCATTTTCCTATTAAATCCGTATAACACAAAATTATGGCATTTTCCTATCAGATCGTCAGGTCACCAAAAAATAGGTAAATCTGTACATTATATGTCAAAAGATTTACAATAACAAGAAATTAAAAAACCACGGATCCATATAAATAAGAAAATGACATTTTCCTATCGGTTGTATGACACGAAAACTTATAAATCCATGAACTATTTGTTAATAGCTAAAAGCTAGTTACATTCACCATAACAAAAAAACGAAAAGACCAACAAATTTGGCTGTAACATTCATCAACAAACCTCATGTCCAACAACTTGTTAAGGTGGTCATTGGGTGCTCGCAAATTCCTCTTCCATATGAGCTTCTTGATACAATGCTTCAATGGTTGTGAAGTTGATGGCCCAATAGGAGTTTTGGGAGCAGGTTCTGCATTTGGTAGTGTCTGTCGTGATTCATGCAGTACTTGTGTGGCAACTTTTGATTAAGACGATTGCATAGAAGCTTGTGAAGATGGATTCCTCATTGCAGGCCATGAATGATTTGTGTCCTTGTGTCCTTTATTAGGGCATCCTCTTCGATTGTGGCCTTCTCCTCTACAAAGGCTTGAATGTATCTTACCACTTATCCTCTTCATATGCTGCGGTGGTCCTTCTTTTGGCCCTCTTCTTCATTCAGTTTGTGGTCTACCTTTAGTCTTCTAACATTTTGTTGTAAGACAATCGTACCTGCGATAATATATAGTGCAAAACATAAGCAGCTAGAGATCACAATAAGTAAGGAAAAAAAGTAAGGCAAAAAAGAACTCTATACGAATGAAAACAGGGCATTCCTTCTAATTGCCATTGCCGACAACTGCATTTTTTGAGCCCATACTGAACCACATGGGTGTTTTGACCGTGAGTAACTTCATACTCTTTATTTTCGCAATGCAAAAAAGTTGCTCGCCTCCCTTCTACTCCAATTTTCTCGAACAATTTTGAAGATTTCTCAGACAAGCTTAAATGTGATGAGATACCTTTAACACTCCTTATATTGAACCATTATAACACCTTTTGTGCGAAAACTGTCAAAAAGTTGACAAATCTGCATCTCCCTGGCTGCATTAATCCAAGCGTTGAATGCCTCCACAAAATTGTTATCAATTGCTGAACACGGGGCATTGTCAGGAAAATAGGCTCTAGACCAATGTTTGGGGTCAATTTTCTCGATCCACTCACATGCTTGTGGGCTGATCTCTTTTATTCTTCTCATTTGGTGCTTGAATTCTGCCTGAGTATATGATCTTGATGTTGCCCAAAATAATTTTTTAACTACATCATTCTGCCCAAAAATCTTTCTTTTCACATTACCTGCTAAGTGCCGCATACAATAGCAATGTCTTGAATTTGGGAATACAATAGCTACGGCTTTCATCAGACTTTTTGTCGATCCGACATGATGGTGAATTCTCCTTCTACTTCTCTCTTCAAAAGAATTCGAAAGTATATCCAACTACTATAGCATTCATACTCCACAACTCCAATTGCAATTGGCAAAATATGCCCTTCCGCATCTTTAGCTACTGCAGCCAGTAGACTTCCTTTGAATTTACCTTTCAGAAAAGCTCCATCCAATCCAATTTATGACCTACAATCTTTCATGAATGCCTTTTTGCGGGCCTCAATACACAAAAAAAAACTCTTTGAAAATGGCGATTAGGATCAGTCTTGATGTGTGATGGTGCCTAGATTAGTCTTGCCAATTGTATTGAAAAATGTCGGAAGGGAAGCAAAAGAGTCATCCTCGGTGCCAATTATCTTTCCCATAGCTTGTTTTTTGCTTCTCCATACCTTTCGATAATTTAAAGTTAACCCAAAGTTGGCATGCAACCTATTATTCAATTGTCTGACTGTTAAATTGCTATTAACACGAAGTTCCTTTTCAAGAGAATTGGAGACCCATGACTTGTTTGTTGTTTTGTTTCCACTCGCTTCAGCAACAGTGCAAGTGTGCTCAACATTGTTGTATGTCTTAATAACAAAGGTGACCCCATCAGCTTTTCTGGATGCATGTATTCGCCATGGGCAACCATTAATCTTACAGGTATCAGTCAGGCGATAACACTCATTCTTTACAAACTTAATGTCAAACCCGTTGATAATATCATGTTGTCGGATCACTAGCTGCAACTGTTTTCTATTTTCAAACTCGAGGCTGACACGTAGATATGAGTCCTTTTCATCGAAATATGGATCATATTTATGCGAAGTCACTTTCCCATCATAGTCTTCATGCACTTTAATGAATGAGTCATCACTATTTGCACTATCATAGCCGTCTCCTTCGTCGTCATCATTCATTGTGCTGTCCATATTTTCTGCTGACATTCCATCTGCAGTTTCGTCACAGTCATTCATTGTGCTGTCCATATTTTTCTCTGGCATTCCACCAGTGGTTTCATCACACTGACTTTCCATAACTGTTCCAAACCACTTGAGCCACTCACTGTGTCTGTTGCTGGCATTTGCTTCTACGATATATTCTTCATTTTCTGCATTAGTGGTTGTTACATTTTCACTGACATTCTTCTCAACATCATTTGCCACCTTAAAAGTTTGACCAACTTCAATCCTCTCTTCTTCATTTTCTGCATTTGTGGTTGCTGCATTTTCATTGACATTCTTCTCAATATCATTTGTCACCTTAGAAGTTTGACTAGTTTCAATTATCTCTTCTTCATTTTCTACAGTTGTGGTTGCTGCACTTTCGATGACATTCTTCTCAACATCATTTGCCACTTTAGAAGTTTGACCAACTTCGATTAACTCTTCCTTGACAAATACATTCAAGCAGCCTATGGACTTTCTTGAACTCCTCTCCAGTCTTGGTTCTGAGACCCATTGCACTCCTGCTTTTGGTGTAACCCAAACATCCATGCACTCATCTTGTATGGCTTCTTGGAGACACTTGTGCAGCACATTGTCATCTGATATCAAAACTTTTTTCATGCTTCCACACCAAAAGTCCAATTGATCACCAAGAATTTCTGTTTTTACTGCCATCTGTTCTTTCATCCAACATAGAGTATAGGTCCCCACTACAGCTCTATTAATACCAAATTCTCCACCCAAGTATTCGTCACATCCCTCGTCTACATTATACACAAATCTACCCCCATAGTGCTACCATACCATCGCATCAACCTCCTCAACTGTCTTCCTGCATATAAGAATCCTCAAGTGAAGGTAAAATTAAGTAATATAGTATAATTTGGTGGTCAGGGTCATATAGCAGCATATTATGGTTGAAAAATGTGTTTTACTTTTTAAAATGTGAATGGCTTGAATACAGGGGACCACCTCCTACTGTGTCATGACAAAGACCTCATACCACTGACATCTTAAAGCATAAAAAATGGGGTCACTGCGATTCTACTTCCTGACAAACAAGACCAGTAAAAGAGCAGACCCCACAAGAACATGTTGCAATCCCTTTCTATACATACGCTAAGGAACAAAGTAGCTTATAAAAACTAAAATTTCATATGACCTCACCTCTTTGCAATCCCCCTCCTCATCTCAAACTAGTGAGAGCTATTGAATGAGTTTTACCAGTCAAAATCTCATCTTCCGCACACGAAAGGAGAAAATGAGTTTCGTATTGATTCATGATTTGCCGATTTGCCGTCGGACGCAATCGATCCAGAGATTAGGCTATTGTTTCCGATCTAGAGACTAGGCCGCCGAATGAGTGCCGATTGAGGTAGGGTTTCAATTTAGGGATTTTTGGTCGTAAGAGTTTTGCAAAGGGTTAAGAAGGGTCTCGTGTCATGGCCTTTGCCTTTTTGTTTTGTCATGGGTATTCTCGTCATTTCGGACGGCTAGGCGCTGCTTTTTTAACGCCGTGAGGGCGCAGGGAGTAAAATGTAAAGGTCGAAACTTTTGAGGGTCTAAAATGCTAATACGCAAACTTCGGGGTCTAAAATGCCAATACGCATAATTAAAAGGTTTATGGCATAATTTTCCTGCCCACCCCTCAAGCCAAACGCACGAAACGTGACCAAAGAATTTGTTAGTTTGACAATGGTAACATTGTGGGTGAAATATATTTGAAAAAAATATTTGCATCCAAATCTGTGTAATTTACCTATGTAGGTTTAACCATGTGCGTGAAAATTATTATGATATGATCAAATCAAACATATTATTTATTTCGTTTTTATATTCTTTTTCTATTTAATTATTTTTAGGGCTTTTCTCAAACATACTTATATTTGATCTTAATTCCAAATATATCCACTATATTTTTCAATATTTCAAATAAACCTACTACTACGCTTGCATTTAATCACAGGAACGCTCATTTCGTAAATTAACGTTGTTAATAAATATGTAAAATTACTAATATACCCTTTGAATTTAGAAATTGAAAAAATTGATTGTCGTGACTCACTAATGCCCTAATTACAAATGAATTTTAAATTTAAAGAAACCTAATTTCATTTCATTCTATTTTATTTCATCATTTATCAGTTTACAACAGAGGTATTTTGGGTATTTTGAAAAATTAACTGATGGTTTTTTAAGGAATAGACATTTTTAAAATTAAATGCAAACATGATGAGTATATTTGATATTTTAAAAATATTGTAGGCATATTTAGAATTAAAGCTAAATATAATTGATATATATGGCAAAAGTCATTGGTTTTATATACTTAACTGTGCATAAAAATCATTTTTATTAATCATAAATAATGATCTCTAAAGAAATTTTAGTGTTATTGATTGCACAAATTCAATAAAAATGTCGTTTGTTTACATAAAAATCTTTTCACTCTCCACAACTATCTTATTTTTAATTATTTTTCACTTTTTTTATACAACTATTGTACTTTTTAATTTTTTCTATATAACTATCTATACATCTAATCTATTTATTTTAATTTTATTTTCTTTACTTCTTATCATTACCCTTATTCTATCACATAATTTTGATATTTTAAAAACTTTTACACTGAAAGCTTTTATCAAAAGTTTTATTGCTTTCCAAATACACTCAAACAATAATTGCTATGATAAAATTAACCTTGGTATAGAGTCACTTTCTCCATGGAACAAGTTACATATTGATCATAACCTTTTTCAAAGTGAAAATATATACCCAGAAACTAACTATAAAATGTGAGTTTAAATAAAGAGTATTAAGGGAAGGTTGGGACTTAGGAATGGAAATGCACATTTATCTCCTATTCTTACTCCCATCGGTGATTTGAAATTATACCTTACTTTTTTATTTTTTATATTTATATTTCTAGTATTTTTATATTTTTATATCATTAATCATCCTATCTATCCTGACTTTGCTCTTATCATATTACATCATTTTTTACTTTCCAAAATTCATTATAGCTAAGGATATGTTTTGGAATAAGTAAAAGGCAAAAAAACCCACTCTTTCTTATACATATTTTGATTTGATTTTATATCTTAATTACTTAACTACATTATTTTTTTATTATTACATCAATATTTCAATCATTTTTCAAATTTTTATAGTTACTTTATTTATTTTAATTTTATTCTATGCGCTCATAATTAAATTACATCTATTATATTACATTAGTTCTCTCTCATTTAAAAATTATTTTTTCTTTCCACTTTTTATTTTTACATATTCTTAAATAAGCTTTCGGGGACATTTGGTAACACGAGTTTTTTGAGGATTATGAGATGGAATGGAAAATAGTAAAATGAAATATTTTAATATTTGAATGATTGTTTTGAAATGATAAGAGTACGGTTAAAATAAATAACATTGTTAGCTAAAATAAATAAGACTGTCAGAGGATATATGTAAGTAAAAATCATTTGAATGCAGGAGTAAATTGGAAAGATAAAGTTATTAAATAAATAAATAATTGGAAGAGAAATAGGAAGGATGCAACGATTTCTCATGCCACCCTACTTTTATTGTTCATAAAATGTCCCCTTAGTCGAATATTGCGACTTGGGGGATGCTGATCTTATGCTTCCGAGAGCATTGATGCTCGATACTCATGGGCGTATATATCTATTTTTTTTCAAAATTTTTTCATAAACCTGTTAACATAAATATATTTAACGTATGTATAAATTTTTACCATTTTTTGAAAATTTTTTTATATTTATTTTTTATTTTTAAAAATAGATGATATTTTAGGTATAGTAATTTAAAATTATTTAAAATGTCACTGATTTTTAAAAATAAAAAATAAATATTTAAAATACTCTAAAAATTATAAAAATTTATACACATATTAAATACACACCCCTGGGCATGCAGCACCCGTGAGCATACGATCGGAACCCCGGCTTGGTGGCATGTCCCTGCCCAGCCCAAATCCAATTCTACAACACCAGAATCCTAGTGAGTCCTCTGTCCCCGGGTTTGTGTCGGTCCGGATCGGTTCCACTTCCGACTCAGCCGCCAATGATTATTGAGCTTAGTACTCTTTTATCTCATCTCATCCTTAAAAAGGGCAACAGAAGCAAGTCCCTCCACGCACACGAGCCATGTGATGATTCTCTTCCCTACCCCACCATAACAAAACGAAGCCAGCAGAGTTTACGGTCTCAAAAGAAAATAAGGTATTCTGAACAATCATTAAAAATCCAAAAAATAGGCAACGGGGCTCGCCCAGTTCACGTCATCTGCAGTTTAAGGATATTTTACAGTTGGTCTCTTGCGTACAAGAGTATTTTATAAAATTTTCTTCCATAGTGAGGATCGTGAATGAGCTTGATTTATAATAATAGATCTTATAGTGTGTATAATACCAATAAAAAGAATTCAAAAAATAATATTTTTAATTATTATATTTGCAACGCATAAAGTATATTTTTTCTATCGATCCACGAATTTTATCTCGAACAATAGGAAACTACTGTTGTTAGATATCTTGCTCAAGACTGTTTTCACCCGAAAAATAATATTTTGATTGTGTTTTACATATCCTACCGTGCATTATATTAAAATGTAATTTGGACCATCATAATAAAATAATGTAAATCATCTCATCCATCCATTATCTATCGATGATAAGGAAACAAGAGCATAGTACACACAATATTAGACATCTCATTTTGTGAAAAATATTTGAAAGTATTATTTTCAACAAGCTATGGTACATCAAGTATCAAATTATTAAGTTCCAAGAATTTTAGATAGTCAAGATTAGGAAATGATTTACTACGTGGAAGACAATTTTGACAAAGCCATTGAACGGGTTAGGAAGTGTCATTAGGGCTGGTCTCAAATCTCAATCTAAACTCAATTTATAATAAGTTTGGATGAGGTATTTAGAAAAAATAGATTATATAGCTTGATTTAATTTAACCTAATTTAAAATTAGCTTGGTTTGGATCGGACGTTTGACAACTCGCCTCCATTTTGTGTGTTCATATAAACTTATTTAAAAATAGTCATAGAAGATCAATTATATTTAATCATTACTTTAAAATTGACATATAAAATTATATGTTACATAAGCATTAAACAAACATCATTACTCTGAAACATGATGACTTAGCAAATATGTTATAGCATAAGTCATAAATTGGAAGATAATTCCAAAAAAAAGGATTAATTTTTATTTTTTAATATAAATTTTATAATTTAAAATTAATTTAATTAAGCAAAAAATTTAAATATTGTGTATGTATTGATCCAATTTGTAACTTAAACAGAGTTGATTTAAATGGGTTTAATTTAGGGTTTGGTTGAAGTTTGAAAAGTAAGGTTGAACTAGATGGGGTAAATATTTTATAAATAAAGTTATGGTTAAAATTACTCCAACTTGAGTCTATACAACTGAATTTACACTCCTATAGTGCATCCTCCTTCTCTCTAAAATGGGGGTGCAAATTAGGTTTACCTTGGCCCTAATTTTAATTTATTTATAAAATTTATATCTTATGTTAGCCCCAAATCTATTTATAAAACTTAAAATATAACCTTATTTAGGTAAATTGGATTTGAATTAAAGTTCATGTTATAAATTTTCATTTAAACTAAGAGTAACAAGTTTAAAATTTCATGTAAATATTTTATAACCCAATTAAATTTAAGTAAAACATAGTAATATAATATATTTTTAATAGAAAGTTTATCTTTTTCAAAAAAAATAAAGGAAGAAAACAAACCCACATAAAAGTAAATAATATAAATATCAATGTAAATAAAACAATTTAATTTACCAATGATGTAATTTAACAAACATCTAGATAAACATTATATAAAACACATAATTATAAGGAAATATTATTCATATTTTATGTATAAAAAGGAGTTTTACTTGAACTATTATTTTAACTTTATTTATAAGAGAAATTCTTAAATATATCTATGTAGAATTTCAAATATTCCACTCATACCCATGAATTTTATCTATTATTCTCCGTACTCGTGTCATTAAAATGAGGAGTTATGGATGCTTACTCTAAGTTGCAATGACGTTTATGCTCATAGTCAAAATGAATTTTCAGATAGACAACTCATCTCACAGAGAATGTGTGGCAGAAACCACAATCATCACCAATGTGCAATTTTTTCTTATCATCTCTATGTATATCATCTACTTGCTTAGGGTTTCAAAAGCTCAAAGAGATGATTGCAAAGAGGGTTTTAAAAACCTAAAAGATTATTGCAGAGCACATGATTGTTGTAGCTATAACACTTGTGTGTTTCCTCCATGAATTCTTTGCTATCATTCAATAGTTATGCATGAGCTTTTTCTAGTTGTCTTTTTTCTATATCTTTTGCCCAGAAGATTTGTTGTTCATGTATATGCAAATGCATAGATAATTTTAGCATTTATTTAATATAAATAATAAATAAATGAAAAATCCAAACATAAGCAATGACTAGTAATGGCATGGGTATGGAGGAAATAATAGATAAAATTTGTGAGGACGGGAGGAATATTTGAAAATTCGTGGGTATAAGAAAATTTCGGATCAAACACATGGGTATATTTGAAAATTCCAATAAATTAGGTTTCTCAAGTTTTTTGTTAATGCAAGCATAAACACTTTTTTTCTTTGATTCAAAAGACGGTAGGATTTGAAGTCAACTCGCCTAAGTTGTGCCCATATTCACTGTAATAATGAAGATATAACCTTTGAAGAAGAGGGCATAACATTTTTTGGGGGAAGGCAACCATGTAAAAATAAACTACATATTTAAAATTTTTAAGAGAATTTTTAGTTTTAAAAAGTTTAAAGGAGACAATTATCCCTCCTTAGCTTCATGTGATTCACATTAATTCACAAACTATCCACATTAACCTAAAAAATTATAGTTCACACTATAAGAAAATAAACTTTTAGTAACGCAAAAAATATAAGAAAATAAACTTTTAGTAATGCAAAAACTTGTCTTTGTGTATTCATTTATACTACTATGTCTCAAATCACTATATTAACCAGTCATAAAAGGCTTTCCAAACGTTTTGTTAAACTTATCACTAGAAGTCATGCTTTTCATGTCTGGTAATACAAAAAAATCTTTCAAACTAAACTTTTTTAATTTTTAATTTTTTATCTTTCATAACTATCTTATTTTTAATTATTTTTTACGTCTTTCTATGCAACTAATATACTTTTCGATCATTTTTACATAACTACTTATACAATTAACTTATCTATTTTAATTTTATTTTATTTATTTTTCATAATTACCTCTACTATATCATGTTATTTTCTTTCATTTAAAAAATTTTTATACCAAAAATTTTTTATTCAAACGTTTTATCACTGCACAAGCACACCTTTAGTGACAATTTTTGTCACCAAAATTACTTTTTTCAACATTTGTTATATTATTATTACTAAAAGTTAGTTTTTAACTACAATAATTATTTAAGTTTTTAGCTACAATAATTATTTACGTCATTAAATACAATTTTTGTCATAAAAATTGCTAAGCATAACCGAGAGTATATCACAAAATATTAATTCTCTTACTGTATCACCATGAGGTAGGCGAAACCAAACTTCTTTTTAACATTCTCAATAAGCCAATGCCAAACAATTAATTTTCACAAGTCTGATTCAAGTTAACTTTCCGAAAATGTCCTGGTGGTACATTTGGATGGTGGAAATATGCATGCAGGCAGTGGATGGGCGTTCGAAACTCAGTTCCCATAGTTGTAGGGTTTTATTAATTCCCTTTAGGGGGTGTTTATAAAATTCTTCTCTACTATGGAGATATTTAATGAAACATTCATCACTCACATATATTTATAAAAAAATTCATTCATTATGAGATATTTAATGAAACATTCATCACTCAAATATATTTATAAAAAAATTCATTCATTATGAGATATTTAATGAAACATTCATCACTCACATATATTTATAAAAAAATTCATTCATTATGTGAGAATTGAATGTGTTTAATTTTAATATCAGATCTCATAGTTTATATATATAGCGATCAAAAAAAGCCAAACCAAACAATTAATTTTCCCAAGTCCAATTCAAGTTAACTTTTCCAAAGTTGTACCTTAACCTCGCAGCTACACTCGGTATGTATATAAGTATATTTGTGATTGTAGACAACATTTATAAAAAAAATTCTTTGTAATATAATGCACTTTCTTATAACAGCACCTTCCTGTAATAATATTAATTTTTACCTTTAAAACGATTGATTTTTGAAATTTTAAAAAATATATAAACATCAAAATTGTAAAATTTGGTATATAAATTCAATATTCTTAAGTCATTTTTCATGAAAATATATAAATTAAAAAATATAAAGATGCTCTTGGGCTAATAGAAATTCCACAATCATTATCCTAGAAGTATATTCACATATTTTTATATATGGTCCAACTATAATAGTATATTCCCTTTATTTTGAACATAGATTAATTTTGTATAAGGCAAAAAAAATAGAGAAAAAAGTTTGTGGGAATTTTTTTTAAAAAGTAAAAGGATGATATAATGTGATAGAGATAATAATGATAAATAAAATAAATAAGATAGTTGAATGAAAAGATGTGAAAGATGATTTAAATTAAAGATCATAATACACAAAAAGTATGGTACTTAAGCAATTAAGTATGCATTCTGTAAGGAAAGGAGAACGAAGAGGGGAAAGGGAAAGTGAAAAAAAAAATTAAAAGTACAAAAATAATATGATATAATAGGAATAAAGTGTAAATAAATAGAGTAGTTATATGAGAAAATAATTAAAATATAAGAGTAAAAATTAAAAAAAAATATAGCATTTAAAGTATTTAAAATAACCAAAGTGCACATGAAAAATTATTTTCCTTCACTTTACATTACCAAATATAATTTAAAGGATCATTTGGTAATGTGTCTAATGAGTAAATGAGAAATTAGATTTTTGAAAATGTAAAATTGATATGATATGACAAGGGTAAATCAGAAAAAAAAAAGATAGTTGTATAATAAAATGATTAAAATATAAATGTGAAAATATCGAAAAATAGGATAATTTGGTAATTAAGATGTCAAATTATTTTTTGAAGAATACAACTGGAGAGGCAGAAAATTTATTTCCCACTCCACCCCTCTTACTAAATAATGTCTACTATTCATAATAGTTAAAGTTATGCGAGAAAAGCCCTTTTCTTCTAGAAAAAATATATCTGTTATTAAAATAGGCTCCTAGATGCTGAGCGCAATAGTATATCGTCCTGCTTCATGAGCTAGACGATGATGTTTTAATTCAGTCAGCTTAGTTGGTTGCCCTGAGCAGCCATAAGTTACAGTGGCTGAGTGGGATGTATTCGAAACCATACCTGTGAGATTTCGATGAAATATTTTTAAGGATCAGTTTGGTTTTCTTTTAGTATATTATAAGCTGAGATGTATATAGATATACTAATAATAATAAAAAATAGATAACCCCCAGAGTACGTGGAAAATGGACCTGAATTTCGACTGCGGTTAATCAACACTTTTTATGGCTAGTTTAGCTCTTGGAAAGGATTTTCAATTTAAATTTTCAAATATATTGAAGAAAGAGAGCATATTTTTCTAACGGTCATGATGATGGTAGTATGGGACCAGTTTCATACTCCGACAGTACCAAAATGCAACACTTTCTTAGTGAATTATTCAATTAATTAGCAGGCTTC
The DNA here is from genome assembly GCA_035584095.1 of Annona squamosa. Lineage (NCBI taxonomy): Eukaryota > Viridiplantae > Streptophyta > Magnoliopsida > Magnoliales > Annonaceae > Annona > Annona squamosa. Next base: position 27,744,280 of record JAXCLR010000063.1, on the reverse strand, counting down.
TAGTTGTCATCGCAGCATTCACACGATGTTGGGAGTTCATGTGGGACAAATGATGACTCCTGCACGCTCTCATCATTAGAGCATGTTGGCGCTGATAAAGTCAGATCAATAATCAACAGACACGATTCCCAGTGCTTATGTGGGGAATATCCGGCGTTTTTACTGGAGAGCTTTGCTTTTGTCTTTCTTGTAACTTTTGTTAGTAGGGAAATCAACACAAACAATAATAATAATCAACCGACGAACCAAGGCATGCATATTGTATAACAACACCGCCGACCTTTTCATTTCTTTGTGATTAAGAAAAATTTGGTTCAAAGGTGTTTATTTACACCTAAAACATTTCAATTAAAACTTTTCACTTTCTGTAATTATTCTATTTTTTTATTTACTCCACACAATTATCCTTCTTATACATATCATTTTTTATTATTTCAAACTTTTTACTCAAAAAATTTTCATTACAAAATTTATTACTTCCCAAATACATATAATGTAATATCATATTAAAAATAAAATATATTATTAATTATATTTAAATCATGCAATGCTTCAATGGTGCATCATTCCATTTTTACCCACTTTGATAATTAAATTAACATTTAATCTACCAATTATGTTTAAAATTATTAGTTAAATTTGGAAACCGATTCCATGCAAATCACATTTATGCATTGGCCTTATCTAATGAAGTTGTAAATTCGACAGAATGGAATTTCTTGATTTATATATTAATATTAAAGATTTTAATTCATCATTTAAACTGTTCAAAACACAATCCCCTTATAAATGAGTATTTTATATTATTCTCACATAAAAGAATGATTCTATGAATTATATAACATTTTAATACATACACGAATGAATCTAAATATTTTTATAATTTACATATAATTATACAAGATAATAATTCAATACTTATTGTAATATTAAATCTGTATGCTTACTCTTATTTTTAATTTTTTTTAAAATCTAAAGTCTAAAGTCTAAACTACTTGTTATATTTATCTACATTTATTTCAAAAATTATATGTATTTCAAAGTTTTATATACTTTTTATCCTATACATTTTTTAAATTTTAATAGTTATATATTTGCTCTTAAAATGTTGTTTTTTTTACCAAACATAAGTTTCTAATGAATATTACTTTTGATAGTATAAAAACTACATGTGTTAAATACAATAAATATTTTTTATTAAAATATATTTTAAAAGAAAAATTCTCAAATGTACCTATAAAATTTCACTATAACTTCTTATATATCCGTGGATTTTCAAAAATTTCTTTCATATTCATGAATTTTCCTCCAAATTCTTTTAATACCTAACTCGTTAGCCTTCATCCATAAGTTTAATTTTTGTTCTTTATTTTTTATAATTTTTAAGTGCCCAAATTACTTCAACAAGCAATCATTTATGCACGCCAAAATTTTTTTTTTATTTTTTTAAAATTTTTATACAATTGTTAATATACGTATATTTAATCTATAAACCAAACTGTATCAATTTTGGAAATATATATTTATTTTGTATTTTTAAACATGAAATTTTGTTATTTTAAATATTTTAAAACATAATTTTTTGAAAATATTCATTACATTAAATTCATATATTTAATGTGAAAATTATTTTGAAAAAATAATTTTTATATTTTAAAGGTATTTCTACATTGTAGTTTTATTTTGTTTATAAGGATTTTTTATCATTTTAAAATTAATGATTAGCTTGCAATTTTTTGATATCAAATTAGCTTACAATTTTAAGCAAATTTTATAAGTATAGTGGCAAAATTTGCAAGCGTTGTAACACACATTCAATTTCCAACTACTATAGACGAATGTAAATTTTTTTTCTTTTTCTTTTTAATTATTAATTATACTATTGTTTTTTCTATCATTACTGATATTATTTCCACTCTATTTAATCTCTATATATTTTCAAATGCACTCAGGTATACTTAGCTTTATTAAATATTTTCAAATGCACTCAGGTATCTGTAGCTTCACTAGATATTTTCAAATGCACTCAGGTGTATTTAGTCTCAGTGTGCTCAGGTATATTTAACCCATTTTTAATTTTTTTGAAACTTTTTCATAAAAATATTAATCTAAATGTATTTAACATGTGTATAAATTTTTACCAAATTTGTAGATTTTTGGATTTTTAAAAATCAATGACATTTTAGTAATTATGCCGCTGATTTTTAAAAATCCAAAAAAAATCTACAAATCTCCACATGTTAAATATACTTAGAATAACAGTTGTGTAAAAAAAAAATTTAGAAAAATAAAAAACGAATATTTGTACGGGAGTAGACGGAAGCTAGGTGCACTCCGGTAGTCGTGATCAACTCCTCTAATCTCAATATTTTATTCCAACTGACATAACGGCTAAAATACAGCAACGTTTAAAAATATAAAATGTAAACACAGATTTCTAGAAATAATAAATCTTGGTTTATAAATTAAATACAATTAGATTAGTAGTTTTATTTAAAAAATTAAATAATGTGTTTTTGCACCCGTCAGAAATGACGTGATTACCATTTCAGACCCCTTGAAAATGTATTTAATAAATGCATTAGTTAATAGATAATTAAAACAAACTTCTGTATGCATACATAGAGACTCCAGTGGCTCTAATTATGGATTGGGTCCAGCAACATTCCCTGGCAAAATGTTATACATGCAATGGACTTTGAGCAACATATTTTCCGGCAAATTGCTACGCGCTGGTTTCTACTTTCTACATTATTTCCCAGGTCGATGTCCTGATGGCTAACACGGAAGTCAACAAGCCAAGATGATCAAGACCGCGCAGCCAAGCAAGCCAGCACTATCCCGACCATCACATCCCACTTATTTGATGAAAATTCAACGAGGCATGATTGCTTGGAGAGCAAGCGGCAGCTCTCCAGTTCAGATCACCCATTTTCCGGGTTATCTAGGATAATCGTACCATACATACGGTTGTTACTTAATTAAGTAACAATTTTTTGTATTTTATATTTTCTAATATTTTTCTTTTATTTTCTTACATTTTTATGTAAACCAAGATATATTTAATTCAAATATCAATATTATATTATATTTTTCAATATTTTTATGTGGATCAAAGTGTATTTAACTTATATATCAACTTTTACAATTTTTTTGAATTTTTAATAAATTCAAACATAAAATTTTTCACGTATTTCACACTAACGCAAGTAAAATAATACTCTTTTTGATTTTTGAAAATTTATAAAAATACATATAAGAATTAAAGATTGATAAATTTTGATAGTTAACACATTTGGTTCCACATAAAATGAAAGAAAGTGAACGGAAAAATTGAAAGATAAAAAATAGATCAAGTTGGTACTTGGGGAAGTTACAACTGTATGCATGGTGTTGAATACCCCTATTTTCAAAAATAAAAAGTATATATATATATATATATTTAAAAATGATAGCTTAAAACATAAGTTAATACACCTAGATTAAAATTTTTATAAAAAAATCTCAAAAATATTAAAAAATAAAATTTCAGAGGGATGCATTGAATTGAAACAAAACCGCACTTATTCATTGTGGGTCAAAAGATGGGTGACGGCTCAACAGTCCAGAAATTAGAGATGCCAAAAGTTCGCATTTTTTTTTATCTGGTCCGGAATTCGTTGTGTCTTTAACATAATTCTGGTGCCTTTCATTGGGTCTTGATCCACAGGCAAGGCCGATTCAGTGCTCCCTGGCGCATACATACATTTTTTTAATTTTTTTTAAAAATATTTTCATAAACATATTAGTCCAAGTGTATTTAACATATACATCAATTTTTAACATTTTTGAATATTTTTAGATATTTATTTTTTATTTTTGAAAATCAGTGGCATTTTATGTAATGTAATTTTACATAAAATGCCACTGATTTTCAAAAATAAAAAATAAATACCTAAAATACTCCAAAAATGATAAAAATTTACACAAAGACTAAATACACTTGGGCTAACATGTTTATGAAAATATTTTCAAAAAAAATAAAAATAAAATATGTATGAGCACTGAATTGGGATCCACAGTATTCACAGTATAATCGCATAGATTTCCTTTTTGTGATTAGCTTCTGCGTGTCGCTTTGGATTATCATCTAACAAGTTAGATTAGTGCATACTTTAATGCATAGGATAGGAAATTCTCTCTCACATCAGTCGTAATCGCTATGGCGTAAGAGTTCAGGACACTATCCACACCAACAGCTCTTTTTTTTTTTTTAATTTTCTTCTCGGGCATGTTTGAATTTCATAAAAAAATTTAATATAAAATTTGTTGCTTTCTGTATTTATTTTATTTTTAATTATTTTTTCACATTTTTCTATATCATTACTTTATTTTTCAATTATTTCTAACTAACTACATTATAACTAATATATTCATTTAAACTTTATTTTTTTAATTTAGGTAGTTACCTAAGTCATATTACATCATTTTTTCCATTTAAAAACTTTCTATACAATGCACGACCACGCTGCACGCATTACGAATTTCTGAATGGACCACTTCTTGTACTCGCAGCGCTAATGGAGTAGAAATGGTGTAATGTTCTCTTCATCTCTTATTGAGCATAGGATGGTTGTTACTGTTCTTGTACTTCTAGCTTGTCTTTTCAAACATTGAAACACAACGTTACACCAGCACGATTGCACTTTTTTCCCGACAATTTGTTGGTAGACGTAATTCTACTAACATTATTGGCCCACACAAATAAAATAAGAAAAAATTAAAAGAGGAAAAAGGAAGTGAGGATATAAAAAAATATTATTTTATCGAGAAAAAACTAAAGAACTTTTTGAGCTCAACTTTATTTGACTTATGCTTGATTCTACTATCTTAGCTATAATATAAAGGGGATGATTCAATGCAGCAGGGCATATTGAAATTCCAATGCATCCTGCGGCAAAATTAATTTTTAAATTTTTTTATGAAATTGTTAATCTAAGTGTATTTAATATATATACATATATATAAATTTTTACTATTTTTGAAGATTTTAAAATATTTTTTAGATTTTTAAAAATCAATGGTATTTTAATATAATTTTAAATTACTAAAAATGCCACTAATTTTTAAAAATAAAAAATCTAAAAATATCCAAAAAGGTAAAATTGATACATATGTTAAAATTACTAAAATGCCATTGATTTTTAAAAATCTGAAAAAATACCTAAAAATTTTCAAAATTGATAAAAATTAATGCACATACACCATATTAACATTTATGTGAAAAGAGTTTCAAAAAATATAAAAAATAGGATTTTGCAGCATTGAAACATTCATGTGAAAAGAGTATTAATTTCAATACACTCTGCTGCATTGAAACAAGTTTCTAATATAAATGCCTTCTATAGTTCGAGAAAAACCCTTGCGAATAACAAATTTAACAATCCTTATGCTATTGCTAAACAGTAGAAATTACGTAAATAGTGGCAAGTTATGCTCATGATACAATCATTTTTTCTGCATAAGTCAAATAGTGGCAGTTACTTTCTATTCGATGGTTTATTATTTTGCCATATGGCCACTGGTTCCTTTTTTTTTATGATTATATTTACATACATCTCAACACATATTACATTGAAATTCTGAGACATTCTTACAAATACGGAGATACATAACTTCACCAAAGAAATTTGGAGACACAGCTCCACCAAAGAATTAAGAAGACACAGTTTCCACTAAGCCAAAGGGAGACCACAGCTCCCACAACAATTTCCGGGCCGAAATCCCAACATGGGATTCAAACCCCTGACCACAGCTCCGCAAATGCCCTATTACCGCTATGGCCACTCAGTTGGTGCCACTGGTTCCTGTTGCATCGGCAATAATTCACTTTTATTGGCATAACACGATCATGCAGAAAAGTAATCAAATCACCCGGCCTCTTTCACAAGCACATTTGAAGCACACTTCATCGGATATTGATGGTTGTTCGTGTAATAGCATAGGCTACTTACAGTGGCAATAAAAAAATTTTAGCAGATCATTTTGTTTTTGATTATCACTTCAGTAGCCCCTACACAGATCTCACACACACACTCTCACCATTAACATAATGTTTTGCATTGTTAGGGTGGAGAAGATACTTTAGCGCCACTGGCACATAGCATAGATGGTATGATCTTCAGAGAATGAAATTTTCCGTTTTCCAATTTCACATTTCCAAAAAATAATAGTCTATTTTTAATTTCCATTTCAGCTTTTTTTCAATCTTAATATTTTTATTTCTAATATACAACAACATTTTTTTCATCCAACATCCTCGCATTGTTCTCATCTCATCTAAGCCATATACTTTTAAAATATATTTTAAGAAATTTTTCAAATATAATTATAAGTTTTCATCATAATCTTCGTTTACCCATATATTTTTAAAAAGTTTACATTCTCATGAATTTTTCATAGGATTCATCCGATACCTATGCCATCAACAGAAATAATGACTGACATTATTTGCCTGATAAAATCACTAACTTATCCTGGATGTATCCGCACAAATTTGAGTGCACCTTCATAACACCTAACCTGAAGCTTCATCTCCCAAACCAGGCACCAATGGATGTCGCATGCAATTATCCATTGATGATCCTTTGACGCCAATTGGTCTCATCGTCGAAGACTCATTGCCGATTCGACTAAGAACCAGCCAGAGCTGCGCCACCATGCCATTTCCTCAAGTCATATCTGCTAAACACCAAAAATTTTCAATTTAAAACTTTTATTATGTATAGTTATCTATTTTTTTAATCATTTTTTCATATTTTCTTATCTAGTTATCCTACATTTTAATTATTTTCACACAATTATCCATTTAACTAATCTATTTATTTTGATATTATTTTATTTACTTTTCATTATTAATCCTATTATATTATATCATTTTCTCAAAATTAAAAAAATTTTAATTTAAAAAATTTATCATTTTCCAAACATACCCCTGAATCTATTAGATTCTAATTCAAATATGTGCAAAAGTACTTGAATTTTATTGAAATCCACTAAAATGGATTAATTTTTACAAAGAACAAAAATGAGAAATAATACTTTGCAAACCACATATTCTCCCCCATATATGGCCGTAATTGAGCCTATTTATACATACTCTTGCCTACCACCACGTCTGCAGACATGGATTTCAGAAAACACATCTCATGATTTGCAACAGAAGAATGCACCCAGATGTAAAATGAGGTTTTTTTTTTTTTTTCTTCCTGTCTCAAAGGAATCCGACCATGCGGAACAAGAAGAGCTCTGTCTATCCACATTTTTTCCCAGCAATGAGCAAAACAACACCGCTGCACTACTAGCAATTGTGAGCAGAAACCTGAAAGTGAATTTCAACACAAAGAAATCCGCTAGGGTCCCAAACCCACCAAGCTGGGAAACGATTGCAAGGTAGAAGGCTTTCCCCACGAACTCCCTAAATTCCACTCCTTCCAACTTTTAAAAGAACAAACAACCATCCATCACGACCATCCCACTGGGATCCCACAGAGACTGTGGTCGGACGACCAAGAAAAAGGAGGCCTTCAAAACAAAAGACCCGCCCGGATCCCTGTTTCATCTTGAATAATAAATCATCATGTCCAATTCCCTTAGCCATGATCCGCCCGCGTTCCACTTGATTGAAGAGCCGGAGACACGTGCAACAGCCATTGTTTTGAAAACCGAACCAGGCCGGCCGGTCGAATCGCGAACCACCAGCTTCGCGGTTTGGTTTGGCGCCGGTTCTTTGTTTTTTAAGAAAACCGTTTGAACCAGGCGGTCGAACCGGGTTCGGTTCGCAGGTTTAAAATAATAATAAATAAATAAATCGTGCGGGGCCCGCTCCATCCCTCTCGTCCCGCTCGCTCGGCCCTTCCACATTAGGGTTTCGAGAACCCATCACCGGTGGCCTTTCTCCATCGTTCAACCGGCGAGAATCGACGTCCGGCAAGGCCCCTCTCTCCAGCGGCGCAAACCCATCTCTCCCGTCCCACCCTCTCGTGTTGATTTTCGCTCGCTCGGCCCCTCTCTCACAGATCGTAGGGTTTCGAGAACCCATCCCCAGTAGCCCTTTTCCCCATCGTTCCGTCGGCGAGAATCATCGTCCGGCGAGGCGACAACAGCTACAGCAGTTACGCCTCCTCCATCGGTTCTGCCATAATCCAAGGTTGGCCTGCACTAGCTTTGCCTCCTCCACTGGCTCTGCCTCATCCTCATCGCCGGATTCGGCCGTAGAAGAAGACGGCAACATCATCCATTTCAGGAAAAAAAACTCAAATGCATTAAAATCTAAGGTACTAGTTTGTCATGTGTGCGTGCATGTGCGTGGATTTTAATTAAATGCTAGTAGTGCGTGTAATTTGAATTGAATGCTGAAGCTTTGCATTTTTTATATAATTTCATTTTGGCCGAATGTAACAAAAAAGCCTGCACTTGGGATAGAATCCATGAGCATGCGCTGTACCTGCATCTTTATATGTTTTATTATGTGGATATGATGTAAAAAATTTCTGCATTATGGCCCACACTTCACATGGCTTAGAAAAATTTAGAAAGAACCAGATGTGTATACGTTATTGCAATTTTAGTTTTATATTATTTAATTTTTTAAATATCATGCAATATTTTGGATGGCTTATTATTTAAATATTTAAATATAAGATGTGCATGCATGATAAAATGTTGTTTATAATTTGACTTGTAGGTTTAAAAAAATGACAGAATCCCAATCAAATCCCTCACCTATTGAGCCAGCGAGTGTTCCAAACATGAATAGTAATTCCGCATCAGTTGTTGTGGAATCTCATGCATTAAGAGGTAGAAATGATATAGATTGGAATCACGTAACAGAGGTTGGAAAAGGAAAGTATAAATGTTTATATTGTGGGAGAGTATTTAGTGGCGGACGAATTCACCATATGAAAAAACACTTAGCGAAGGTAAAATATGATATAGCAGTTTGCAAGGAGGTGTTATACCATATACAACAACAGATAAAAATTGATTTAGATGACATTACTTCTCAAAAAACTCATAAGCAACCTTTCAATGCTACAGATTAGAGTTCATTTGTATCATTATATGCCATTGATGAAAAAGGTGAGGAAGTAAGAGAAGTTAATCAAAATGCAACAAAGAAGTTAAAAGGGATTTCAAAGTTCTTTTCAGTACAAGCTAAAGGAGGAGTTCAACCTTCTATAAAATGCGCTATGTTTGGAAAAGATACTATTGGTCGAACTCATACTTCTATTAGTCGATGATTTTTCCATTCTTGCATCCCTTTCAATGCAGTGAATTCTCCACATTTTCAAGAGACAGTAGACAACATTATTACCATTGGTCGTGGATTTAGAGTTCCTACATATCATGATATGTGTGGTTTTATTTTGAAAAA